>VWZE01016725.1:22925-92656 GCA_013396675.1 Eubucco bourcierii | reverse complement strand
CTTTCCAGTGAGGGTGGTGAGACATTGGAACAGGTTGCCCAGGGAGGTCGTGGATGCTCCCTCCCTGGATGTGTTCAAGGCCAGATTGGATGAGGCCTTTTGTGAGCTGCACTAGTGGGAGGTGTCCCTGCCTATGGCAGGGGGTTGGAACTAGATGATCCTTGAGGTCCCTTCCAACCTTACCATTCTATGATTCTATGATCTGTGACTTAAAATTTTCCTTGTATCCAAGCCCTTTTAGTCCCCACACTGTCAATTTGGTCTCAAACCTTGACGAGGTAACAAACACATATTAAAAGTTGAAAGAAAATCTGTCAGAACTACAAAGAGTCATGAACACACTCAGAAAGAATAGGCACACGTGAAAGTAGCTGATGATCACTTTGGCAGTTACTGCTGTGTACACTGGCAAGTTATGCTGTGAATAGAGGCTCACCACTACACATTCTCATTATACATTTTATTTCAATCCTGAATTGTTTTCCTGCAAAAAAATCCTATATGAACTAATAGTATTCTTGTCCACATTCTTTCTGGATGCTCAACTATCTTTGTATGAGAACCTTTCAGAGTCAAGAGCATATATTTCAAATCCAGACCTGCAGAGAGGGTGAAGTTATTTTCATGTCATAGAGGTATAGACACAGGTAGTATCTTCTTTGTTAACACCTGCATAGTCAGTGCTGTGCTCAATGCGTAATTCAAACATCCCTTAAGTTTAACTAATTAAAAATATATGTGTATACTGAAAACAGTGTTAAGTCTGGTTTTGATCAGTATAATTAATGTGTATACATTTACATGTCCACACTCCAGCATTCTGATTCATTTTAAACCACTACAAATAGCTATGCAGAGCAAACTGCAAATATTTAACTAAGTTTTTCTTCTAAATCAGCTTCAGTTAAGTAGAGCAACTCAAGTCTGTTGCAATCATTTGGGTACTTTTCAAAGTGAAGAATTACAAAGATAACATCGTTAAATTTGTCCCTTTCCACATCTCAAAAATAGTTACTATCCTTTATTAAGGTAGTAGCAGACTTATCTAAATACTAGGTCAGTTGTAAAAAGAAAAATTATATGCTTCTGGCTTGTGTAAAAACAATCACACAGTAGAAAGCTTGTAGCTTATTAAATGCAGACAAGCTCTCACTGTAAAAAACACTTGGATCCATGCTAATGCTACTGTTCACATCTGAGAAAGGCTAACCCTAAATACCAAGAACCATCATTTCTTTTATTTCATAGAATCATAGAATCATAGAATGGTAAGGTTGGAAGGGACCTCAAGGATCATCTAGTTCCAACCCCCTGCCATAGGCAGGGACACCTCCCACTAGTACAGCTCACTCAAGGCCTCATCCAATCTGGCCTTGAACACATCCAGGGAGGGAGCATCCACAACCTCCCTGGGCAACCTGTTCCAGTGCCTCACCACCCTCACTGTAAAGAACTTCCTCCTAACATCTAGTCTAAATCTCCCCTCTGCCAGTTTAAGCCCATTGCCCCTTGTCCTGTCATTGCAGGACCTTGTAAATAATCCTTCCCCAGCCTTCCTGTAGGCCCCCTTCAGATACTGGAAGGCTACTATCAGGTCCCCTCGAAGCCTTCTCTTCTCCAGGCTGAAGAGCCCCAACTCCCTCAGCCTGTCCTCATAGGAGAGCTGCTCCAGCCCTCTGATCATCTTTGTGGCCCTCCTCTGGACCCGCTCCAACACTTCCATGTCCTTCCTGTGCTGAGGGTTCCAGAACTGCACACAGTACTCCAGGTGGGGTCTGACGAGAGCAGAGTAAAGGGGCAGAATCACCTCCCTTGCTCTGCTGGCCACGCTTCTCTTGATGCAGCCTAGGACTCGGTTGGCTGTCTGGGCTGCATGTGCACACTGCAGGCTCATGTTGAGCTTTTCATCAACCCAGACTCCAAGGTCCTTTTCCTCAGGGCTGCTCTCCAGCCATTCACCACCCAGCCTGTATTTGTGCTTGGGATTGTGCCTACCCAGGTGCAGGACCTTACACTTGGCCTTATTGAATTTCATCAGGTTGGCCTGGGCCCAACTCTCCAGCCTGTCCAGGTCCCTCTGGATGGCATCCCTGCCCTCTAGCAAGTCGACTGTGCCACACAGCTTGGTGTCATCTGCAAACTTGCTGAGGGTGCACTCCATTCCTCTGTCCATGTCACTGACAAAGATGTTAAACAGCACTGGTCCCAGCACTGACCCCTGAGGGACACCACTTGTCACTGGTCTCCAGGTGGACATTGTGCCGTTGATCGCCACTCTCTGGGTTCGACCATCCAGCCAATTCCTTATCCAGCGAGTGGTCCATCCATCAAGTCCATGCTTTTCCAGTTTGGTGACCAGGATGTCATGTGGGACAGAGTCAAATGCTTTACTCAGGTCCAGGTAGATGACATCAGCTGCCTTTCCCTTGTCCACTGTCGCTGTGACTTCATCATAGAAAGCCACTAAATTTGTCAGGCAAGATCTGCCCTTGGTGAAGCCATGCTGGTTCCCACCAATCACCTCTGCTTTGTTTTCCATTTGCCTTAGCAGGACTTTCAGCAGGATCTGCTCCATGATCTTGCCAGGCACAGAGGTGAGGCTGACTGGTCTGTAGTTTCCAGGGTCATTCTTTTTACCCTTCTTGAAGATGGGTGTTATGTTTGCCCTTCTCCAGTCAGCAGGAACTTCACCAGTCTGCCATGACTTTTCAAATATGATGCACAGTGGTTTGGCAACTTCATCTGCCAGTTCCCTCAGGACCCGTGGGTGGATCTCATCAGGCCCCATGGACTTGTGCACATTCAGGTTTCTTAGGAGCTCATAAACATCGTCTTCTACTATAGTAGGCAGATCTGCCTGCTCCCAGACCTCACTTTTACCCTCTGCAACTTGGACATTGTGGTTGGAGCCCTTGCTGTTGAAGACTGAGGCAAAGAAGTCATTGAGCACCTCAGCCTCACCTTTCCTTTGAAGAAAAGCAACACTGACAGTTGCTGATGAAGGTCACATTTACCCACTGAAAACAAAGTTTCTTTACTTTAATTACTGTTCCTCACACTGTGACAGGGAAGTCTTACAGCCTTATAGCTCCGCCAACAATCTTGATGGCAATAACAAGCTGCCACCTTCACAGTGGAGCTGCAGAACCCAAGAATCTCAGATCACATTTTAGTATATAAATGAGGTGGTTTGATTTTATTAAGGTGGCTTGTATCTTTCTGTCCTGCTGCACTTCAATGATCCAAAAGTACACAGTGCTTCCCTCTGCTACAAGTTCTCCTTAAATGAACTAAATATTAATTAAACACTCAATCTTCAACCTATTCAATCTATCTGGGAATTCTGATAATTCAGTCATTTTCAAAAGTTGTACTTGCCCAATATTTTCTTGTAGATTTAGACATATAGCCTTAAGCAAACAGCAGAGAATACATTCAGAAAAACAAACATGAAATTTAATATAAAAATTAATTCATTTTCACTAACTATTTGGATACTACGTCTACATTACAATCAAAGTTTTGTAACATTAGAATATGTTCTGTAAGTTCTGGATAGAGAGTAAAGACTAGAATGCAAAGAACATACCTGGAGTTGCATATCAGCTGCAGCACACACTTTTTTGGACTCACACAGCCTTGAGACCATGTTCTTTGGTAGTGGCTTCAACAAAAAAAAGTCAGGACATGTTTAGAAATGTTGTGTATCTGTAAACATTGTGTTTAACACTAGAAAAGGTCGAAGATGAAAAAAAATACTCTAGGTGCTAACAAAAACATATTTTAAGTGTTTTGCATTGAGGAAGGAAATCTCATTTGCTAACAAAACATTAGATGGGCAACTCTATGAATCTATGCATTAAGCTATCAGCAGTAATTTATATAGCAATCAAGAAATCATGGGGTCTCAGCATTTGTTTTCTATAAATTGATTCAATCTTCCCTTATATACCTATCAAAAATATGAGTGTCTTTAGAGATAATGTACAGATAGGGTAGTTGAAGGTCTCTCACATTATCCTGACTAATTGTCAAAAGCAGGCTTTAAAAGAGATTTTCCTGCTGGTCATTGAGCATAGTTCACCTAGATTTACACAATGGCCCAGATAATTCCCGCTGAGATGATGAGGTTTTTGTAACTCAAATTGCTATAGCATCAGACATTCTACCCTAGGTCACATAAAAAAGCTTGGTCATATTGAACACTAAACATCTACCTTCTGAAATTTTTAACACAGTCAAATGTATTTCACATCTATGGCAATAAAATTATCCATAGCACCACAGACTGAAAGTCAGAGGATTTTTCAGGTCATTAAGCAAATTCTTTTTTACTTTCTATCCAGACATCTGCAAGTACATCCAAAGCCTTTTTAATGCCAGATTTTCAAGAGTATCTGTATATGAATGCCTGACCTTACAGTTTTTTCACTATTTCCAGAAGCTTTTCAATAGATGTTCTTCCTAATAAGCACATATATTACTTTTCTTGCTAGCAGTTTTATTAACCAAGTATGTATGGTTAAAGCAACTTAGGTCTTGCTAAAATACTGAAGTTACTACTAATTTGTACAACATAATACAGATGAACTCTGAAAGCATACCTACAGTTTTACAGTGTGTTGAAGTGTGTTGAAGACATGATAGATGAAAGTCTACAAATCCCAATAGCAGAGGCATATGTTTAGGTTTAGCGCAGATAATATGACTTCAATACAAACAATGTTAATGTTCACAGAATAAAAATTCAGCTCCAGAGAAGTTACATGTAAGTGAAGAAAATACTATCAATTAACTCTATGGAAGTTAAAGCAGATAAGAAAAACTCTGAAGCTGCACAGCTGTTTTATGCAGTAGCTTGCCAGGGCTTGTAACCTCTTCTCCAAGAGAAATCTTAGCTGGGTAAAAAATGGGATAGAACAACATCCACTGATTTGCCTGTCATAAACGTGCACAGCTGCTACATTTCAGCACAGAAAAATGAACCAATGAACATGAAGTCTGTCCTACAGGATATCTTTGTTGGGCCAGCATTTACCCTTCCCAAATACAAAAGTCCTGTTTGAAATTTCATGATGATTTTTGACTACTACAGTAAATTAACACTTTGGCATAGTAATAAAGATCTTGTAGCTGACTATCCTAATGGTTCCATAATTGATTTACTATTGTTCAAAATAACACTTAATTACATAGAAAAGTTTAAGGCAAGAAGGGAAGTAGAAAATAAAATTTCAAATGCTATAAAGTATTTTGGTTGGACAGTCTTCCTCCTGTCATCCTCTCACACACATTGAGGCACGCACTTCAAAGACTTTTTACACTGGATCTAAAGCACATGTGGGTTTGCAATAACACTTTCAGTTGTCATGCAAGAAATCCTTGTGTAAGAAAACTTACAGAATTTTGAACTAATTTTATTATTAAGCTTCAAACCTAGCAGCAACTTTTGACAGGTTTTGGAGGCTTTCATTTACTAGTGAAGTAGTGCAGTGTAGAATTCAGCAAAACTGTTTTCTTCTATGGTTGGATATATTTTTTAATTGAGTAAAGAATGAGAAAACTGGAAGGAAAATTTTTAATTGTACTGTGTGTCAGTGTTAAAAAAGCTGAACACCCAAAGACTTGGCAACAGCAAATATGTTTATTTTACACAGTTATAATTTAAGAGTGTTAAAGCCAAGAGCACTCATAACAGTAAGGTCAAACCAGCTCTTTCAATGTAATGGAGTCTTAAATTTGTATTCAACTATAATAAATGATGGTTAAGACACAGGCCTGGTACACAAAACAAATAAAACAAAAAGCACTAAGACTTTTCTAAGTGGCATTCTGGTAAACCATTGTCCCAGAGATCCTCAACTGAATTGGGAAACACAAGCTATCAGTTCACTGGGGCACAGGGCAGCAAGGTTTTGCGATGCAGTCAGACTTTGCACATTCCCTGAGAGAGTTGGTCACATCCAGCCCTGCTCAAGAAACAAATGAAACATGTCTAATTCTCTGTTCAGAGCTAAGCATTTCTTATAGACTCCCTACCTGTAAGCATCTAGCCTTTCTAAATTGAACTCCTAAGGGGAGACACAAAATGATCATTAATAATGTACTAAAATCTCTCTGCCCAGGAGATGGTTTACTGCCTTATAAAGGCCAAGTAAAAAGTAGGTAATGCTAACAGACTCCAAGAATTATTTTTTTTTTCCCCAACCATGTGAATATCAAACAAACGACATAGATCTACTCTGGCCTGAAGATCAAGCTTTACTCTTAAGCAGATTAAAATCAACAGGAAATTACAAATCACTACAATAATACCTATTGACAAAAAAAATGCAAAGACAACAATGTCCTCTTGTTTAAATCTACCAGAGCTTCTGCTCTGGCTCAAACACTGTGCTGTGAGTGTACTTCATAAGCAAACCAGTATTTAACACCATAAAGACATGCCCAAAATTAGATTAAACTGAGTCTGATAACTAGGAGACCACCTTTTTTTTTTCCCGAAAGCACATTTAGAATTTTTAAATTTAATATTTCAGGGAACCACAATTAGATTACAGAGGGTTTTTAAAAGACCATGACTCATCTAGAAAGTTTGTTTATGTGAATGTCAGGCATACAGATAAGCTGAAGTCTTGAGTCTACTGAGGAAGATGGACTATTTCGGACAATAAAACTTACATCTCCTTGCTCCATCACAATTTCATACAGCCCCTTAATAAGCAGGTGAGTGAAGAAGAATAAAAAATAAAAAATAAATGCATCTGCATAATTATCTTACTACTTCTAAAAGATCAGTTCTCTGATAAAACTAAAACCATCCTCTTTCTAAAAGAGAGACTTCACAGACCTTTGGCTAAATGTATTCTGTTTTTAAAATTCAAACACTACATGCTTGACTTTGGGTTCCATTTTTCCTTCCTTCTGGATTAAGAAGCATTAAGAACTTGGCCTAAAATTTTCAGCATCTTTGCCATGGTGGCTAAAAGAACAGAAGTCTCTATCCCAAAATATGCTTAACTCCTTACTGCTGTGCATTAATCACAACACAGTATGACCATGTACTATCTGTGGGTTTATTGTTGTAATGCTAATACAATATTGCCTTTGTAATTTCAGCTCTGTGACAAAAGTCAGTTCAAATTTGAACAGCTGAATTACTGGCCTTTGTACGAGGGAGCCTCCAGAGACACAGAAGCTTAAAATGATTTAGCTGGACAGACCTACCACATATCTGTGCACTTAAACAACGCAGTCATATGGAATGGTACACACAATCCAGACTGTCTGCTTAAGCATTGTTATGACATCATTTAGTATAGTTTACTTCATAAGTTTACCTGAGTACTTCAACTTTGGTAACTAATTAACAAATCTTCTCTTGCTCCTTTTTTTTTTTTTTTTTTTTCTTTCCTTCCTTTTTTTCCCCTCTTTCCCCCCTCCCCCTCCTTACCCATGGATTTTCTGTTTGGAGTTATCTTTAAGACAAAAGGAAAACTCGGTTTCATACTTCCTTGGAACAAATTCTTTTTGTGCTGGTCAAGTTTTCGAATAAAGTTCACAAGACTTGCTCCTTTTTCTGGAAGAGCTTGGAAGTTTTTCACTCCTCAGTATTCAACAGCACAAGCTTTCTGTAAACTTCAAGTTACTTTGGACTAGATCCTTATAATCCATATGTATATACGTAATGCATTCTCATCTTTGAAGACCTGTTCACCAAATTTTTTCTGCAGTGTTATCAGAAGACAGTTTTAAGTGTTTTTAACAGTCAAAACAATACTTCTTCCCCCTCTCCTTCCTATAAGCATAAGCACTGATCCTAAGTGAGGATCCAGAGAACCAATCTTTCTACAACTGGCTTTTACAATGTGGGTAGTCATAAGATGAGATTACATTACCAAGTTTTCTGTAATTACATTCAGTAGGGAGCATTGAAAGTGACATCACCTAAAATTTACAGGCAAAAACTGCATAGATGCAGGAATGCTGAAAGAAAGATGTCTTTTCAAATTATCTGCACTGCCACCTGACAAGCTAGGTCAGTAAAAATCCTGAGCTGATGTAGTTGTTGCAAGAAAGATCCTCACACAGAAAGTTCAGTCCCTTTATTCTGAAGACAACATTTACTGGAAGTTCTCATGTGGAACAGTAATTGAATGAAACGGTTTTACAAATTCCATATTTTAACAGTTTCACCTTTTTTCTTTACTTCCCCTTGAAAGGGGGGTAATATGAACTCATTTTTACTTTCCAATAATTAAAAGCTGGAGAAGACGATTTTGACTCAAATTTCTGTTTGCCAACCAACAAAATTATTCAGGAATCAAACACAGAAAATATAAGTCCCCAAAATATTTCTATGAAGTTGTAAATGTAAGATAGATGAGATTTTGTATACTCATATATACAATACTTAAAAAGTAACTGCTGTAACTATCATTGAATTTCAAGAGAAATTACTTCAACCTATTTATAATTAAATAACAAATACAGTAACATGATCTCATATTCTTAAAAGTGGCCCATATGACTAAACAAAATCAAAACCATATTTATAAACATTGAATAAAAGGTTAAAAATGCATTCTAAATAAATATAAAGGGGGGGGGTGTCAATTAAAAGGAAGCCATTTAAAGACTTCAAAAGCCACATAGCAGTTTTAGATTTGTTTTCTCCTTCTCCTGCATAATCCACTCTTGCCCCATTCAAGACTGAAATTCTACATTAAACCTCTCTGAATTTGCCTCTGAAAGGGCAAAATTTCACTACCAATAAACAGGAGTTTATGGAAATGCCAAATGGAACATGTCTAGTTCTTAGTTTTTGCACTGCAACTAAACATGGTTCAGATTTGTTAAGCCATTCTGAAAATTTGAAGGTATAAATAACGTTTCACAAATCTCTTTCAGATGTTTTAGTTAAGTTCATTCTCTGCACTCATGTGCAATCAGGTTAACTCTAATGTTTAAACACTACATGAACATTATAGAGAACACTTAGAAAGCAGCATTTGGGTATGTGCATTCAAACATATAAATGACAAGCACTCCTGAACTAAGTACTCTTGACTCCCAGGTTTCAAGGAGACTTCATTTACACAGCAAATTTCTCAGACAGTATCTGTCAGAACAGAGGTAAAGTAACACTCCTCTAACTGTTCAGTGGAAGCAAGCATAATTCCACTTTCATAATACTGAAATATACTGAATGCTTAGCATTGGACAAAAAGTTTCAATGAAGTATAATATTACACAACTTAAGGGGCCTTCCTGGCTTTGATGAGTAGTTTGTTCTTCAACCATCACATTTGAGTACACTGAAACTTGCCTCAATCAAAAGCACTAGAAAAAGATCATTCATTATTGTTTACTGTTTTGTATTTTTTAAATGGTTGTACATATATCAATTATCTTCTGCTACCATGGGTGAAAAAAAAAAAATACTGAAAATCATCTTGTTTCAAAGAGCACCATCTTCCAAATTCCCCACAGAAAGTAGATACCTAGAGCAGATTGGCGCAGCTTTAGAGAGCTTTACACAAGGAAAAGGGTCAGAGCTTTAATTCAGAGATTCATGACTGACAGAATCTAACTAACTAATCTTAATCTAATCCTATATAAAACAGTACATTTTTCATCACAAAATATTTAAATTGCTACCTTACACTTCACAAAAATGGAGGGTCTTAAACACTGGAGATCACTTCTATTTCCATGATTTAGTATCTGAGCTTTAATTTCAAGACATACTTTAGACAGTTCAAAGATGAATCACTATTTTTGTCACAACTCACCTGTAATTAAAACATTCCACATAAATTGATTCACATAGAAGTTGTTCACTTGCTGCACTAAGTTTGTGTAGTGCAGAAACTATACTTTGGCAGGAAAAAAAAGTTGAAAGTTTTAAATACGTAATTGGAACCTTGGGTATAAGCATTTGCTATTGGTTTACAGTACAGACTATGTCTACCTTTTCTGTAATAAGAATTTTTTAAATGAAAATCAGAAATAATAAAATAATTTGTCTATTGTTTCGCTCTACTTCAAACATTATTAACAAATAACATGTGAAAATGTGATTATTTTCCCTGGATATATTTATTGCTATTTTAAATATTTCACATATTAATTTTCCCTACCTGTCCTGTTTTATAATGCCTTGCAAACTGGTTAACCACTCGATAGTCATTTGCAAAGTACTCCATCAGAATTGAGGGAACTTCAGCAAAATCAGTAGGACATCTGGTTCCTAGACATAGAACAATTGTACACATTAGCATTTACTATTTTCATTAACACAAATAGTTAACTCTTCCCAAAAGGTTTTGCAACTTTCAGTTTGGACTTTTGGTGAACTTTAATGTCTTTTCATTTATTAAGTCAATATTTTATTTCCATAGCATTATTGTATGCATTGCCAGAAAAGCTTCATTATAATCCTACACATTTTACTATAAATCACAAAGTAAAACAAAATATTTGAACAGCTGGGTGAGGCACCTTGTAAAGCTCTGAATCACACCCTTTTTAAACTAAACCAGACTGCAGCCAAACTGGCTGTACATGAAACACCAAATCTATTTAAGCATCCTAAACCTAAATCAAACTACAATGTAAATGAAACTCTGCCTTAATCCCATTCACAGTTACAATTTTTAGCTTCCCTCTCTTGGTTGAGTTTATATATGTTTTATATTAAACTTGCTTAATAATACCAAGTCATTCATCCAGGAACACACTTGCAAACTGAAGAGATGTTTGAAGACAGTATTAATAGTTTAGGTGCTATCTTAAGAGTTAGTGTTTTCAAAAAGCACTTTCTCAAAACCCTTATTTACTCCAATCTTTATCAGCACCTTAGATGATGGAAGTTATTAGGAAGTATAACATATCACTTAAAGCTGCATTTCTGATTTATATATTAAAGTTAGGGATGTATAAAGTCGCTGCTTTATTAACGGATGCACTAGGTCATCAATTCTACCTGTCTGCTAATGTCAACATTCAAAACTACTCTTACATTAAGTATGGGTTTTGCTTCCACTATTATTTCTCGAAGACTATTTTTTAAAATCACTCCTTTGATCTTTACAAATCTTTCTCTAATTTTTAATCCAAATTTATCATCTATTTATACTGTGTTTTCAGAACAATACTGCTCTTTAGTAAAAACGGTATTTCCCACGCTGCTTTTGACCTCCTAAATTGTAAACTACATTCTTTCTCACATGCTATTATCCAGAGGCAAGATAAAGCCTGAAAGACTGTTGTAGCTCTTCTCTGCACCTGCTTCTCTGAAGTCACCCTCAGACCAAAGACACAAAGTCACGCCCAAGAATTACATGAGGTTTCACCAGCATTTCTTAACCATTCTCTTACTGCTGTTAACATGCATCTCCAATGTTATTTCATCACATTTGCCCCGTTCACAACATTAGCTTTTTGCAGTTCTACATTAACACATAAAACTGTGCTTCTGTTTCTCCATCACTGTTGAAATATCCATTTGGCAGCATAAAGTCTCTTCATACTCTTTAAATACATTATCTGTACCATGTAGTTCATAGAATCATAGAATCATAGAATGGTAAGGTTGGAAGGGACCTCAAGGATCATCTAGTTCCAACCCCCTGCCATAGGCAGGGACACCTCCCACTAGTACAGGTTACTCAAGGCCTCATCCAATCTGGCCTTGAACACATCCAGGGAGGGAGCAGTTCTGAATTGCATTTTATTTCTAATATCGTAGTATTGAATCATTTAGCTCTTATATAATACTTCAATCCTTACTTGTGCCATTACATTTCTTCAGTAGAGTATTTTTATTTGTTATGCAAAAATATTTTTTCTAAAGCCTAAAACAAGCTGGGTCCCAAGACAAATGCCTGCAGAATCAGAATTCTTTTGGTTGGAAAAGACCTGTAAGTTCAAGTCAAACCGTTGACTTCAGTGCTCCTTAATAAATTGACAAAACTCTTTAAAGAACCATTAAAAGAGACTACTAAAAAATTAATTATCTGTAAGTCAGAAAGATGAAAGGTTGGGCAGTTATCTGGGAGACATCAGCCCTCTTGTAGATGTTTTCTACTGCATGATAAACTTAGATAGGTTCTTGAAAATGTTATACATAGAATCACAGAACTAACCAGGTTGAGAAAGATCTCTAGGATGGATCATCAGGTCAAATTTATCACCTAACCCTTCTAATTAACTAAACCATGGAACTAAGTGCCTCATCCAGTCTCCTTTTATACACCTCCAGGGAAGGTTACTCCACCACCTCCCCAGGCAGCCCACTCCAATGGGCGATCACTCTTTCCGTGAAGAATTTCTTCCTAACATCCAGCCTAAACCTGCCCTGGCACAGTTTGAGACTGTGTCCTCTTGTTCTGTCCCTGGGTGCCTGGGAAAAGAGACCAACCCCCAGCTGGCTATGACCTCCTTTCAGGTAGTTGTAGACAGCAATAAGGTCTCCCCTGAGCCTCCTCTTCTTCAGGTTGAACAACCCCATCTCCCTTAGCCGCCCCTCGTAGGGCTTGTGCTCCAACTCCCTCATCAGCCTTGCTGTTGCTCTCTGGACATGTGCAAGCACCTCAACATCTTCCTTAAATCGAGGGCCCCAGAACTGGACACAGTACTCAAGGTGTGGTCTAACCAGTGCTGAGTACAGGGACAGAATGACTTCCCTGGTCCTGCTGGCCACACTATTCCTGATATACACACAAATGAATTAAAAAATGAATAAATATATACAGTAAAATGGCAGACTAACTTAAAAAATAAGCACATCTTAAGTCAAAATCATACAGTTTTATTCAAGTTTTGGGCTCATTAGCAGAGTTCCTGAATATTTGGGAATGTTAATCAGAAAAGGGACACAGTGGAGAGCAGGAAAGATGTCAACCAGAATGTCAATTTTTTTATTCTCACAACAGCCTGCAGTTGTCTTGTTCTCAAAACAGTCTGTAGTTGTCTTGTTTCCACTTTGCTACCCTAGCATCTCATTAGAGCAAATGGCCCCTAAAACACATCCTATTTGATCGCCACACATTCCAATCCCTACAAAAGAGGTTCTCTGCAGAAGCAACATGACTGACCTCTGATACTGTTCCTGCAGTGCTAGATCTGGAGCGAAATCCCCTGGGATGCAGAAGTGTTTGGAGATATGGCAATGCTGAAATCCTACAAGAGGTTCATGGAAAGCTTGAACCTTAAAATCAGCTATTTCCTGTTCCTTCCAGACTTTGGCATACGAAGGTATACAATTCAACACAAGAGTATTCCATCAAAGCAGCTATGCTAGCAAGGTCATATGACTCATTCGCTACTGGAATGGGCTGCCCAGGAAGGTGGTGGAGTCACTGTCCCTGGAGGTGTTCAAGGCAGGTTTGGATGTGGCACTTGGTGCCATAGTCTAGTCTTGAGGTCTGTGGTATTGGGTTGGACTTGATGATCTTTGAGGTCTCTTCCAACCTTGGTGATACTGTGATACTGTGACTGGAAGGAGTGGTGGACAGCACTTAACTGTTCCAAAGAGTATACAGAGCTTACAGTGAAAGAGCATAGAGTGTTCATTTGTTTTAATAATGTCCAGTAGTAAAACATGAGCAGCTCAATCTATATTAATTTTAAGTGCAAGACTGAATGAATATTTTGTCACTGGGTACAAAGTATCTGTTGGTAACATATACCTCTACTGCAGACTTCTATTTGTGTCATTATCAGAATATAAAAATGGCAAAACATTTGGGAAAAAAAATTCTTCAGTCAAGACAGGAACAGAATCACTGAATCACAGAATATATCCGGTTAGAAGAGACCTCAAAGATCATCCAGATCAACTCTCAACCCAGCACTGAAGGGCCAACACTAACCTGTGTCCCTAAGTGCCAGGTCCACATGCCGCTTGAACACCCCCAGGGATAGTCACTCCACCACTGGCAGAGCATACCAATGATTGATAGCCCTTTCAGTGAAGAATTATTTCCTAATATCCAGCCTGAACCTTCCCTGGTGCAGCTTGTAACCATTTCCTCTAGTCCTGTCATTTGCCATCAAGAAACTGGCTCCCTGCTCGCCTCAACTTCCCTTCAGGTAGTTCTGATTGTTTGATTTCCAGGATGCTACTATAGAAGAAGATACAGCAAGTGGTCATCAGGTAAGAAAAACAGCATGACAAGCTCCTTTAGCCAGAACATCCCTTTGACTTTTGCCACAACTGCAGGAGCTACAATAGCCTGCAAGCTGTCAGATGATGGACTCGTTGTGACTGCTTGCAAAGAGGGACTAGATGAAAAAAGGGAAATATTCCTTTATGTGCATCAACTAAGCTGTTACTGCACACTCATTCACATTCACTTCCGCATGAGAAAAAGGTCTACCAGTTATTCATGCTTGCAAATACAATATGGTTGAAATTTATCCAATTAGCTTTAATTAGAAGCAACTAGAACAGGTCTGGCTTTACAGATTTTCTGTTGCCAGTGTATGTTTTTTTGCAAGAACAAATTCACTAATTTTCTTTAATTCAATTTTCTAAATCTTTTCCAACCCAAGATTTATTGTACTTTTACACAACATACAACTTTAACTTCATTTATTTTCAATCCTCCAACTGTTCCATTACTACAAACTCCATGTAAGGGAAACTTGCAAGAGTGGATACCACCACTGGAACAAAGATTAGTAGTACACAAAGAAGAGATACAAATGTCTAATTCATTAGAGAAGTGTGGTTTGGTTGTATTCAAGCGCTATTTGGTTGGGTTTTAGATATTATCTGGGGATCTGATACTGTATTTCCAAGACAAAGACAAAGATGTATCAACACGAATCAACTGTTTCTGGCTCATCCTCTTCTATTTTCTTGTTGTTTTTTTGGTTTTTTTTTTTTTTTAATTTATTTTCTTTCCCTATTTTTCCTAATCTACCCCCTTCTAGAAATTACACATTTAGGGGAAAAAAAAAAAATCACTAACAAAACTTTCTTACCAGTGACATGTTGGTATCGAGTTCTTCCCAGCATAGAATGCATAGCATGCCCCATCTCATGGAAGAGATTCTCCATCATACCAGGACTTAGTAGTGTTGGTGCACTGCTTGTTGAAAGGGGCAGGCTAAGCATAAGAACAACTACAGGCAGCTGATACTCTCCATTTTCCTTTAGCCTGCCTCCACGAACTGTAAAGTGACAGTCCTTTCCAAGACAAAAGCAAACATATGAACAGCAACATAACTACACTAATGATACTAAAACAATAATAAAATTACAAAAGTTGGAATTTAGTTGTCATAATCAGTTTTCACCTTCATAAAGTATTAAAAAGTGAGATTTTTTTTTCTTTTCCTTGTAAATAGGTCAGAAAGAAAAAAAGGTGTTTAAAAATCTGCCATTTCTCTAAACAGTGTTCTAAGAAATTTCATAGGGTCTATCATTCTGTAGAACAAAGAATTTTGAGTTCAGGATATCAGCTGGTGGGTTTTTTTTAAATGCAAGGTTACTCACAAAAATATTTTTTACTAAAATCATTTGAAATTGTGAACTTTCAGTGTTTAACTTACTTTAAATAGAGGTAACTTTTACTAAACTTACATGGAATGCAAAAGTCCCTAATGTTACAGTCATTATTCAAATAAAACTCATGCTGGAATCAAATCATAAATGTTACCTGATGTGGTTTATCAGGTCGCTGAAAAAAGTCACAATAGATGTATCCTAGCAAACCTTCAGTTTCATGAACAACAGCCTGGAAGAAAAAAAAAAAAGTTATCATTTCCACAGTGAAAGCACTGATACATAAATTGAAGACAGAGTATTCTAAACACCAGATTTATAATAAATAAATGACAAATGAAGTGGGAATAATTAATCTAAATTAATAATTAATGCAAAATTGCTGATAATTTTAGCAGGAAAAAAACACACACAAGATTCACAGTGCATCCCTAAAATTAGAAACATTTAACTTGAAACGAGTAATTCAAGAATGAGTATTAAAATTATCACTATCTATAGCACCAAAATGAATTCTGAGAAGCTAACAGTAACTGAAGTTGATTTACCATGGAAGCACAGATAGAGTAAGAAGTCATTACAAATAGACCCACAGGATACAAAGAGCAGCAGCTCTTGCTGGAGGTGGAAGTGAAGTGAAGGAGATCTGGATGTGAACATCATGGAGATTAAGACAACAGAGAAGATTGGGAACCTGATGAATAAATTATTGCCCAAGTTTTTATTTCCACCCTCCCCTAAGAAAAGGACAAAAAGACAGAGACATAAAAAACAAACAATCTCAAAATAAAGGTGACAATCAAAATTTTAAAAAAGATAGAGGGAAAGACATGTGACTGCTAGAATACAGTCATCTACAAGCTGAAATCAGAAAAATCAGTAGGGTTCATCCAGAAGAATGGTTTGAAAGGTATAACAATGACCTCAAGAGAAACTATTTCTGATTTAGGCACCCTTCACACAGAGGCCTGTTGTAAAGACCATGAAATACCAAGCATATGACAGGCACTTAAGAGCATGAAGTCCTTCAGGTTTAACTTCCAACTAAAATAAAGACAACTAGTCTGTGCTTTTGACAGATACTCAAATAACACAAAAACTTGATTGGCTCAGAGGAACACACCATCGTATGTAACTTCCTTTTGTCATTTCAGAGGCTGACAACAAGAATACTTACCAACTTCCGAATGTCATCAGACCAAACCTCTCCTCTCTGTGTCTGCTCAGCATAAAGGGATATCCCTAGGAGCTGACTGAACAAAGAGTTCAATCCTTCCATGCATGCCCCAAGAGAAAAGAATGGACAGTACAAGCCAGGATCAATGTTGTACCTAAGGAAATACGAGAACCCCAAACCAGTCCGTTAGCTGAGCTTCGTAAAATGATACTCTTCACCTTTGAATCATAGGAAGTGACAAAATACACCTCAAAGTCCTTATTGAGCACGTTTGGTTTTACTCTTAATATAGTGAAACTAAGCCACAGACTAGTTATGGCACAGTTATAAGCACTGGTTAGTGTTTCACAGTAACTCAGTTTTTTTATATACAAATCTGGATACTAAACTCAGCAGATGTTGACCATGATTTTCAGAGGTGCGGCAAACATGTAGCTCAGACTATGGCAACACCATGGGTGGCCAGGTTGTGGCTTTTGATCCACAGAAGGCCACCAGAACTCAAGTTCCACTCCTATGCCAAGACTGCACTGTGTGACTGATCAGAAAATGGAGGTGGCTTTCACTGTGGTTTAAGCCAAACCCTCAGCTAGGGCAGGAAACCAACCAGTAAGCACTAGTGACTCTATAGTCTTGTCTTCACTGAAACAATAGAAACACCAAAGAGACCCAAATATGTCCCACACACCAATCACAGTTCAAGCTCTAGGGCCTTTCTGAACTTCCACCTTTGAGACACATGGAGATTTTAAGCATGTGATGCAGAGCTCACACATGGCCAAGCCTCCTAAGCCTAATGCCAAATAACTAGTTATGTTTAAGACACTGTAGAATCATAGAATAGTAAGGTTGGAAGGGACCTCAAGGATCATCTAGTTCCAACCCCCTGCCATAGGCAGGGAAGATAACAAGCTGCTGCATGCACAAACTGAAAATTAAAAAGAAATTATAAAAAGTAGTTGAAACATATGCAGCCTATACTTGGATAGAAACATCCCAAATCTCTGACCTTAATAAGTAAAACTATTGGACAAACAAATTCTTTGCAAACTTAGGTCTTCCACAAGGTGCTCAGGGCCACACAAATCTTTGGAAATAACAGCAAAATCAGAACTGTAATCTTCATGTAGTTGTGCATGCATTCCAAATAACAAACATCTTCTTGCTCCCTCATTACACAAACTACAAGTGTTAAGTTATTTACACCACTTCCTGAGGTCTCATAGTAAAGACAGTTTAAATCTAGAGAATTACAGCCTCCCTATCTTCTTTCATGCACTTGTGCTTTTGCTTCTTAATGACATGGTAACTAATTAATGAAAATTAAACACATACCAGTTAGACTACAATAGATGAATATCAAAGATGAGAACCATGCTTTGTTAAGACTTAAGAGACCAGTTTTGAAATAGACAGCTGGTCCCTATCTAGTTAACCAACCCCCTTCCTTCCTTCCCACCCCCACACACAAAAGACAAAACCTAAAAGGGAAGCCCAGTGGGGATACTACATTTGCCAATATGTTGCTTGCAACTGCAGCTACAATTCAATACCAGGCTTCACTGCACAGTGATGCGCAGCAGTGGGGATTTACTTACTCATTCTTCAATGTCAGTGTGCTTTGTTTTATTTTTCTAGTATCTTTTATACTACCTTGATCATATACTTCAGCAGCATTTTACAACTATCATAACAACATCTATCAGAAGTACAGGTATGCTTTTACAGGATTTTGACAAATAACAGAATGGTGGGAGTTGGAAGGGATCTCTGGAGATCATCTAGTGCAACCCTCCTGCCAGAGCAGGTTCACCTAGAGCAGGGCAGCATTCAGAAGGGTTCTGAATAATTCCAGAGATGCAGACTCCACCCTCTGGGCAGCCTGCTCTAGTGCTCTACCACCTTCAAAGTAAAGAAGTTTCTCCTTTCATGTTTAGATGGAACTCCCTATGTCCCTATGTTGTGTGCAGTTCTGGAGCCCTCAGCACAGGAAGGACATGGAAGTGTTGGAGCGGGTCCAGAGGAGGGCCACAAAGATGATCAGAGGGCTGCAGCAGCTCTCCTATGGGGACAGGCTGAGAGAGTTGGGGCTCTTCAGCCTGGAGAAGAGAAGGCTTCGAGGGGACCTGATAGTAGCCTTCCAGTATCTGAAGGGGGCCTACAGGAAGGCTGGGGAAGGATTATTTACAAGGTCCTGCAACGACAGGACAAGGGGCAACGGGTTTAAACTGGCAGAAGGAAGATTTAGACTGGATGTTAGGAGGAAGTTCTTTACAGTAAGGGTGGTGAGGTACTGGAACAGGTTGCCCAGGGAGGTTGTGGATGCTCCCTCCCTGGAGGTGTTCAAGGCCAGATTGGATGAGGCCTTGAGTAACCTGTACTAGTGGGAGGTGTCCCTGCCTATGGCAGGGGGTTGGAACTAGATGATCCTTGAGGTCCCTTCCAACCTTACCATTCTATGATTATATGATTCAAGTTTGTGTCTGTTACGTCTCGTCCTGTCCCTGGGCACCGCTGAAAAAAGACTGGCCCCATTCTCCTGACATCCACCCTTTAAGTATTTACAAGCCTTTCTTAATTTTGCTTATTTTCACATGGAAATGCAAGAAGCTAAAGCAATTGCATTCTACTCTATTTTTAATTACACTAGAACATTTAAGCAGATTTTGCCTGTACTGACAGAACTTGAAGCATAGCAACACTCACATTCACACTCCGCATGCTACAATGCACACATTTTCCTACTTACAGTGAGTCTTTAAACCAAAAGAAGAAAATAAACATGATATAAATTACTTCTGATAAAGCCAGGTAAAAAGACTAGAACCAAATCTCTAAAAGAAAGCAGAAGAGAAGCCATAGAAACATGGAGTACAAAAGACAGTGTTCACACCCAGAGACCCCCAGTAGTACAGAAATAATAACAGTGTACAAGTTGAGCATGCTGAGATTAAGTCAGTAGTTCCAAAGGACTGCGAGTCCTTCAACAGTGGCACTCTTCGGAAAGCTGTAGTAGGTAAACCTCACATGTCTCCAGATTTTTACAGCATCACCCTCTGACCACCTTCTGCTCAGCCTGTTACCATGAAAAATTAAACCCTCTACTAAACCATCTTCTGATTCTGCTCTAAAGATTTCTCTGCACACAGACAAGACACGTTAAAATTACAATTTTATTAAAAGGAAAACCAGTACCTTTTAGCAGCAACAAATATCAATCTCCATAAAAGTTTAGAACTGTTTTTTCTGTCATATCACTTTCAAATCTTTTACCATCATACTCCATCCTACACCAAACCAAGTCCACCACTCAAAACTCAATTGCTTCTTTAACTAAGGACAGACAATTAATGAAAAGTTCACTATAAAAATACTGTCTTGATAGAAGATTACTAAGACGTGAAGCAGGTTTTCTCCACATACATCCCTCCAAGCTGCAAAACATGATTGTCCTTATTTTGACATTTATTTCAAAATAAATTAAGAATTAAATAAAAGATCATGATGCTTTTTTTGTATAGCTAAAACATTACATGGAAAAAACTCTCAAGCTACACATCACTTCTAGTTGTAATTCAGCTTCTAGTTGACTAACAACCTAGAGCTAGGTCTCCTCAGAGCCCATTCTGGCATTCTGGGTCTGTCCCAGTCCTGCTCATACCACACTGGTTTCTGCAGAGCCACTCAAATTTACTGTATCTGGCATTTAATTCCTGAAAGGTTTATTATTCCAGAGGGAGCACAAGGCCCAGCTACATTTCCGTCTCAAAACCAGGATTAATACAAACATGCTCAAGCTGTTTCACATAGAGATTGCATGAGGGGGCTTTGCAAGGATTTTTGTAGAACTTGTTTCAATCAGCCCTGCCAGAGCAATGGTGACCATGTGCAAAGCCCATCTAGTACCTTCACCTCTTCCTCCCTCTGACATTCAATATTTCCCAGGGGCTGTCCTGCTATTTCCTCCCTGTAAACTGGGAGAAGAAAGCTGATTGTATGATGTATTTCAAGAAAGAGCCCATAATACAGTACTACAAACACACACTTCAGTAGCTCAAATTTTAACTCCATCAACAGCTCAGTCATACCAAACAATCAGATTTTCACAGCTGAAGGAAATTAAAACTTATGAGTTCAGCTGGAGGAAAAGACGATACAAGAATGGTTAAGTCCAAAAAAGCACCCCTGAAAACACTTCACAAAACTAACCCACATTTATACAGCAACCAAAAGAACCATTTAATCCTGGAAACCATTTCTGAGCATATGAAAGACAAAACATGTCATCACAAGTAGTCAGCATGGATTCATCACGGACAAGTGGTGCTTGACCAACTTAATAAACTCCTGCGATGACACAACTGGCGTGACACAGAAGGGAACAGCAGCACACATCACTTATGGGGACTCCAGTAAGGCCTTTGACACTGTCTCCCCTAAGATCCACACAGAGAAGCTGCTGATGTACAGGCTGGATGAGCAGACAGGGAGATGGACTGAAACCTGCATGAACGGTCAGGCCCAGAGGGAGTTAATCAGTGGTGCAAAGTCTAGCGGCAGGCCAGAGACTACCAGTGTACCTCAGGAGTCAACACTAGGTCCAGTTCTGTTTAAAACTTTCATTAATGATCTGGATGATGGGGCAGTTAACAGATGCCACTAAACTGCAAGGAGTGACTGATATATGAGAGGGTCATGCTGGTATCCAGCAGGACCTTAACAATCTAGAGAAATGGGCTGAAAGGAACCTTATGATGTTCTGTAAGAAGTGCCAAGTCCTGCAACTGGGGAGGAACAACCCCAGGCACCAGTATATCCTGGGAGCCACTCAGCAAAAACAAGGGTTTGGACAAAAAAGGACCTGGGGGTCCTGGTGGACACAAGCTTGAACATGCACCAGCAATGGGCCCTTGCTGCAAAGAAGGTGCATGGCATCCCAGAGCGCATTAGGCAAAGTACTGCCTGTAGAAGTATTGCCTTGCTCTCTACTCGGCACTGCTGAGACCACACCTGGAGTGATATGTCCAGTGCTGGGCTCCTCAATACAACGAGAGACATGGACATATTGCAGAGAATCAAACAAAGATTCACTAAGATGACTGAAGGACAGGAGCACCTCTCCTGTGAGGAAAGGCTGAGAAAGCACAGATGGTACAGCTTAGAGAAGAGATGGCTTGGAGGGATCTTATTAAGGAGTATTTACGTATAAAAATCATATATATTAATGAGTATAATGAATGCAAAGAAGGTGGAGCCAGGCTCTTCTCAGTGATGCCCCCTAATGGGACTGGAAGCAATGGGCACAAACTGAAACACAGGAGGTACAGTACTCTCTGACCATCAGGAAACACTTTTTTCCCTGTGATGGTGGTGACCAAGCACTGGCACAGGTTGCCTCTGGAGGTTGTGCAATCTCCCTCATCAGAGATATTTAAAACCCATCTGCACACAGTCCTGGGCAACCAGCTCCAGGTGGTCATATCTGAGCAAGCAGGTTGTACCAGATCACCACCATGGGACCCTTACATTCTGTGTATCTGTGAAGAAGTCATATGGAGCCCAGGACTAAGATCACACAGCTGCAGTATGAGATAGATTTTGGCTTTAGCAGAAGAGGACAACACTTCATGCTGAGTGCAAATGATTACCACATTCAGTTGAAATACTGGATTAGCACGTTTGCTGGGGGGCAGAGGGGAAGAATGCTGAAGTTATCTTGTTTCATTTAATTTCTGTCAAAAGCCACAATTACATACTACCAGAAGAAAGCAGTGCTATTTCTTCACGGAAAGAAGAACCAATGTTCAAATATTACAGGGAGAAGTCCCCATATTTTCCTCACTCTTAGCACTCCTTGAATATGTGCATTGTCCTCATGAACTTACTCTGCAATGAAGAGGATGGGAAGAAGTTATTTCATAATACTCTAACAGTTATTTTGTAATACTCTGTCACTATCCAAAGAGAGGGAGAAGGGAATTCATCTAGAATATTTTTTGTCTTTCAAAAAGGCACAATACTTATCCAGTCACACACGAAAACACAAGTAACAGACTATACTGGCTGATGGCAGACTCCCCAAGGGAAATGGTCCCCCTACCCTGACTAATGTTTGAAGATGTCTGACATTTCATGTACAATAAAATGGAAAATTTTAGAAGTTTTCAAACTCAACTTTTTTAATCTAGAATGTTAAATTTTTTTTTTAATTCAATAGTTCTAATCTCATTTATTTCTTTGTATCTGCCAGCATACAAAGATCAAAGATACTGAAAAATCCTCAAGTAGCACTTAGTGTCTTGTAACACAAGACTGGTATTTAAATTAATCTGGCACAATCCTGATAGCAGACAGTGGTGATTGCCTTATCTGGCATCCATAGTCCTTTTGTTTGCTAGGCACTGTAAGTCATATTTGATTATGATAACACAACGCAATTTTCATAATCAGATTGTAATAAGCAGTAATACAGATCAAAATGAGTATTGGGTACTGAAAAAAGCCCTACTGCTCCCTGAAGTGGACAGTACATGTTCAAAATCTTTCTCTCACATGACTCCACACCCACTAAGCAGTAATCATCCCAGATACTACAACAGAGATCTAATTCACAACTTTTTAATTTGGTCCTACCTCATATATGAGCACTTTTCAAAAATCAAGTAAGATCAACTATTGCTGAAGAGAGTCTAACATCAAACTTTCACCGACTTCAGGTAAACATTCTCTCTGGGCATTTATAGGAGCAGAAATTAGCCAAAATCTCAGCTATCTGAAGCTGATGTGCTATAATCATAATTCAGTTCCTGGAATTATTAATAGATGATCTTGCCTTTCAGTGACAAGATTAAGCATATGACTGATTTTTCTGAGCCCTCACCTTTAACATTTAATGCTACTCACTGCAAAATGAAAGGTGTAACATTAGATAAAAGAACAATGGGGGAAAGGGAAGACATTAATTTGAAATGCTTGAATCTTTCACAGAAACAGAACACTCAATTAGCAGAACAGGAAATACTACAATCTCTTCCAGATCTGTAAAACCAAAGTCTGGCTGGAAGGTGTGGGTGTATTTGGAAGAGTTTACAAACTACATGTTCCCTTATTGAAGATTCCTGTTTGATTCCACACTCAAACAGTAGCGGTCGTTAGCAACTTATCATTTCCAGATGACATGAAAAAAGTATCTGTCTGCTAGTCAATGATTATCCAAATTCAGATATTCACAGTTTCATTACCTTAGTGAAACTGCAAGAATAACACTTTCCAGGCACAGTGTTTCAGTGTTTAAACTCTAAACCACTGTTAGCATAACATCTCAGTAGCAATGGGGATTGAGACAAACAAGGCCAACTTCCCTCAGTTATTTGAATGAAGTTTCTAATGCTGTTCAAGGGTATCGAGTTGTACCTCCAAAACACTCTTTGACCCTGACCAGATCATCTGAAAGACCGCATGAAACTCCGAGACAAAGACTTCTATCAAACACTCATTTAGCACTTTAAACTGCCCTGTAACAAAGGTAGAGCTTGCCTGTGTTGGATGGGGAGCCTTTTTGAGGGCTGATCCAAGACTGTAAAATTAATTTCTCCTGAAGCTAAAGGGGAAACTCAAAGTTCAGTATCTTCTATCCCAGGTGTACAGTGTTTCTTTGATTATTTTTTTTCAAAGTGTATTTGAAAATGCATACAAAAGCTTCCCAACAAAACCCTACTAAACCAAGGTATTCCACTGCACATTACTTCTTCAGTGATAGAATGAAAGGACAAAAACTTTATTTAATGACTTAACTGATAGTGACCACCTCTATATAAAAAGGAGCAGTTTCCAAATTACTACAGCTTAGCCCCTGAACTGCTCACTGGTCAGAGCAAAGCAATCTTCATCATCTACATATCAGTAGCTGTTGATGACCCTACTGTACAATTATTTTTGTTATACTTTTATGTTGAAGTAGCAACCTTTCTAAGAATCACTTTATGTTATCAGCTGTGGACCTAGGTAGTTGTCTAGCTTTGTTCATTCTACTTACAACAAATAATAAATAAATAAATGAATCTGCAAGAAACAGTTGCTTTAATATAAGCTTCTGGTCAGTTTTTGGCAAGCTGCCTCTACGTTTATTCTGCCAAGTTAAAATTTTTGTCTCCAACGGGAAATGTATTCAAGTATTTTTGGGAAAAGAAATCAGAAAGGAAGTTACTACAACCCATACTGAACTACACTAACAGGTATTATGCTACCAGCATATTCTGCTAAGGTTTACTGCTACTAGCAAGAAAAGTTAAAGTTCTGGAGACTTAAAATCTGCATTGTAAACCAACTGGAGCTTCATTTAGCAACAGCAACTGCAGAGAAGAGCCTGAAGATAGGTTTCCTTGTATGCTGTAATTTGCAGGTAGTTTTCTGCACCAGCTGAGGAAGATGATGCACGTGACATGCTAACATCACTAGCAGAACATTGTACTGCTGTCTCCAAAGATGTCAAATACATGAAAATATAGTTACAGCACTTCCTAAGAAAGAAAAAAAGGACTTGGGTCAGCTAAGCAAGCCAAGGCATGAATCAAACATCCTGTCTGGATAACCTCTCACTTAAAACATCAGTCCTGGGCACCAGCAACATGATTCAGGGTGCTTCAAACAGGTACCTAGGATGCCTATGTCACCACAGAAAACATAGTCCAAATTTCATGTTTAGCAAGGCACCAACAAAAGCAAACTTGTAAAAGTTTTGAGCTCGGCTATGAGCTCTAGAACTTAGGCTTTCTTGACTGGACTGCATGTTATATACCTGAATCCTAAGAGGATGAATACAACAGACATTTCTATGGGAAGGTGCCTTTGAAAATCCAGGCAAAGGAGATCAGTGTGGTCATCAGAGCTTTGCAGAGAACTACATACTCCAGTCAAAAAGATTTCTTACCACAGAACCTTTCTTCTAGAGTATCCAAAAAAAAACCCTTATGGATTGATTTTTGATACCTACCTGCAGTGCTACAGAAGTTTTCTCTACTACCCTTGACCTTGAGCATGCAATTTTTATTAAACTATTATGTGAACCTTAAAAGATCTGAATGTACTTCTGGAAGAACAGGAAAAGGAAATAACATTTCCATCTGCTACAGGCATATACAAGAGAAAACATAACTATTCATCTAGAAGCTTAATTCCTGAAATGAAGACATGATTGGATACTAAAAAAAGAAAAAAAAAAAACCAAAAGCATTGCTTTTAGTTTAATCACAGGAAATATTGTGGTGCATTTACATAAAATAATAAAGAACACCAGTATACAGATCTCATTCCAAACAAGCCAGAAACAGCACCAAATATATACACGGACTAATAATCTACAGTGGAAAATAATATTTTTCTCTGTGACAAACTTTCAGTTTCACTTTCAGCTTTGACTTTAAAAAAAATAAAAATTTTCAAAATTAAAATAATTAAAGTCCCTTTCATTGTAATACTTTGTATCATTTTGTTGTTTCTGAAGAACTGCGTAACTCAGGTGCCTGAATGTCCAAAACTGAGACTATAAAGCACAAAAACAAACAAGCAAACTTAGTCCATTTCATCTCAAAACTTATTCTAATAACTTAATTCACTCTGAAAAATCGAATTTCAAATGTCAAATGTATTTGTAACAAAGGCCAGGAAAGAATGAATGCTTTCCTATGTACTTTGTATCAGAATACAAGCTCAAAAACTTTACAAAGAGAAATCTCAGTATCCTCCTAAAAAAAGTAGAGGTGTCAAAGAAAACAGTAGTTTCTTCCATGCAAATTCCTCCTTTATACTGAAGGATAAACCACGTTTAAAAATCCAGACACTTTACTCTTACAGTATGCATTCCAGCACTATTTTTAGAAGTAGTAATGCAGCCAAACCAATTTTAAAATCGATTTTAAAAAGAAGTTAACTGACATAATGAGGTTTGGTTATTCTTCAAGAACTACAGGCTTCAAACAAAAAGGCTGTGTCCTTGTGAAGAACAAAGATGCGGCGTGTGATTATAAATAATTATTCCTAAGCTTGTATGACTTCACTGAGTCTAACTAAAATGCAGACTTCTAAAATCACTTTCATTTAAGCTATGTATTTGGACAGAAACTAAGACTGTTTTGTGTAGCATGATGTTCATCTGCTCTATTAAGAATGCCTTTTATAAACTTGGACATTTGGGATACTTAAGTAAAGATCATTGTTCATCAGAATATGAGCATTCAGACTCTTAATTGCAAATCAGCTGCTTGGTAAGAATTCTTATTGGTTACTATTAAATGTAGTCTCCAACATATCCTTATTTTTTTACTTATTTGAGAAAAATCCTGTTGACATCCATGAAAAATATAGAACACTAAGTTAACAATCTCTAATAAACCAGATTCTGTCAAAACTTCCAAAGAAACTTGAAAAAAACTTGTTAGTGGAAGATAAAAGAGAGATGAACCCCTCAGGTTAACTTGAAGAGATGAAGACAAGGAAAATCCCTTCCAATTTTCATTACATGCCAGACTATGAAATTTAATTCTTTACCTAAAGGGAGACACTTAACCATGATTTATAGAAGACTCTAGGGTTCTTAAAAATCATAATGATAATAGTAACAAAAAGTCTTTGAACTCTGAACCACCATAGACTAGCACCTGTATTTCACATACCCTTTTTCTTTCTGTTAATTTCACTTCATAGAATATTTTGGAGGGGGTCAGAGGGTAATTCAGAATTTTGGTTTGTTATCAATACTCTATGCAACTTCCAGCTTTGATCTTGTTTTCACATCAACAATAATTTTGTCTTTCTATGATGTTCTGAATAAAGAAGTAATTTTTGAAACTTGAGCTCTTCACAACAACCTTTTTCAGTAACCTTCAGGTTTTTCTCCCAAAGCCTTGGTCCACCAGCCTGGTGACTGGTAAGTTAAATCAATTAACGTTAGGTGCACATCAGAAGGTATGACTTCCTTTGTTTATAACCAAAATTACAACACTTAATTTTAAATATTTCCTTTTAAATATTTCTTTTAAAATTTTGCATTATTTTTCTACTTTAACTTTCAATTTAAAGAGAGTGACAGCTTTCTCAGAGTGGGCTATTTTTCCATGTGGTGTTCCCAAGAGAGAACAGTCTTTCATAAAACTTAAGTAATTTAACAAAAGACAGTCATGAACAAGTTTGTTTACAAGTAACTCGCAAACTTCAACATTAGTTGTAGCTTTTAGCAGTTTGAGAAAGATTCAGTTACATTTAGGTACCTTTGTACTGGACTGAAAAAACAAAAGTGCTGCCCGTTCTCCCCTGAGGCTAGCAGTCCATGTACTGTCCCAACAAGAGAGAGATGAGTTAGTCCTAATTTTTGCTCAGATGGTCATGCCAAAATCCTAAACATCTGCAACTGCTGTGGTGGCTTCTCTTTCCCACACAGCAGAAATGTGGGTTATTTTGGCATTGAAGTGATCCTGCTCTGGCAGGGAGGTTGGACTAGATGATCTTTCGTAGTCCCTTCCAGCCCCCAACATTCTATGATTCTGTGTTCATCCCCAAGGCCAGTCTTAGTTATTTCTGCAGTCCCAAAGAGATGGACTAGTCCAGAGAGCAATATACTCCAAGAACATCACAGTTGCAAGGTAAATAAAGTCTGTGACATTTTGACAAAAATTCCAACAGTTAATTATAGCCACCAAGGTCAGCCTGGTAAGCACCAAGGGTCAGGGAAAGAGGAGGCAATACCAACTGCACTAAGCTCACCACTCGTGGTTCTCAAGGACAGATCTGTGCCTCTGTCAAAAGCAGTTTAAATACAGTCAATTCCATTCTCAAGGGAAGTAGTTGACCTCAAAAGGTCTCTTTCAGCATTAGGAGGGTTTTTATGACCTAGAAACAGTCAGCATCTTCTCAGGATCAAGGTCCTCAAGAATTTTAACTGCTTCTGCACTTACTGAGAAGTAATGGGATTTAATTGGTGCTTCCCTGCGTGAAAATGCAACAGTATTATTTTTATAATATACATACTAGACATCTTCTTACTTGTTAGACGCTGAAGCATGTTCTAGCATTCACTGTTTTATTACCCTCAGCCTGCCAAAATTCTTGAGGTTCTCTTAATTATCTTCTTTTAAGATACCACTACCATGAATTTGAGACACTGTCTGCAGTTTCTTTTAAATATACATTTATATTCTTTTAAATATACATTTATATTTATATCTACTTTCTCTGTCACTTAAACTGTGGCTACAAAAACATTACACTGTCCTCAGTGTGAGTTTAAAGATATAGAGGCTGCCTTATGTGTTTTTTTTTTTTAAAGTTCGAAACTATTTCTTTAACCATTAATGGGAGACTTACACATTCGAAGTAGGACCAAGTGTCAGGAAAAAGACTCGGTGAAAGCTCACAAACAAAACTATTGTGGCTAAACTCACAGATTAGGCCTGGAGCTCCTCCTGCTGTTCAGTTTGCAAAACAGCAGAAATGGTCAATAATTGTAGAAGCAGAGTGAAAATAAAGGCAAACTGACATCACAGCGAATGTCATTAAGATACGACCATCCAAATGCATATGAATATTCTACATTCTTCAGAAGTACACATACAGTTCTTTAATTATCAAGAATCTAACAAAATACTTGTTTCCTTAATGCTGTTTTGAATATATAGTTAGAATATAAATACATTTAAAATACACAATTTACAGATAGAAACCAGATATTTAAAAAGCCATGAGTTTCAGTGTCATTTGAAACAAACTCAAAAATCTGGAGAACTAAAGGAGAAGATCACATCAGAATCACAGTGTCTAATGTCTACTCCCAACATTATTGTTCACAGATACAATGGTATAGACCAAAACAGTGAACACTAAACCTTTCAACGCTGTCTCATCTAATAAGATTTGCACCTTGAAGTGTAGCTAGAACGTTGCTAAGTTACTTAATTTATAACTAAAGCCAAACTTTTAGTGTCTTTACTTATACCTAGGTTTGTAAAGATAATTGGCATCTTACATACCTGACTGTAACTAGGAAACTATTGTTCTGTACATCAGGAGGAGTCAGTGACAATAGTAGTCCAAACGAAATACCCAGAAGTATGTATTTGCTTCCCTTTCACCAAAAACGTTTTACTAAGCAGAAAAAAAATAAACTCCTAACAACAGAAAAACTCACCACACAAAGGGAATCCCAAAACACTAGACAAAAATGTAACCCATGTTCTATGCACAGCACTATTACAAATACAGCCATGGCACTTCTGTAAAAAGCCAGAGATAAAAGTAAATTTCTTCCAAAAAAGAGAAACCTTTGAAAAACTAAACAATTAAACTACTAACCAAAGTACGTTTAGAATGGGAGAAATTGATGACAAGTAAATGTATTTTGTTTGAAAACATATTTTGTTATTGCCTGACGCCAAAACACAAAATAAAATAGGATACAATAAGAAAAAAAAATTATTTCTCTTACAAATAAAATGAAACATGATACAATAAAACTAAAACCCAAACTAAACTAAAAGTATAGATTATTTTCAAAGGAAGAAAACCAAACAAACATGCAAAGCAACATCACTTTTCCTAAGAAACATAATTTAATGCTACAAGATAATTGGCTCAGTTAGAAAGATGGTAATAACAAATAGCCAAAAGTCAAATTCCCAACAGTGTAAAGCCTTGTGACAGACATGGTTCTTAACTTCCAGTTACAAAAGTGTTTTACTGAGCGTACCATAATATAGCAAACAAGGGCTACTCAAAAAAGGACGTGGCCAAACAGAGGTAAGTATAAATATATGATAAGGGGTAGTGGATTCACATATATGTAGATAGGAGGTGGCAAACAGAGTATGTTTAGGGAATGGACATTACAAGGTACATTCCTGTCTCCAGCTGCCTGAATCACCTGCCAGCAGAAAAAAGAAAACAAAAAAATCGTACTCCTGCCTAGCCTGGAAGGAGAAAAAAGTTGGGGCTCAGTCCTGCATTTTAATCAGGGAGGCCTTAACATATGTTCAGGAGATTCTTCACATTGATTCAGCTCCCAGAGTTGGCGCTTGAATAAATATAAAATATCAAAGATACACTGCCAATGTCTTGGTCTCATTTACCTGCAGCTCTCCATTCATAAAGCTATTATTCAATTCTTAAAGTAACTTCATCAGATCTTTTACAGAGCCATACAAGAAAGGAAGTATTTTTTCTTCCTAACACCAAAATGAGTGGAATAATCTATCTGTGATCATCCGCAACCAAATTACAATACGGTCAGATTCATCAGATCATCTAAGGAGGACATTAACAGACTATCAGAAGACACTCCTGCAGAAAGAGAAAGAAAAAAGCACTAGGTCTTCTACATCTAATGTGCTAAACCTTACAGGACACTGATTCTGCATCTAAAACAGGCAATAAATTTAACTAACATCTAACAGTAATGTTAAGCACTATATATTAGAATGCAATTCTTGATGTTTTGAAGACTCCATATAGGCAAGATAAATGAGATCTGCAAGCTACAAAACATTATCTTAAATGAGTATGAATGTTGTTCCAGATTGCTGTTGATGACTGGTAAGATAGGATGTGAAGCTAGATGGACCTCAACTTTTCCTTCAGCACAACCACTATTTTGTTCCCACTTCCACAGAAGCATGTCTGCTACCAGGTTAGTTTAAAACAAAAGCTGCCACTCCCTGGCCACAACATAAAGCAGGAATCCATGCATAGACTGTGGAGTGTTAAGTGCCTTGACCACAGCTACCAGGAGTAGAGCCCGAAGCTGGACATCCCTCTCCCTCCCCTACACAGCAAATTCTGCACACATAGAACATGAACTTTGCTGCACATACATAGCTCAGCTCCCATCTAAGCATGCAGTATTTTAAGACAAGGCCAATATTAGCGCTGGCACTCCTAGAAATACCGCCTCAGTAACAAAGTACAAGGAAGCAGCAGAACCATCAGGCCAACTGCTAGCAATCCTTCTATGCCATGTCTATACTACCATAGCTTTCTGTTCCACAGTAAATTACTATTTCCATTGTAGAATTATAGAATCAACCAGGTTGGAAGAAAACTCCAAAATAATGCAGTCCAATCTATCACCCAGCCCTATCCAATCAACTAGACCATGGCACTAAGTGCCTCATTCAGTCTTTTCTTGAAAAATAGATTGTCTAAGCTTGTTTAAAAACAAAAAAACAAAAAAAACCCCATCAACCTACAGACCTTCTTTTCCTCCCCCTCTTGTGAAAAAGACAACTTCACGTTATCTTTTCTATCACCACTGCTGATCTCATGAAGGCAACATGCAGTGCTTTCATCTTTCAGAGCTGGCATCTCTCTCATTACATACAAAAGCCTTGTGCACAATTTAAGTCTGTGTAGAGGGTTTATTTCCCAGTTTTTGCAGGAGAAATGAGAATGAATACTATCCATACACAAGGAAGATCTACTCAACTAATTGCTATTTCAAGTTTGTGGGTGTATGTTCAGTAAGAGGTACAACAGTTAAAATCTGAAGGGGAGTTGAATTGTATTCAGTGATCAAAATTTATTTTTAAAACATTGCTGCTACTCAGCTAAGCAAATCAAGAATAAGGATTTTCTAGCTGTTCTAAATCAATTTCATCCTTTTGTATCATCGAACAAGGGCCAGCATCTTCTGGTAAAATGAAACAGAGGAACCAGAAACTTCTACAGTCATTCCATCAGTAACTAAAGGGAGTTACAAACAACTGTCCTACCAAATACTCTATTTTTTCATATTGAAGTACATCTTCAAAGAGGGAAATCCTGTTTATACTGAGGACTTTTTCTTATCCTTATTGCAGGGAATTAAATAAAAGATGTGAATTTAAATTGCAATCATCAACATAAGGAGCTTACCTCTCAGCACGAAGAACACCACTGTAGTAAGGGTGATCCCAAGGCATCAGCTTCTGAAAGAGAATTCCAGCTTATAATTACAATAACAGATAGCAAGTGAACCCAAAGTAAAAGTTTTACTTCCCTTTGAATATTTTTTGCAGTTTTGACAAGTCACGGAACTTTAAGACATAATGGGAAACATTGCAGGGCTAAAAACCATCACCAGAAATAGCATTGTACACGGCAACTTGAAACCTCTTTTTTTTTTTTTTTTTTTTAAAAAAACATTTGCTGCAAGGTGCAACTTCTTATTCAAATATGTCATGTGACTACATACCAGATTTCAAGAAAACACTCAATTCACATTAAAAGAAAATAAACCTAGTTATGTACGAACTTAGGATGTATACCATAAAGTATGCAGACTGGACATGCACCTGTCCTGAAGTACAGCCTTTATTTTTCAAATTAGTCACTTAATTCAAAGCAAAGCAATACTCACTTTCTGCACGTTGTTTTGGTTCTCATACTTAGTGCTTGGTTTTAATACAAATAGCAGCTAAGCTGTCAAAAATCATTTGAAAACAGATGACAAAGTTTCTCTTTCTAATTATACTACGTCTTATATACTAAAAGAGAATCAATTCTTTTTGTAGAACAAGGTTAGATGATACTACTGTAGACCAAACAAACCCCGCACAAATGTGAAACAAAAAACTGCATATGAAAATTTAACTTACTGAATTCTGAGGGTTAAGCTTCATTTTCGTTTTTGTCATCATTTCAAAATCTTTTTGAGTTCTGAAAAGTATTTTTATGATGAAAGGTTAATAATTTTTTTTTTTGAGCAACAGAATACAGTGCAAAATTGAGGTGTTTGAGCATGTCCAGAGAAGGGCAACGAGGCTGGTGAGAGGCCTCGAGCACAAGCCCTATGAAGAGAGGCTGAGGGAGCTGGGATTATTTAGCCTGGAGAAGAGCAGGCTCAGGGGGGACCTTATTGCGGTCTACAACTACCCGAAAGGTGGTTGTAGCCAGGAGGAGGTTACCTTCTTCTCTCAGGCAACCAGCACCAGAAAAGAGGACACAGTCTGAAGCTGTGCCAGGGGAAGTTTAGGCTGGAGGTGAGGAGAAAGTTCTTCACTGAGAGAGTCATTGGCTACTGGAATGGGCTGCCCAGGGAGGTGGTGGAGTCACTGTCCCTGGAGGTGTTCAAGCACATTTGGACGTGGCACTTGGTGCCACGATCTATTCTTGAGGTCTGTGGTGACGGGTTGGACTTGATGATCTTTGAGGTCTCTTCCAACCTTGGTGATACTGTGATACTGTGAAAATAATACTCTACGAAAATGCCATTGTCAGAGATTGATAGTACTCTGTAAAACAGCAGGCTCATATACTACAGTAAAAATTTTCCTATTTTGCTTCTGCCATTCAGGTACCTTCAAATCAAGTCCCTCTTACTCTGACTGTACGCCTCCAAAGCATTTTCTTTCTTACAGTACACTCAATTTATAAGCAGTGATGAAATGGTTTTGTGCTGTGTCGAACTAAGAGGCAAGAATGTCAAGTGAATTTGCTTGGAGATGTAAAACACATGGAGTTGTGCACACAGGAAGAAGATTAGAAGTGTTTGCATAGCTGTGACCTAAAGGGAATGCAAGGCCTGTGAGCAGCAGAAGTAGCAAGTTCTGTAGAAGCTGGGCGGTGCCCCTCCTGTGGCGGCTGCCCTGCTCTGGCCTAGGCCAAAATGCACATGCCATGGTCACAGCAGCAGCGGCAGCAAGATGACCTCTGAGACCACCTACACTCCCTAGATCCATTTCAAGAACCATCCAAGCAAGACAGGGCACATGTTCAGTAGATTCGTGCCTGAGGAGAGACTCTTATGGGAATGGAGACTATAAAAGGCACAATGTTAGCCTGGTCAGGTCAGCACTCCACCATCTTGGAACCCCAGGTTGGAGACCACACAGCACAACACTGGAGCCTGCAGTGGTGATATGACTCCCCTTGTTATCTCTGTCCTCTTTTCCTTCTCTCCTCTAATCTGTACTTTCTTCTGACTGAATATGATACTAAACAGGTCAAATAACTCCTTTACTGTGTTGCCATTTGTATTGAATAAAGAGATCAGCTGGGGATCACTTGGTGCTGGATGCACCTTTGTTTGTCCACAGGATTCTTGAAACCCAGTGTGGCCCTGTCTCTAAGCCCGAGGTTTGAGGCTTAGGTCAAGTCAGTGTTCTTCAGTACTTAAACCTGGTCTTATTTGTTTGCTGTTGCCTGAATTTCTTGACACAACAGTTGTTGCATTCAGTCTTGGGTGTTCTCTGATCATAGACAATTTATTCTAGGCCAACGGCTCTCCTTCAAACACTGATAAAGTCTTGCTTCTCTTCATCAGAATACATAATAAGCAGCACTGGCTGACTTACTAATGCACAAGTCAGTCTATTCTTGAAATACGTACGGTTAGAAAAATAACTTGGTGAAAAAGACATACCTTTTAGACAACTGCTCAGAAAGCTTCTCCAAGAACTGTCTAACTGTCTCTAGAAGTAAAACAGGGGGAAAAAACAATTAAGAAAGCTGTTTCTTCCATTAAAAAATATTCAGTTTACATCAAAACGTTCCAAACAAAACAAGCTCCCGTAGGACAAAGTTTGTTTTAGAACAACTAACTACTCCATTGACCATTGTGTCATCGTTCCAAGAGAACTTAATACCACATTTACTTTATTACGTGCTGGGACAATTTTTGATACCTAACACTGTGCATTTTACTTCTCAGCACGTCCTTTTACACATGCTTTGTACCTGGATTTTTGGCCATTGTTCCCTGAAGAGCCCTGTGGGCAAAAGTGTCGTACCCAACCAGCTGTGCCAGACTATTTCGGCTAGTAAGCAATTCTTCTAAACAGCTCAACTGCTCGGCATTTGGGTACAGAAAAATCTTGTAGGCAGCTTCTCGCACCTAATAAAATAAAAATTTTTAAAAAGGTCACATTACTACAGTGCAATTTTTAAGGGAAACAAGTGATGTAACTGAAGATCTGGCACTACAGCTGTATTTCACTGGTATTTCTGAGAAAAGGCCTAAAGCCTTTTAACAATAGTAATTACAGCTGTCTGACAATTACGACTCTCTTATCCATTAAAGCAGGAAGGAAGAAATGCAATGAGAAAACCTAGCAGCTCAAGACCATGAAAAAGGGTCCTGTTCTCTACCCCTGTTAACAGACCCCTCTCTGCTCATTGCCTCCTTCCTCCTGCCAACATCTGTGCTTCTCAGACCATTCTACGGACTGTCTTAACGCACTGAAATTTCTGAAAATAAACCCAAAAGAAGGCCAAATTGTTCTCTGCACATCAATTAAACTGGTTTATAGAAGGATTGATAAGAACCAGAGACACAGTCAGGGGAAAGAAAAAAGAAAAGAGGAAGAGTCTTATTTCTTTTGAAGTAACAAGCTCTTAGTTTGCCCATCTGCCCATACACAGACATTCTCTCATTTCCGGTTTCTTCTTTTTTTTTCCCAAAGGCCAACACCCAAAAAAATGCCACTTCAAGCCTCAGAAAATTTGGTTAAATGCTTTATGTTTCACAAACCAACTTTATTTTGTAAGACCTTTTTATTTTATAAGCTTAAGAAATCCAGCAACAACTTAATGTTTGTCCTATATGAAATAAGCTTCCCTTTGAACATGTTCTCCAGATGCTATTTCTCACCCAAACTTATGCCTGTTAACATTTGTCCTCCTGTCAAGCATCCCTCTAAAGAGCCCATCTCCATCTTTTCCATGGTATCCTTATAGATACTGGCAGGTTGCTATCAGGGTCCTCACAAAGCCAGCTCTGATATAGAGTGAACAAGCCCAGATTCCCCAGTGCTTCCCTCACACTGCAAGCACTCTTTGCCGTCTTAGTGGCCTCCACTGAAGTCAAGCCTAGAGAGTGACAAGTAAAGGGCTATAATCTCTTCCCTCAGTCTCTGCCCCTGTTCATTAAGTCCAAGACACTGCTGGCCATCTTTGGTGCCAGAGTCTCTGCTAGTTCATGCTCAGCTTCTGTATCACCAGCCCTCTGGGTCTCTTCCACAGATCGCACCTAGCCAGGCAGCCCCAGCCTCCACTATTGCCAGAAATTATCCCTTTCCAGATGCAAGAATTCCCGTTTGCCCTTCTTGAATTATGTAAGGTTTCCATCTGAATGCTAGCCTTGCCCTTCAGCGTATCGATTGCTCCTCCCAATTTGCTATCACTTGCAAATCTGTTGAGAAAAGCACTCTGTCACTACCTCTAGGTCAGTAATAAGGAAGTTAAACAGGAGAGGACTCAGGACAGACCCCTGCAACACCTCTCATTACCAGCCTTCCAATAGAGTATAACACATCAATCACTACTCTTGAGTCTGATGAGGAAATGAGACTTCCCAGAGAGGCTGTAGGGTCTCCTTCTCTGGAGACTTTAAAGACCCATCTGGATCCATTCCTGTGTGATCTGTGCTAGATTCTATAGTCTTGATCTGGCAGGGGGCTGGACTTGATCTATAGAGGCTCCTTACAACCTGTGACAGTTTAGGAGTTCCCTGCCCCCCACACTTTGTAAAAGAACCCAGACTAGACTTAGTATGTTGGAAGTTAAGAGATGAAGCTATATTTACAGCTCAGCACAATGTATAAGCAGATATATACACAATATACAGGAATATTTACAGAAATATACAAATTAAAGGTAATAGAGAAACACAACACCCCTCCCAGAAATCAGAGACCCCAGGAGAAGCTCCCAACCACCCTTCTACCTATACCTTACCCCAAGGTTTGCCTTACATGCAAGATGAGTTTGGAGGATCGGCATGGGGGGTTAGAAGAAAAGTGGTTAGTGAAGTTACTCGGCAGAGAGGAGAAAAAGCCAGAAGCTAGACCGCCCAAGACGCTGTGCACCCAGAGACTGACTGCAAGCCCAAGTGGCTTATCTTTGTTTTGTATTCTTTTCTTAAACATCTCAGAAAGACTATGAGTGAAGTAGACATCAACACTGTTTTTCCTTTCACAGCCTATAATATAATTTTCTCTATTAAAATATTCCAGTTAGCCTCAAACCAGCACACAACCCCTAACATCCTGTGATCCCATGATCCTGTGATTTTCACTGACGGTCCATCAATCCAGACTGTAATCTCCTGTCTTGGATTTCTCTACAACCTACCTAGGGATGAAAGCGAAGCGAAGTTGCCTGTAGTTCCCCAATTTGCTGGGTTTTGGCCTCTATGAAAGTAAGTGAAACATATACTTCCACCAGACAATAGGGTTCTTCCCTCATCTTCACAGCCTACAAAAGGACAATAGCCAGTTCTCTCTGGACTCTCAGATGCAGCCAGTCTAGTCCCAAGGAGTTGTACACGTTGAGTTCTCTTGTAATCTCAAATTTGATCATCTACTGCTGGTTGGTCTCTTTGAACCTTGTCATTAAACATAGTGGGCTGGGAAACCTCCTTGGCGAACACTGACTGAGGCAATGACCAGTTTTGTCTGTCTACTGCCTAGGTCACTCGCCTTTCTCAGTACTGAGTCCGTCCTTTCCTTGTCCAGCCTTTTAGTACTAAAGCAGCAGTAGCTGCTCTTGTTGTCTTTGATATCCCTTGTAAGTCCAAACTTAACTTGAGCTTTGGCCTTTCTGACATCATGGCCCTTCTGACATTGCTTACATGTGCAGGCAGTATTTCTAAGTACTTCCCTTCTGTCTGGTACCTGCTTCCACCTCCTGCCTGCTCCCTTTTGGAGATGAAGATCTATTGAGTTTCCTGCTTTTCAAACCTGGTTCCTGATACATCTGTTCAACTTTCGAAGGATCAGGATGTGCTAGTATTAAGTATCTTAGTATACAGTGTGCATGGAAGATATTACCTTTAAAGAACTGCCAGCTTTCTTGATCTCCTTTGCTCTTCAGAGCCATATCCTATGGGATCCCACATCACAGTTTACTCCATAAGCTGAAGTCTACTTGCCTAAAATTCAAGGTCTGTATCCTGTCCCTATTCCTCAATCCATTCAGAATCTTCAACTCTATTATTTCATAGCTACTACAGCCAAGGCTGCCACTGATTATTATGTTCTAAACTAGTTCTTCCTTGTTAGTCATAATACCATGACCATAAACCATATGCAAGAGTAAGTAAAATAAGCAATATGCACTTTTGTTATAGAATATGCCAAAGCATGCTTGGGGAATACACACCAGATCATCAGGACAGTCAGCATGCAGACCAGCAACTTGCAGGTAATTGCCTTCAGCTGTAAAATTATATCGAATATGCTCTGGCAAAATATGTTTGTCAATCTTGTTGGGAAGGTGAGTGCCTGTCAGAAATTCATTACACAAATCCAATATTCTGACGTTGAGGTTGACTGCTTTTTTACGCTGCAAGAAAAATAAAATACACAACTCAAAGTATCTTCAGATATAGTACAAACAGAACTCAAAGCTTCTAAAACATTCTAAAATATTAAAGTTATGGCATCAACGAAATCCTAATGCAGGGCTGAAGTCAACAAGATCACATGCTCAGACAGATCTATAATTTCAGACAGGAGTGAAATTTGATAGCATATGGCTATGTTTCTGCTGTAAGAACAGGAACAGTGGAGTTTAAGTAGAATTTACATAAGCTTTGATAGCTATGCTTAATACAATTGATATGTAAAACAGAGGAGAAAAGAGGCATCACTGAAATGGATAAGTCCTACTAGAATCCTAAACCAGGTAGAATTACAGTTCTCCTCCTACAGTTTGTATTGCACTATTTTCTGGAGACTGTAAAGCATTCATGGTACTTCAGTCCTTCCTTGAGGAGTTTGAGATTTAGGGTTTCATCATCATCCTTACAGTATTTCACACATTTATTCTTACTGTACAATTTGCTTCAGTGAGCTTGCTCATGTCAGAGTATGCTCTCTATTGCCTGTGTGTTCATAGCTCAAACGAAAAGGCTGAAAGTACAAATACAATACACTTGTAAGCTCAAAGAATAAAAAAAGCCTGGAGATTTCTGTCCTCCCACTCCATCCTTACTCTTTAAAACACGTCTTTTAAGTTTTATTTTTAAAAGCAGAAAATCTTTGTAGCAGAAGTACATTTCAACTTACAGACAGTAAAAGATTTCTAAATTCTGAAATGAGAACTGAGAAGAAACACTGAACGGCAAGCAGTAAGAGAAAAGCCCAATTAGCAAAGGAGAAAGAGGAAAAACTGCAAAAATAAGGGGTAAGTGAAATTGTAACTTGAAAAGCGATGAAGCACCACAGAAGTAATAATTGAATCAGAAATAAAACCCAGAGTCCCTGTTTCAGAGTTGTTCTTTGTTCAAAGTAACTGTAAAAATATATTCTAGAAGCATTTTCCAGGTCATAAAACACTACCACAACCATGATCCTCAGATTAACTTTACTACATATATATGGTGGAAAGAGACTTTCTACAGATCTTTATGAAGGGAATGACCTAAATAAGGCATTAAGTTTATGCAGAGACATGAACTATGAACAGACATTCAACAGAGCATCCATACCACAAACACCATAGCAAAAGCTATTGGTGTTGGCAAATCTATTACTAAGTCTGCAAAAGCAAGTAAAAGCTCTGAGAGAGGTAATCAGACCACATCCAGACATTCCATTTTGGACAAGATTTACAACTTCTGGTTGCACAAGCACCAAAGGAAAGCCTGGACAAACACCTGATCCTTTTTAAAACACACTACCAGATTAACCTGTCATCACAGTGCACAAAGTGTTGCTTTTTACCCTCTGTGAATTGGTTGTTCAGAGAGCTAAGCAACTATTTTAAATATCTGGTGCAGACACCAATCAAAGAAAACAGGATCCCAGGGTCTTGTAACTTCCCAAAACAAAGGAATGATAAGGGCCAAACTGGAAGGAACAGCCAACTAATATCTCAAATAACTTAAGAAGCACCACACTTTAGGAGCAGTTTAAAACGGACAGAATTCCACAGAGGACAACGGGAATCCTACATGACAAACCAGCACAGAATCATCATATCCCATATTTCATTATCTCATCTTTGGTAGTCAGGCCAATTTCTGTTCATATATTGTAGCCAAAAATTACCTTTTCTTCATCCAAATGAATGCCACTGATCTCAAAATCGAACATAAAAAGTTCTGCCACTCTCCTAAAAATATAGTAAAGCCCTATTAAAACAGCTTTATTTGATAGTAAACAGTTTCTTAACAGACTTTTGTCCTTAGCAGTTATTTAGGTTTCATGTCTTTTACAGAGAATAGCATCATAGTTATAAGAATATTGTTATTATGGACACCCTGTAGTTTAGGTCCTTAACAGTGCACCCAGTGAAAAAGGATTCTTTCTTTTTCAGGTATTTAAGTAACCTGTATTGAAAATATCCAAAGTCATTCCATTACTTCACTCTAGACATTTAAGCAATTTGTGCAAACTATCATTTTAATTTGACACTTCATTTATTCTAACAGATCAGAAAAAGGCCACTTCATATCTAACATACTTGACTGTGGGGGAAAGAAGGAGGTAACATCTCAAATACTAAGCTTGTCTAACCATGTCAGTAAACATATAATTCAAAACCGTAACTGAGAAGCAACTAATAAAACATTTTACAGCAATCATAAAGCTTTAAATAAATATACTGATAACATGATTTTGAATTATATAAACCAGTTTCTATAAGCTGAAATCAAATTATATAGTCTGTCCTCTACTTCTGTTGCTAAAAACACTGATATGCCACAGTACAGGATCTAATTTTAATCAAAATGTTGATACTGAAAATCTTTTTTTTTTTTTTTGAGATCTCAGTTAAATACAGCTTTTGCACCAGTCACATGAAGAAACATCCTCCAAGACTATACAAATGTGCAGGTAATGTAATAATGACTAATAAACTGGTAATGGACATGTGGGCATGTTTTCCAGTTGCATCAATTAATTTAACAAAATACAAATTACAGCATAAATAATTCCTTATTATATATATCCAAAAAAGCTAAATATCTGATAATTATTAGGTACCTGGTTTCTGGATCTAGAGAATTCACAACAATTTCATCAGCTAGCAGACGTCTCAAACTCTGACACAGTTCAACATCTGTATTTAATCTAGAAAGAGAGTAAAAGAATCACTCGTTAGCAACAAACACTAATATTTCAGTCTCTTGTTATTACTCATTTAAAAATAAAACAACATTCAAACCAAATTACTGTATTTTGAAACAGTTTTCTGGTTCACAGCCACACTTCCAAACTGAAAAATTAATGTACATGAGATGTGTGAACAACCTGGCATGGAAAACAGGTCTTGCGCATCAAATAGGAAAATATCTTTGGATGGCAACTTGTGATAAATATGAGAAGACTAAGAGCTTACTTTTTATGCTTACAGGTAATGACAGCAACAGCATAAAGGGGAGAAAAATGTTTTCTAATCCTTAATTTGGAAGGACTCTATTAAAAGCAAACCTGTGCTCAAGTCTGTCATCAGATACATGTGCTGCAGGTTGCCACTGAAGTATCATAGAATCATAGAATGGTAAGGTTGGAAGGGACCTCAAGAATCATCTAGTTCCAACCCCCTGCCATAGGCAGGGACACCTCCCACTAGTACAGGTCACTCAAGGCCTCATCCAATCTGGCCTTGAACACCTCCAGGGAGGGAGCATTCACGACCTCCCTGGGCAACCTGTTCCAGTGCCTCACCACCCTCACTGTGAAGAACTTCCTCCTAACATCCAGTCTAAATCTCCCCTCTGCCAGTTTAAACCCATTGCCCCTTGTCCTGTCATTGCAGGACCTTGTAAATAATCCTTCCCCAGCCTTCCTGTAGGCCCCCTTCAGATACTGGAAGGCTACTATCAGGTCCCCTCGAAGCCTCCTCTTCTCCAGGCTGAAGAGCCCCAACTCTCTCAACCTGTCCTCATAGGAGAGCTGCTCCAGCCCTTAGTAGACTAAGACCTTATCGCCTCTAGAACATTTCCAGATTGTCCATGTTTACCTCATATCTGGGGCTATCCTATAGCAGTTACTCTATCACCTGATGACTCTTTCCCAGCAGAGAAGGGAAATCGGGAAAAGGAGAAGACCCACAGGATGAAATAAAAATGGATTTAATGAAATACCCAAATTAATATCAATGCCAGTACAAGGTATATAAAGTTATGCTCAAGAAAGGTGGAGCACTCACAACATGCAGGAAGGTAGGCCTAGATGGGAGCAGCAGGGTAAGGAGGAGCCCCAAGAGGAAGCCCCAGCAGGAGGCTCCCCTCTCTTCAGCAAACTTCCTCTTCCACAGAGTGTGATGCTCGTGGTCTGGGATACACCTGTGAGCCAGCTCAAGTCATTTGACTCTGAACCACTACTGGCCTGCAGCCCATGGCTGGCCTGGGATTCTGTCCCAGCAAAACCAAGACACAGATCTCATCACTGTCCTTTTGCTAGCAAACACTATATCCATCAGATTTGATGGTATGTTAACTACAAGCATGTATGTTGACCTGGATTGCAGACTCATGTTGGGGTACAAAACACACACATACACATCAGCATGGGTGCAGGGAGCAACAGCCCCTCGTCAGACACTCTTGAGCACTAACTCTTATGTCAGCTGAGTCGAGGCAAGCCCCTGCATCCCCACTTGTAAAATGAATTTAATAATCAACATTCAGTTCACAGACAGAAAAAGATATGTCTGTACTTCAGGAAAGGCTCTCTACAGAAGGTGCTAAGAAGTCCAGTACTCTCAAAAAGTAGCTACAAGTAGATACATACTGTTAGTAGTTCCTGAGGGATACCACTCATCCATGAAAGCAAACATACAATAACAGCTAGTTTTGAGCATTTACATTAGTTTATGAACCTTTCAAGTTATTCTGTGAATACATTCTTCCTTCTACAAATTTAAATCCCAACTGGTAATTCAGATATTAATGTAATGTTGTGATAGAAGGTGTGCTCAATTTAAGTCTTGTAAACTCCGGTTTCAAGGAAAAGGTTTCCCAAACACACTGGCAAGACCAAAGCAACCGTTTCTGCTGATCTTAGAATTTTCTCTTCAGTCAAATACACTAGCCACAAGGCTTACTGAACAGATGCACTGCTGCCCTCCTCAGAGCACAAAAGTCTTCATGGCCTCTGCAACTTACTATTGAACAACGGGTCAAATAGTCACCACATCAAATGTTACTAGGAATTCTGTGGGAAGCAGCAGATTTCAGCTCACCTTCACAGTATGGCTTGGCAAGGTTTTCATTTAAGAAGGTTACTCCTGAATGCCATAGGAAGGGAAGATATTGAAAGAACAGTGTACTTGGAGATTAAATATCACCTTTTTTAACCTTCTCAGCATCAAGAGCAGAAGAGAAGCAAAGGAATTCACTGCAGTCTAGCACCACAGGGGTAAATTTAAGGATTTTGGTTTTCAGACATTTTAAAACAATCAAAAAACAACCAAAAAAAACCACCCACCCAAATCACCAAGAGAGACTTAAACTTCAGAAACAGCCCTCTTTAAAAACATGTTCTGTGAAATAAGGCTTTTAATTAACCACAAGTCTTCTACAGTACACCAGGCATACATCACATCCCTAGGCGTACATTTCCTCTAAAGCTCGTTTTAAGGGAAGACTGTTCTTTCCTGCTTCACCTACCTCACCCTTACAGTCTGATGAGAGGAGCACATTTGCTGGCAGGACTTGTGACTCCATGGGGGATCCACACAGGAGCAGTTCATTCCTGAAGGACTACATCCCATGGAAGGAACCCACATTGGAGGATTGTCTCCCATGGGAGGAACCCCCAACATGGGAGCAGGGGAAGATGTAAGGAGTCCTCCCAAAAAAGAGGAGCAGAGAATGCGTGATAAACTGACCACAACCCCAACTCCCACTCACCCTGCATCACTTGGCAAAAGGAGGTAGAGAAAATCAGGAGTGAAGTGAGCCTGGGAAGGAGGGAGGGCTGGAGAAAAGGTATTTTTAAATATTAATTTTATTTCTCACAATCCTACTTTGATTTGACTGGTAATAAATTAAATTAACTTCCTCAAGTCAAGTCTGTTTAGCCTGTGTTGGCAATTGTTGAGTGATCTCATTGTTCTCTCAGCCCATGAGCCCTTTCCTGTATTTTCTCTCCTCTGTCCAGCAGAGGAAGGAGAGCAGCTTTGGTGGGCAGTTGGTGTCCAGCCTATACAGTACTTTTCCAAAAGGTAAACAGAAACAGCTTAAAAAAAAACCCACCCACCCCCAAAGAAAGAAACAAAACTGAATAAGCCATACTTCTCTACCATGGTACCGATGTTCCTGCAAGCTTCTTCAGCAGCCTCTCTGAATGCAAAGTCAGGATGGGCAATTTTCACAAAATCTGCCTGACAGAGTACAAGAAGAAAACAGTGAGGCAAAAAGACAAATTTTTAAAAAATCTTTAATTGTATGCAAAGCTGTACTCAAGCTGTTCCATTTCCATTAATACTTATTTCTACAGTTCTCTGCAATCTATCTGCAGATTTTGCCTTTAATTTTTTCACAAAATAAACTGGGAAACTGTGCAGACAGCTCTTAAAACAGACTGTGAACGTGTCTTTCCAAAAAGTATTTTTAATCCATGTATTTCTTAAAAAGTTTTAGTATCACAGAGATTTTAGACTCCTTACAACACAGATATTCCAATGCGTTTAAATGTTAGCACAAGGTTGTGAAAACTAAAATTCACAGTTAAGAAGAAAGCACACCACCAAGCATGCATAAAGGGCTTGTTTTCAACCTCTTACTACTCTGGTGTATAGATCTATCATGTTGCTTTGCCAATAGCACCTGCTAGGACGAAATAAGTTTCTAGAGAGACAATCCAGATATTCTTCTGAATTCAGAATCAGGGTTTTATTTCACTTATTGATTTTGAGTAAGTCTCCAAATACTTAAAAGGAGTTCAGAAGGCTAGAAAGACGCTAAAAAGAGGATGGGAAGCTAGGGGTTTCCAAAACAGCTGCTAAGAATTGAGGGAGGTGCAAGCCTTGAAACTGTAAAGAATGAAAGATTAGGCATACACCGAAGACATTCAGTATGATTTTACAGAAAACACATTAAATAAGCTAGACTTTGTCTAACTGTATGATTGCAGTTTGATTGAAGAGGCAACCTTGCAAATGTTATACACATGACTTTTACTTCTTAGAATCTCTTTCTAAAATCCTGTATAATACTGACAAAATGGGTGTAAAATGGCAGATCTTAAAATCCCTGCTCAAAGAAAACAGACAGTGAACTGCTTCTAGACAGAGCTGTGCAAGCTCAGCATCTCTCAAGACACAAACCTGAAAGCAGTACACAGGAGGCAATTTTGACTCAGCAGAATGATGCAAAAACATGATCAATGAATTTCGACATTACTGTTTTAGTCAGACATTGTTAAAGAGGAATTAGGCATAGTCTATATCAAGTATGAGAGACAAAAGGAGAATTAGTGACTCAACAGACCTACAGAAGGGAAAAGTGCCTGGCACAAAAGATGTCTTGAATCTGGAAAATAGTTCAGATTTGAGATCTGAAACCACACAAAGTAAAACGTGAAAACCAAAAGTAAAAATAAAAAAAAAAAAAACACCCAATGACTTCTATATTAAGAACCAAATTCAGTATGAAGGTTGGGTTTGCTTCCTTCAAATGAGTAGTGATGCTTTGATAAAAGATATACTTCAAATAGTTTCTAAGCAACAATTTAAAGTGTTTTGTTAACATTTTGTGATACAGAAATGTCAGACCAAGTACTTCAGTCCTGTGGGCAACTGAAAATGCAATCTAGGAAATACCTGCATTTTTTCTTCCTTTAACAAAAGCTGATACTGTTTAGTGACATCTGCTCCTTTTAATCTCTAAGTTCTTTATGGACCTTCACGTATAAACTGTCATAAATTAAAAACATGTATTGCAGCCTCATCTTTAATTTTGAGATTAATCCCTTATTTTCCATAATGCAAGTGATACAGGAATGCTTATGTGTTAAGCTGTCAAGTGGATGGGGCCAATCCTTTTCAGTGGTCCACAGCAATAAGACAAGGAGCAACAGCTACAAACTGGAACACAGAATGTTTCACCTCAACACAGGGAAACTTCTTTACAGTGAGAGTGGTAGAGCACTGGAACAGGCAATAAGACAAGGAGCAACAATGGAGCCCCCTTCACTGAAGACTTTCAAAACCTGCCTGGATGTGTTACTCTGCAAATTACCCTAGCGGATCCTGCCCTGGCAAGGAGATTTGATTCGATCTCTGAAGGTCCCTTCTAACCTCTAAGGTTCTGTGATTCTGTGATTACAGCACAAATACAACTCTGATTTCACCTCTTATTTTTCTTGTTGTGGCCTTTATACTGTTTTTACATCTGTCTTTAACTGGTTGGTTTGACAATATTTGTAGTTATCTACCATTCAGTAAAAGCCTTTGTAATTAATTTTCAATCAATTTAATTTTCTCTCTTAACACAAGACTTCACAGAGCTGATCTGCTATTTATTGCAGCGTAGAAAATTGTAAAATGGAACATGGTGTAAGCTTATTAAGTCAGTCACTTCAAAAGAAATTGCTATGAGCAATAATTAAAAACAAAACAAACACCCCCCCAAACAAACAAACAAAAAATCAAAACAAAAATAAACTTACCAAGTCTGCTACTCTGCACAAGCTATCTGAAAGTTGATCAAAGATCATTACAGTCTCTGGCCCAGGTGGTGTTGTACATGCCTTCTGGACTAGCTGTTCTGATTCTTGCAATGCTTTGTCCTGTGCTTCTTGAAATCCTTCTGGACAGCTCAGTTCTGGAACACCAAACAGACCCTGCAGTGCAAAAAACCATGAAAATACATCACTACTATTGCCCTCTTCAATTTCTGCCCCTTTGTGTCAGGATGGAATTATCACCACGAAATGTTACCAACATAACCATATTGTGATACTACAATAAAACTTTCCCACACTAAATGTCTTTGTGGAGAATAGTCACAAAATCAGCCAAAGGCACTGATATCACATGGAAACAGCTTCATTTCCCAGAGCAAAACCTCACTGAGGTTCTTCCAGCCAGACCTGTTCTCAGCAATCTTGAAGAGCTGGGCACTAAATCCTCACAAACTCTTCTCTTCCACCTCGTAACTTCCTATGCTTTTCTCGAAGCATTTTTTACCTCTCTTCCAAAGCACAGGGACCAGATAAATCATGGGAAGTCCATTCACATTCTGAAATGAGGCAAAAATCATCCCTCTGAAGCAAAAGAGACTTATCAAGGAACATGAAGACCAAGCAGGGGTGTCAAAACAGTGGATGAGTTGGCCAGCAGTCCTAGATATCAACATATTGCTGACAATACGGTCATCTGTCTTAGGCCCATCAAATGAGCCCCAAACAGTGTAATCAGAGCAAAGGAAGGGCTCAGCAACAACTCAAAAATTTTACAGTATCAACAGTTTTATTCCTGAAATTCTTATCAAGCCTGGCTTGTTCAGCAGAGCAGGGCAGACACAGACAGTAGTTACACTCTGCATTTGTAGAGGACAGTCAAACAGGTCTGACTGCTGATCGAAGAAAACTGCTTATACTACATGGTAGAGAAGTTCCACAACAAAGACCTACAAAAGTAAAAAAAACTCATTTAAGATAAAAACAGCATCTCTGCAAGCAATGCACTCCCTCTGCAACTACCCAACTGCAACATAAGCATCCCTTTACCTTTGAAGTACTGCACCTAACAGTATGTAGTACATGATTTCAGACAACATCCACCCCTTGTCAAATGTAACCTCATCTGAAATATCACAATCTGAATTTGGAAATCTGCAGGCACTTTCTGCAAACTCTTTGTGTTACAGCAGTCAGTTTGCACATTGTTTTCAAGCATTTATCCAAATAAAATGAAGAGATGCAGATCAACAGCTTGTCTGTAGAAGTATATATTCTGAAGCAAAAACAACCCCTAAAGTAAGTATCTGGGATATTTAGAGTTGCTTTTTCCTATTTTCATTTCATTGTTGTTGCTAAAATTACTTTCCCCCCCCCCCTAGTTTTCTTACTAAAAGCTGGCTACTATAGAAGCATTTCCTCACACTTCCCCTGTTTTAATTTACTATTTGGGAATAGGAACTGGACTGAGCACTAAAAAGACTAAGAGTGTGCATATATACATACACAAATACACACACACACACGTGTATATATATATGCACACACACATATATACAAACATATGCACACAAACATATATACATGTCACTTGCGCCGTAAGAGACTCAAGACTGCCCCTTCACTCATTCAGACAGTTGATGCAGTGTCCTGCAATGACCAGGCTTTCCTGCTGCCCTACATCACCATTCACCCTCCCCTAGCGATGTTGTCCTGTGAACATAGTTCTCTGTGAACTGGAGGCATTTTCTCTTACAGATAAAACTGCCACAGAATTTCTCTTCCACATGACACCAAGTCTGACTTTTTTTTTTTTTTCCTCCTTAATTAAAAAATGAAATTAAGCTTGATATAGGTCTCTGGGTTCTTTAATAACTGGACGGCCATAGCATCACTCTCTTTGCTTTACACTACCTGTCACAGTCTCTTTGCAAGCCTGAAACACACTTCTCTGTTCTCAAAGAACTCTACACCCTCTCTGTGGGCCACATGAAACCAGAGTTCACTCCCAAGACCAAGCAAATGCACAATTTAGTTGAATTATTTCCTGAAGCAAGAATTACACCAGTGTCCCTGCGAAGGTGGAAGAAAAGCTTCCCAAACACATGCTGGATTATAAAGAGATATGTCTTCACTGCATCAATCTCTTAGTCCCAGAGTTCAATGGTTTCATCAGCCTGGGCAGGAACAGTGTATCAAGTGAACTAATACCTGAATTTTACAGATGTTAAGCATTCTGTATGCACTGTGTCACTGCCAGTACGTATCTTAGGATGTCCAGGGACTAGTTTAGATTCCCAGGACCCTCACTAATGTACCCAAATCATCCTAAAAAAAAAAAAAAAAAAAGCCTGAGTGTCAACAACCCATCAAACGCTTATTTTACTAACAACAAGTGAATGTCAAGAATAGTATCCACAAAAGATGATGTCAGCAGTCCAACCAATTTTGAAGCATAGCCAAAGTACATTGGCATGACACTGACAGATTAAAAAAGGCACAGCCAGGTAAGAGCTGGGAGTGGAAAGAATAATGTGTATGTATGTACATACGTTTTCTACGGAGACACTAAGCAAATATTTCAATAAACGAGGCCATGACTATCAAACTTGCAAGTCCACAAAACAGAATGTTTGGTTCAATGGAACAAAATTCGTACAGCGATGCAACCATTTAACCCTCTGATAACAGCCTGGTTGTCCCTGCCGCCTCGATTTAAAAGTTTTTAAATCAAAATTTACAGAGGCAAAGCAAACCGCAAGGTTGCCGGCAGCCAGGACCGCCTCTGCCCGCAGCCGGCCCTTCCCTCTAACCGCTCACCGTCACCCTGCCCGCCGCGCTGCCGCGCATCTGTGGCTGCTGCTTCACATCGAAGGCGGCGCCCACCGGGCACCAACTGGTGCTGACGGCACGGTGGCACGGTCTCGCTGCCCGGCCCCGCAGAGCCCGGCCCAGCGCCGCCGGCACCACCTGCCGGCAGCCGGCCAGCATGGCGGAGCGCAGAGGTACGATCTGGAGCGGGACCCTGCAGCAGGCCCAGGCGCCACAAGCTCCGCCGCGACCTCCGACGTCCGAGCCGAGAGGAGGAGGAGCACCGGCGGTCACCGCCCCGCGCCTGCCCTCATCCAGCCGGCCCGCCCGTCCGTCTCCCTCACTGGCAGTTCGGGCAGAGGCGCCGTTTAGGCCCGGCGCCACGCGGAAGGGAAGGGCCCATCAGGCTGGGCGGGGAGCTGCAGCAGGCGTGCGCGAGGGCCTGGAGAGCGCGGGCGGCGCGCGGGGCCCTCTGTCGGCTGAGTTAGTACCGCGCGTTTTGCCTGTTACATCGGGGTCCGCGTTACAGCGGCTCTGTGCTTCTATGGCACAAAGCTACGGTCTGCGCCTTACAGAAAAGAAAGCCCTTCTCTTTCTTAGAAAATTGCTTAACCCTTTCCTCTGTCATAGTGCCCTAGTAACTCCTTCAATGTAATTCCCCGATGTGAGAAGTGCAGCTGTTCTTCCTCACACTTCACCGTGTTCAATTCAAGCCTGTGATCCATGCTCAGGGTTCAACAACGTTGGGAGTGTGTCTAGCTGTTCTTGCTCCCAGGCAGTATTAGTGGTGATGGAAAGCCAGCCTCTAGGCTCTTCACATTTACACTGAATTGTATGATGCTGACCCCTGTCACTTGGTATCTGTGTTGTAGTCTCTTTTAAGGGGAGGAAGTGAAACCTACCAACATCTTTTGTTGTATTTCTGTTTTAGGGGAAATGGGAGGGAAAGGGGGAAAGCACAAATTCTGAGAAAATTCACAGAAATTAAAATTTTATGCCACAGTATCTCAACCAGTTCTGAAGTGTGGCTGCTTCAGTGTTGATTCATGATTACCTTTCATTTGGGAGAATTTTCACTGGCTAATTTTGAAGTACAGCAGCATTACTCTCTATTTTTGTACCAGCATTGAATCCACACAGCGTTTCGACCTAGCACTCTGTTTCGCTCAGTTTCAGACCTTTGGCTACAGAGAGCAAAGAATCATATTTAAAAGCTTTAAAATGCGCCTGGCTGCAACAAAACTCACTTGTGTCACAGAACAAGCAGCCCCTGTGGAGACGAGAAACTATATTAATACCAAGTTGAAAAATTATCATGAAATTGTTGCATGCGAACCATTGAAGTTTCAAGTCCATCTACGCTTGCCACCTAGAAAGATATAAACTGGCTCCATACTGTTTACACAAGGTGGCAGGGACTTGCAGGTCACAACTAAAGAACTTGAAATTTTTTCTTGCATTTCTTCCCACTTTCTTTTGAAAAATTTCTCCTTCAAATCTGGTGTAGGCACCCTTGTGCAACTACAATAAAGTCACAAAGCAAGTAATGCGTCAAGCCCATCATTGTAGATTCTCACGAGTTGTGCTCTCTTGTGCAGAAGCTGTTCCAGAATCAACTGTAGCCATGAAGATGGTTTAGGCAGATTAGGAAATGTGGGAGTGGTGGTGTAGGTTTTAAAAAAACAAAAGCTGACAACATTTAGACCAGGACAGTTTAATAAATAAACACCTGGTATGACTGCGACAAGAAGGCATTGAACTCATCTGAGTATGAATTCTGAATGTCAGGGGAAGTTTAGGCTGGAGGTGAGGAGTTTAGGCTGGAGGTGAGGAGAAAGTTCTTCACTGAGAGAGTCATTGGCTACTGGAATGGGCTGCCCAGGGTGGTGGAGTCGCCGTCCCTGGAGGTGTTCAAGGCGCGTTTGGACGTGGCACTTGGTGCCATGATCTAGTCTTGAGGTCTGTGGTGACGGGTTGGACTTGATGATCTTTGAGGTCTCTTCCAAACCTGGTGATACTGTGATACTGTGATACTTAAGTTCTATTTCAGCAGCCAGTTGTGAAAACACAGCACACTAAGTTGTGCAGTGAGCAGTTGTGTGCATAATTAGGCCTGGTTTCCTGCAGGTACAGGTAGAGTGATCCTACACCTTCCCACTGTGGTGACTTCACCAAAACAACAAATAAAAAAAAACCCTCCCAACCTCAACAGTTGTCTATCTGGTCCCAGTCTGCCCTGCAGTCTCCCTTTCAACTCTCAGCATATCTGCCTGGATGATTTCTGCTTTCTATTGAAAGCAATAGAAATTGGCCAGCAGATAATAACTTTATTAGGGAGGCATGGGGGACACAGACACGCAGCATTCACAGATAATGTGAAGTTACATGGTGGGTGTCGGCAGCAGCTCCAGTGGGTCAGAGGTGCCGAACAGGAGGAACCCAGAGAAGGTGGTATCATCATCGGCATCTGCAAACAACCCATTGAAAGTCTCTCCTTGGTGAGCCTGCAGCCACACCTCATCTCCTCTCTGTAGCTCAAGGATGGCAGCTCCTGAGGCCTGGTCCTCTCCGCTCTGGTACCTGTCTACCGTGTGCAGCATCTTGATGCCATTTTTAACTAGAGCTACTCGGACATTCCTCGAGTAGACTGTGATGTGGTAGGTGAAATAGTAAACTCCAGAGTATTTGCAGGTGAATTTGCCAGTAACTGAGTTGTAGTCATTTAGACTGTTATACAACACTTTGTCAAACTTAATCGGGCGATTCGGGGTGGGAAATTTGGTGGAGACTGTAAGGCCAACACTGAAAGCACTCCTTGGCAGAACCCCTGGGGCACCTACATTCCCCTTATCTCCTCTGTCTCCTTTCAAGCCTCTTTCCCCCTGAATTCCTGGATTACCCTGTGGTCCAAGTTCTCCAGTATTACCTTTAGGACCTGGATTACCAGGTGGGCCAATTGGCCCTGGAAATCCTACTCTTCCAGGATAGCCAATTTCACCCTTTGTCCCTTTTGGCCCTATGGCCCCAATATCTCCTTTTAACCCCTTTTGCCCTTGCAGTCCCAGCTCTCCTTTCTGACCTTTGTAACCCACTGAGCCTATAACTCCTTTTGGTCCCAGTTTCCCAGGTCGTCCTCTTTCTCCTTTATCTCCTTTGTTCCCCTTCTCTTCAACGGTCCCATTGGCTCCTAAGTGAGGAAGAAAGAAAAAAAAGACACTTTCTTGTGATCTTCTGCTGCATTAGTGGAGCACAACCTGAGTTTCAGCAGAAAGAATGTGTAGGTATGCATCACCGCTGTACATACTATGCTTACTGTGCATACAGCTTCTCATACATTTAGGTGCAGGATAAGCACCTAAAAAAAAAAAAAACTTGCTGTTGTGTTAGTAAACAGGTGCCCTGCCGGAGACCAGCAAGGATAAGATCAGAGAAAGGAAGATGTGATTTGTCTACAGGCTGGTGGTAGCACGGACACCACACATCATCTCAGGCACAAGCAGCATCTGTCTAGACACTTGTTTCAGACTTCAGTATAGAAAACCAGGAGGAGATAGTTTGCAGTTTAATCAGAGGAGGGTTCTATTTGGACAACACTCAGGATATCTAGGCAAAGGAGCTTTGCTTGGTTTTTTGTCCTAATTGCTACCACGTTTTCCATTTGTCCTTCGTCCACTCTTGGATGAGGAAGCTCAAATTCTTTGAAAAGCTGATTTCTGTACAAGGGTTTGAAGGTAAAGCTCTGTGATGTGAAGAACAGATTAGCAGACAAAAGGTGCCATAAAACCTGTGTACTCTGTCAATCAGCAAAAGAAGGTGATAATTTTTGCCTCAGAGCCTCTAGTTTGCGAAGTTAGGACTAGTGTTGAATTTGCAGTTCTCAGTTTACAACTGAGAGTATTTTAACAGCAGCAATGAACTGAGGTGAGGTTGCATGGTGAGCCTCTGGAAAAAGCAGCATGGTTCCCCCAGGACAAGGACACAAGAAGGTAGCTTTGGTAACTTTAAATAGCATTTGTGACCTTATATCTCGTGTTCCTTCCAAGGTTGAGTTAATTTCTAACAGACTGGAGAAAAGTCTGAGGAGTATAGAGCAGCTTGTAGTCATTCCCACACAATGTATATACTGCATATTGTTCCTCATGCTCAACTTCAGTATTTTGGAGTACTTGGACACTTTTTGGCAGGGTTCCGTGCCTTTGGATATATATGTTGCCTGTGTACAATTACCCTCGGGACACACAAGTCCAGAATCTCAGTTACTGAATTTGTGCAAAATGGTGACTTGCACAATGGCTGAATCCCTGTGTACAGGTCACGCTGCACATGTACATCCGACAAGAGACATGCTGTGTGTGCATAGGCTGGTTAAGCAGGTGAAGTATGCAGAGCTTACTATATTTTTAGGTGTATAATTTGCATCTTCTACAATTTCTTTTCAAGTCCTTTTCCCTGAAGTTGTCATATAGCTACTGAAGCCTCACTTTCCTGAGGTAGCTGCTGATGCTGTGTCCTCAGCTGGCAAAAGAAGCATCAGAGGTGGGAAAGGCAGGATAACAGCCTGAGTGAACAAGTTGTAGGGCATCAGAGGCGGCAGGATAATTTGAGGTGGAAAATTTCTCTTGTACTGTCAGCCTCTACTACTTCTGGGGCAAGTTTCTTAATCTCTGTGGTACTTATGTGGCCCAGGTTGGGAACTATAAGATTAAAAAGAGTCCTCTGGGGACTGGTAGATTGTTATTCAATCACATAATTCTGCTATCTCTTCATAAGCTCACAGCATGGCCAGCTCGCTCTCCTTTCCTCCCGCTCCAACCTTGTACCAGTCAGGAGCTGCATTATTGGGACAAACATGTAAGGATAGGCCTGGTTTGGGGCCTCCAGAGGCTGTGCTTAGGCCTCTTGGATGTCAGAGGCATGGGGGGGTGGGGGAGGATTTGAGCACTGAGGATGATAGACTTAGTTTTGGGTTGGGGGAAAATTCAGGAGGTTCGCTTATGGATTCTGTATCTGCTTTGTAATCTCCATCTGTAACACTCTCTCCAAATATAATTCTGGTTTTTTCTCCAATTCGTTTGAGAGCTTCACTCTGTCGGCTCTTTAAACCCACAACATTATGGTAGATACAGCATGTGTAGTGTTCCAGCGCTCACAAGTACAGGGGCACCAATTAATAGTCAAGTAATAAATGAATATACTTCTTCTCTGACCTTGTTCACCTTTTTCTCCCTGTGCACCATCTTTTCCTGGACTGCCAGGAAGTCCTGCTTCACCTAGTACAGAAGAGAAAAACATATTTTCACTAAACAAATTACCAGAAAACTTTGGATTAAATCTTCTTAAAAAAAAAAAAAAAAGATGGTTAGAAGTAGTCTTATTCCTAATGGATACCACTGAAGGTACTTTTATCTTATGGAGAAATTGACATGACAGAAACTCTGCTTGAGGACAGTTCTTTTTTGAGAAAGAGGCCATAAAGAGGTGGGTTATTGAGGTGTGTGGAGGAGTTATATACTGATCAGGATAATCAATGTGAAGACCTCTTGTCCTGTTGCTGCCTGTTATTTTTTCCTGTTGGAAAAATAGCAGGAAAAGGAGTGAGGAAGCCACGTTTGGCAGAGAAGCTTTGCAGACTCAGGAAGCCTAGTACTGAAGCAATGGTAAACTTCCCTCTCAAAAAGAGATATCTGCAGAGTTTTGGCCAATGCTAATGAAATGGAACAATAGAATAATGTCGCCTGTAGATCTGAGGAAGGCATCCACACTCTCACTCCCTGTATCTAGCAGGATATGGACTTCCCACTGCTTGAAAGAGAGCAATAATAGAAGTCATTTTTATAGTAACATCACAAGTCACTAGGAGGCATGTGATCAAATACCTGGATTTGCATGCAGAACGCAAGAGAAGAAAAAAGAGTTGGCAGTGTGGATGTAGCTTTATGCAGAGTAGCTTTCCAGCCATACTGACTGGAGAACAGTTCTCTAGCAATTTTCTGTACAATGGGCAGGTCCAGAATCTGCTGAAATTTCACTGTCTTGTTAGGGAACAAAACTAAGTCTCATGTATTTAATTGCAAAGGTTTATGAACATGCAATATAAGCATACAAGGGAATGGTACAGTCATCCCAATTTGTTCAAGCAAAGAACAGCCAGTACAGTCATCAAAATGGTTTAATTTACAAAAAAAAAAAGGATTTGGAGACTTTATCAGAAACCAGTGAATTAAAGTGAAGACCTTTATAAGTTAAAAAAAAAAAAAAAAGCTATATGTTTTTCATTTTTCATGTTTTCCTGTCCAAGAGGGCAGTTAATTGTATGTATATTGTTTGGGTTTTTTCCCTAAATTTTAAAAGGGTTTGATTTTACCTAGACTAGGGCACTGAAAGTAGAGAACTCAAAATCGTTTTATAAACAACAGAATTCAAAAGAACTCTTCAGCAATCACTGAGGTAGATATATAAGTGGATAGACTTGTTCACAAGGGTCAAGCTCTCTTCTTCAATAGCCAGTACTAGAGGAGGACACTATTCATTCTGCCCTTGATCCCAATCCTAGGATGTGTCCAGAATCCAGCTCCCCAGTGCTTACTGCAGTATCAATGGTGACAGTGATGTAATTGCCATCAGGGGAGCTGGGTTAAATATTGTATATTTGTATATATTTCACTTTATTATATTTGTATATATATTCTTATTTATTATATTCCTGTTATTACTTTCACTAGGTTTGTTTTTTTTTTCCAGTCCATAAGTCTATCACCCTTATTCCCTTTCTCTTCAGTTTGTGAAAGGAGAGGTGTTAATGGAGAGATTCAGGCATTCATTTAGTAGCTGTCCTAGCTCTACTCCTTGACAATAACTCTTCATTGCACAAATTACAAGTGCTGGTTATTTTTCAGCTAATCTAGATTACCATGTAGCCATGCAGACAGTTGTGGTGTATAAGACAGAAGAGTCAAGTGTCAGGAAATGGATCTGGTGGAGCATCCTGCCTATGCCAGCATAGCCATCAAAGAACCACACATTAAGTGACACCTTCAGCATTGGCTCTGCAGCATACAGTGTCTGTGGAGGCACCTGCTTTTCTGGTGAAGCAGGTGATTCTTTGCTTTGTAACCTCATCTGTTAAGACAGACAATTCTATGACCATGAAAGACAGGGAGTAAAATGCTTCAGTTTGTTTTCAGTTCATTTCTTTTAGACTGTTGGTTTCTTTTAGACAGTTTGGTTAATGTACTGGATTATACACTCCACTAAAAAAGAGATGTGATTCACAATCCTTGGTTGAAGGGTTTATCTGATAAGTAGAAGCTTGATCTAGATTGACTTGGGCATATGAGTTGGCCAGAGCCACACTAACAGTGTTTGTGGTAGATTTATATTGTATTTATTTTATTGTATTGTATTTATGTATGTAAAAATTAGATAAGAAGAAATATTCTTACTACTGCACAAGGTGTCAGTTGTTCATAGATTTATAGAATGGTTTGGGTTAGAAGGGACCTTCAAGATCATCTAATTCCAACCCCCCTGCCCCGTAGGCAGGGACACCACCCACTAGGCCAGATTGCTCAAAGCCCCATCCAGCCTGGCTTTGAACACCTCCAGGAAGGGAGCATCCACAACCTCCCTGGGCAACCTGTTCCTGTATCTCACCACTCTCACTGTAAAGAATTTCTATTGGTTTGGTTGGTTGGGTTTTTGTTTTGTTGATGTTGTTGTTGTCGTCGTTTGGGATTTATGTTTTGGGTTTTTTTGTTTGTTTGTTTGGGGTTTTTTGGTGGTGGTGGTTTTGGTTTGGTTTGGTTGGTTGGTTTTTTTTTACTGGAATTGAAACAGAATATCGTTGCCATTTCAGAGATGTCAGAGCAGGTTTATAGGCTTTAAAATTTTATAACAAACAGAAACATATTCCCCAAATAGAAGGCAAACTCTTTCACTTTTGCCTCATGACATCTTCATAGTGTGAGCTAGCTGGCTTTCTTTGTTAGGTCTTTCTTCATCTTATCTTTTTCTAACACGTAAATGACAAACGCCTGAAATGTTTTCCGAAGGCTAGGCAGAATAATCACATTATTCTATAGACAGCTTTGAGAAGCAATGGCGTTGCATTGGATAGATGAAATATTTTTTTCTGAACATAGTACCTGTGTCTCCCTTCTCTCCTTTTGAACCGTCACGTCCATCACGACCAGGTACACCATTGTGCCCAGGATTGCCAGGGATGCCAGGATGCCCTTGAGTGCAGACGTCCTGCTTTTGTGTTTCTGCTGTGCTGACTGCAATAGCCAGCAGTATAATCCAGCTTTTCATTCTTTAGATAGAGTATATGATTTTGCCTGAAAGATTTAAGAAGGCAAAAGTAGAACTTCTTAGAAGGGGATGGGGAAGAGAGGAAAAAAGGAAATGAGTTTTCACCATGTCTCTTGTTTTGTTTTATTTATAGGTCTCTATATAGCATTAAGTACAGTCCTGGAGGCTACTGAGTGCTTTTCAAATCATTTAATGGGAATATCACTGTCTACAGCTACCTGAAAGGCTGTTGTAGAGAGACTGCTGGTATCTTCTCACAGGTAAATAGTGATAGAACAAGAGGGAATGGTCTCAAACTAAAATTGGGTAGGTTTAGACTGGACATTAGGAAACGTTTTTTCACAGGAAGAGTGGTCAGGGTTTGGAATAGGCTGCCCAGGGAGGTGGTTGAGTCGATTGGATGTGATGCTTGGGGATTTGGTTTAGGGTGAACCATGTAGAGTAGAGATATCAGTTGGACTTGGTGATCCTGAGGGTCTTTTCCAACCGGAATGTTTCTGTGATTCTGTGATCAGCTGTAGCACCATTAAACATTTTAAAACATTAACCCAGCTTTGCACAGTTGAAAATATTCCTTAATTCTCTATGATTTGGAACACCAGGTTTTGCTTCATATTTTCTTATGACGTGCAGGAAAGACTGTCTCTGCAAAAGGAAATGTTGATGCAGGTAGGTGGTGAGCAGCTGAAAGTCACAAAAGCTATCAGGAGGTTTAGAGCTACCCCAATATCCTCAGGATCCAGCCATCAAACAAGAAAACAACAGCTCATTGCATCACATAGGTCTCCACGCTGCTCTGTTTAAACTGTGAGGGCATTGACAAAGCACAGATCTCATTTACACGGCTGTACTTAACCCAGATGTCAAGATCATAATAGAAGGGCAGCTCAGGCAAAGTTGTCTTCCCCTAACTTCCCAAAAACTACAGCAAGGAGTATGCAGTCTCAGCATATATGGCAGAGAACTTCAGGTGATCTGTCATATTCCAATCAAAACAGTGAAACCCCAATGTCTGGCCAGCCTACAAAGAAATGAACGGTCAAAATTTGGGGGTGATATAGGTAGGAATACTGATTCCACATTCATACACAAGTATTCATACAATGTTCTGTTTCTCTGGGCTATAATTTTACTTAGGTATAGGCATTTGTTCAGAAATTCCTTCGTGCATCCCTTTAGCCCGTAGGGGAGCTCTTTCATGGCCATTGCTGCTTTTGAGGCCATGCAAAGGCCCTCTACATCTTCCAGCTTCCTCCTTCCTACTTCAAGTCTCGCTACCAAGTAACATCTTTTGCATTTAGAATCTGTAAGGAAACACTTCACTCTGGTCTCCAATCTTTCTCAAAGTTGGCCATGAATAACCTAGTATCTACCCAACATCTTCTTAAGCGAAAAATAATACAATGAAGCCAGTCAAAGAGCTCATAACCAAGAAGAAACAGAGGTCTTAATGCCCACTCCTCAATCCACATTTCTGCCTGCACCTACTCATGATTGCACAATTGTGCCTCTCATCCCAGGAGCTGGTTGTAGTGTGACAGGAGGTGAGCTAGGGCAACTCAACCTCCTAATTCAGCAGAAAAGTATTTCACCTTTTCTCTCTGTCTGTTTTGTTTTGTTTTGTTTTTCTTTCCTATTGGAGTTGGTTAGCTACTGGGTTAATGAGTTGAATGACCTCAGAGAGGGTCAGAGCTGGAGCAGAGTTAGATGAGGGCAAAGATGGGAAAGATCAAGTAAGAAACTTTTTCTTAGTCTGGTTCTTCCCCTTCATGTACCTATGTTATTTAAAGTGCAGCGTGTATTTGTTCTTTCATTTCCATGTCCCTCCTATGCAGTGTCTTTGAATATAGGTCTACCAAAATGTATTAATACTTCATTCTGGACACAACTGGTCTAAGTGTGTGTAAGAGCAATTAAGGGGGAGAGATTAGACTGAGGAACAAAAAATACAAAAATCAAACAGCAACAAAATTAATGTTGATTCTATTTGAAATTAATATTCACAAATGTCTGATGCACATAAGCTTGGGCTATATAGGTTAAAAACTTCTACAGGTCAAAATGATAGTCAAGTAAATTTTACCTAATTGGCCTTTGAATTGATTGTTTCATTAATGAAATCTTAATACTGAGATCAGTATTCATTTGGAAATATTAACTAGGATTGATATGTTTCTCCTGCGTAGTCTCTTCACCACTATTACTCAGCCCTAGGAAACAATACACACAGATATCATGCAGAGAAAGACTAGTATCTTTTCAATAAGTTACACCCTATTAGCAGTATTGAATCTAAATATTCTTTTAAATTGAGTTAGAGAGAAAGACTTTAATTTGGGGGGACATTTCTTAATCTTTTTATTCTGTCTTCAGAAACATTCCCCAGTTTGCAACAATGTGATTTATGGTGCCTTTGCCAGTGATCTGCAGAGACATCCTTGATCACCTAACAGCAAAATTCCATTTTGTCTGCTGCTGCTAGTTTGCACTAAAGAAAATTGAAAATAAATTGAATGTTTTCTACTTCTGAGCTACATAAATATTTGCTGTCTTAGTCAAAAGGCTCCAGAGGAGTACAAAAAGAAGCACCCTGTATGCGAGGATATGATGCACTCTGTGATAAAGTCTGACAGCCCTTGTCCACTGACAGAAAACCCAATTCCCACCTGGGAGAAGTGGGAGAGTGTTTCATGCCTTAAGGAATAGACAGATTGGTCCTCATACATGCACAAGCTGACAACATCACTATCATCATCATCAACACCACCACCATCATCACATATATAGGATCTTTGTTCTTACCTCATTCACTTTGCACTTGCAGTGTCTTTAGACATCTTTTAATCAGAGTGTAGAACCTTCACGTAAAGCAATGCATGCTTCAAATATGTGCCTTAAGGACAAGCACTTGTTTGGTCACCACTTTCTCAAAGGTCAGTGATTTCATTTTGAGAGCTGTTCAATAATTAAAACAGAGGTTTACACTGGAGTGATCCTATTTAATCCAATATTAAACCAAAGTGCTCTGCACTTTGACTTTTACCACTGTTACATGAAAGGAAATTGTTAAAATGTATTAAGGCTTTACTTTGCCTGTTTCTTTATATAAATACATTCTAAAAATGCCAGCTTTTGACAGCTTGGTTGGTTTGTAGGATGAAAAGGCATGTCTCAAAACACTAGTGTGCTACATGAGCATGTAACAAAGTTAGTTTCCTGTCAAACAATGGACAATGGAATTAGGGACAAAAAAGGATATAGACATAAAAAATAACACTACTGTGAACATGACACTGAAAATATTACATGATTATGAAAAATAAGTAACAAAGCTGAACTCTGGTTGAATTCAAATGAATAGTTGACTGACAAAGCTTTTCAAGTGTAATTTTAAGTTCCCACCTAGCCATTCAAGCATCAGTCAAAGCTACTGTCCTAGTAATTTATATATTATTGATAGATTAATTTGAAGAAGCTGTAACACAATATGTGTCTTGACTGTGACTTCTTGAAACTGTTGAAACTGCTGCTAAGGACTGGTGGAAATAAAGCCGCTGAGCATATGCTTGTCATGAACCGTGAAGGATAAACCTAACAGCAACAGGGGTTAATGTGTTATAGGAAGCTGCCTTAATTCACTCCTTTGAGTGAAAGTGACAGAAAGCACTGTCTGAGGAGGTTCCCACACTGCAAAGGTCTTACACGTGTGATCCTCCTGTTAAGTAAGGCATCCTCAGTACAGCTAAGCGAGGAAGTTTATTGTAAGATCTTCACCCCCACCCTGTGGTAATAAGAAAATAGTGCAAGCGTTGCGGTGCCCTGGTTTCTATCTGGGACGTTTTAGTACTGTGCTCTGAGGAAAAGGAAGGACAATGTGCGGCAATTAGCTGCTCTACTTGAATGAACTTCTGTAGCCAAATTAACCTCGCTGCTGTGCTAATTGAGAAGAAATGAGAGCCACGACAAATAACCCATTTCTCTTCACCTGTTAGGCACCTTTTTCTAGGGTTGCTTAGCCTTGGCCGCCTCTCACACTTAAAAAGTCTTTGAAAGAGTCTTTGAAAAACAGCCCACCCTGCCAGCTTGGTGCTGCGCCCTCAGTGATCTGTCCTGCCATGCAGAAAACCTGGACTTTTTGATGAACCTCCCTTGGCTGCAGGGTGCTGGGAGAGCTGGTGGTTCTAGGGGGACAGCATGGGGGGGGGGGACTCACAGGGATGTGGCACTCACAATGGCAGGGCCTCCTGGGCTGGCAGAGTCCTTACACTCACCCAAAAGAGGGGAGGAATATTGGATTTCTGTGTTATTTCTAAATTGCATATAATTATAAATACATGTAAATTTATTTTGCCTATATACTTGAAAATTTAGCTTTGCTGTAAATACAGCTATATCTTACTTTCAAGCTGTCTGAGGTGGCCTGGTAAATTTTAACTGGGGGGGAGGAGAAGGTCCAAACCCACCACATCAGTTCTGACTGCACTGAACTAAACCTGACACAAACCTAATATTAAAAAAAAACCCCACTATGTTGTGCTGACAATTTTGGCATATTCTCACAACTACATGTTCTCCAGCTGCTTAGAATAATCAAATTCTGAAGAAAATATTGAGCAACACACTAAATATGCATGTGTTTTCCTTACAGACTGTATGACAGTTTATATTGCTTTTTCATTTCTCCTTTGGTACTCTAACAAAAAAGTCTCTGTTACCAAGCAGAAATCATCATGTAGCTTCTTAAAACAAAACAAACAAAAAACCAAAACAAACAAAAAAACCTCCAAAGCCAACCAACCAACAAGACAAAAAAAAAAAAAAAAAAAAAAAAAAAAAAAAAAAAAAAGGAAACCCAAAAAAACCCCAAACCACACAACACAAGGAGTGCTATTTCTACATGAATTTAGAGCAGTTCTCAAATGATAGATCAGTTCTCAAATAACTTGAAAGCTGATGGTATAGAAAGATCTTCAGGATTTAGCCTGACTGCCAGACTATGAAATAAAATACACAAATGAGCTCACCATGGGCAGAGGAATCGCAGGCTCCTTAGAAAGCCTATTGATCACAATGTCCTACTCCAGTGTTTGCTCAGAGTATATTTTTCAGTCATCTGATCTACTTCACTAAGTGCTCAGATTGTGCCTTTCACTTTGATATTAGAGCACTCAGCACACATCCCACCGCAGCAGCAGTACACAGGAAGCCTGGGAAACTCAGTTTTGAGGTGAACCAAGAAATAGAGATAAGAGCTTGGCTGTTGGAAGGGGGGGGTGTAAGAAACTAGCAAACCTGAGCATTCTGCCAGCATTGAACTTGCCAAAGTATTTTTTCTGAAAAGATTTCAGCAAAGTCTAAATACATTATTTTGCTAAAGCTAATGAATCACAGTGAAACACTATTTTTGACACAGGCTTGAGTAGGAAGGACACACACAAGCCTTTCAGATGTGGTTCCCTGCTCTGTCAGAGCAACAAGAAACTAAAAACCCCACTGAATCAGAACAGTAAATTCAATCTGCAGCAGTGTTGGCCATTGCTCTGGCAAGCCAGGAGGTTAAGTCTTTTCACTCAGAGAACTGTGCCTTTTGGGTGAACCATTCAAAAGGTTTTGCTTTTGTTCCAGAGAAAATGGTATTTAATCCTCCTTAGCTAAACCACAGTAGTTTAGTCACCGTTCTCTGATAGCTGGAGCTTTATTAATACAGAAGCTGCATTTGTATTTACTTCCAAGGAGGACCGTGGGAGCTGTTTGCCAGCACAGGGATCGCAGATGCATATGACTGAATAGTAACCAGGATGGGTTTTGCCTGAAAGACTTTGACCCCAGAATCGCATTTAATAGTTGTTGAAATGATCATGTACTGGGAAGTGGTGTAGCTGTTACCAGAAAACCAAGAGAGGAAGTAGTGACTTTTTTGTTTTAAAATAATGTGGTTTTTTTTTAAAGATGGTTGATATATTTTTTGGATCACAGAGGATACTTTGTAGATGATAAAAAAAAAAGTCACAAAATTTTAAAACTGCACAATAAAGTTTTATAAGACACAGCTGAGGGACTTCAGCTTTGGACATTATTTAATTCAAACATGTACAATAACAGAAAAATAATGGGAATGTAAGTTTGTACTTATGTCCAGAAAATAGCTTCATTTGACAAGCAATGTTCCAAGAGTAAATAAACCTTGTAATGCAATTACGTCAGAACAAATGCACATCAAGCTACTGCAGTCCTATATGTTGTACTTCAGCTGTCAACAGCCACTTAATCCATCTGCTCTGTAGCCAGGATACTTCAGTTACAACATGTGTAACAGCACGCAGATGGAAAGACGCACAAAGCAATGCACGCAAGATAAAATGTTACAAAACACTTGTCAAAATAAAATACATATATGCAAGTCATCCCTGGTATTTACAACAAGTAGTTTTAAATTAGAGATCATTCAGAAGGCATCTTCTACATACAAATGCCACAGGTACCGGGGAAAAAAAAATAAAAAGGCAGAAAGGCAGTCAAAGAAAGGTACTGCATTAATTATGGCTAAAGACCTTTGGCTCTGAATCTCTGTCATAATTATTTTCAAAAGACAAATAAAATGCAGGACATTTGAGTAGTCTCTCTTTGAACTCTGTTATTACACTGACCACTAAAACTCAACGTGAAATTTAGCATGGCAAAAGCCACTTGTAAAACAATCTTATTATTTTATACATCAAATGCTCTTGAGTTAGGTGCAATTATGGTCTGGCATTTTCCTAACTTAGTGGGAACACATTTGAGGACAATTATATTTTACTGCATCTCATGCATAAAGTCTGAGGTTATCTGCTCAGCAACCCATTGCAAAGGCTCTGGCTGTGCTTTATCTGAATGAGGCACAAATGTGCTTAGTAGTTGCCCTAGATTTTTTTTACAGTAACGTAAAGCATGCAAAAGTAGGAGGGAAAGAACAGATGTTACCGTCACACCTTTCCGATAGAAGTTTCATCATCAGAAGGAGGATCAGGGCAAGACTTGCTAGAATACAAACTTTCATATTTTAGTTGCAACTCTTATTCCAACAGACTATAAAATCAGGCTGGACCCCAAGTATTTGTCTCTATTTGTTGTGTTTTCATTTTTCATTTAGCTATAATATGTTTTTTTTAAAGATTATGGTGTAGTCTAAATTTGGTCTGTTTTGTTTTATTTTATCTTAATCTGCCACAAAGTCGGGTTGCAAAGAACACCACTGAGAATATTACAAACCAACCATGTCTGTGTGTAGAATACTATACATAAAACTGTCCTGAGTAATCTGCACCGTGAAACACTTGCTTTATATCGCTCTTAAATTCACTTCTTGAGAAAACAAACAAACAAACAAACAAACAAACACAAAAACCTGCTGCATCCAAAACCATATGCAAACATTTCTGTTCATTTTTAGGGCTAAGGCACCAGCACTACTACATAGGAACAGGCATTGTTAGTCAGGTGATACATCCTAAAACCTCCTTCTTTTTTTCCCCAGTACTCCACAGAACTAAGCCCTGAAAGGAAGGACTTAGCAAAGACATGTGTGTAAGTGTGGCTCTCATAATAGCTTCAGGTCTGGCTGGGAAAACACCTGGGTGAGCACTGCAATCCAGCTTCAGACATTTTTTTGCATCTACAATAAATCTTTCAAAAAGTGATTATAAAAACCATAATCTCCAGCTTAGACAGTACATGCATCACTTTGGTTTGCAGGCCTGAATGTGGCAAGTACCCACAAAAATGGGCATATGCAGAATACAAAAGGGTTACTCATTTTAGAGGAAGGGCATGTATCCATGCCTGCATTTGGAAGTCTGCTCCTTGCGTTTAAACTGAGCATTTAGAATTATCTTTTAAAAAAATCTGAGCAGAGATGGCTTGTTTTAACCATCAAAAGAAAACTACAACCCAGCCAGCTTTTTCCACTAATTTTCCTGTGCATTTTCTTTAAGCTGGATCATTGAAGATGTCAGTGCATATTTCCAGTTCTTAACTGTTTCAGGTCATCCTCCATTGCTATCGAAAGCACAAGCAATGAAGTTCACTATGCAGACTTTGCATTATTGCTGAGCTATATACAAAAGGCATTTGAAATGTACAATTGTCAAAATATGTCAAAAAAAAAACCCCAAAACCACAAACCTGGGCTTTGCAGAAGTTGCCACCAAGTTATCAGATCACAAAATCTAGTGACTAGTGGACTTCACAACACTGATGATAAAAAAAAAATAAAAATACAGAGGTAATCACAGTAGTAGGAACAAATACATGTTTGAAATAAGGCATTTTACATTATTGTTAAGATGCCTGGCCTCTAGCCCCTTGTTTGTTCTTCATATATTACAGATTCATGACAAAGCTGATTGTGGCCATTGTCAAAGAATACCCTTGGATCTGTCCTGATCAGATAATGCCCCTAATCAGCAGCATAGGATAAAGTATTGTAAAGACATTCATAGCAAATCAGTTCTGAAACATATGGAGTCTTTCTTTCCTTCCATATTACTAGCAGTCTTATCATCCTTAATGAGACCTATCAAGCAGAAAAGATCAGTGCTGCAAATATCTTATTTCTTCCTGGTGGCTTTTAAAAAGTCACTTTCCCAAATCAACTTCATGTCAATAGGTAAATGGTTGCAACGCAAGTCATCTATTTCATATGCTGGCCAGAGCTGACCTGTCAGGTCCTTCCCATTCCAATACAGTCTGACAACTCTGAGACAGAAATCCATCTCGGCTCCACACAACTTCTCCGTCCCTTCTAGTGAGATTTTCTCATTCTTTGTGAAGAAACAATTGGTCACAACCCACTGTCAATGGCTGTGCATAAGAAGCATGGATCCAGACTGTGTCACTATATTTACAATACCGCTCGTCCATTTCCTAGATCAAACTATGTGAATACAAGCGTGGGAACCACGTAACATAGCCAGCAGTCAGCACGTACTGTCTCAACTCTGACTTCGTACATTCACATTATCTCTCTAAGAAAAAATTTTTTTAAAGATTTAAAAAAAAAAAAAGGATAAATTTTACACAGAGAAATAAGCATATTGGAAATATAAAGAAGCATCTCTCAGGCAAAGAAGTGCGCAAAAGGTGATATAAAAGCTCTATACTGAAGAGCATACATGCATGCAGTATATTGCTGTGACTGAAAGTAAGCGATCTGAGATGCCTGGGCTCCTCATTTCCACTTGTGTGCAATAAATGCACATATCTTTGCAGTCCATTTCACACTCTGTTCATGTTTCTACATGACAGAATAAAATTTCCCTGTTCCAATCTGGAATATAGTAAGGCCTTTTGGGATGTTCTCCTGCCGCTTGGCAATTGAATAGAAGAAGACAGGAAGGATTAGTCTAAACTCTGCAGCAGCTGGTTAATCACATGTCTCCACCTGATTTTAATGGATGATCTCTGCTCAGTGCTCCAAAAGGAAGGAGAGAAGTTTCCTAAGATTCCTTGCTGATACACCCCTTAGGAAAAACTCCTCCCCACCTTAAATTTGGCCATCCATATAAGGTTAAGAGAAATGAAATGTTACAATGACCTGCATGACTCCATCACTACTTCAACATAACTAAGAAACAGAGATCAAATACTGCTGCTTCAGAGTAACAGCAGTAACAGCAAGCTGTCTTTGTCAGAAGGAAGGCTGCTCTTCATCAGCAGTACTGGCAACATTGACTTCAGAGCGGCCTCAAGGAAATTCATTCTTCTAGACAAAGGTGGTATTTCTGGCTCAAGGGAGCCCAAGGTTTTCCCTCCAAAACTGGAGATTTGCTGAGCTCAAACAAGCTTAAACATATCTCCAAGGTCTCTCCCTGGAGTAAGTATGCTAGTCTCCATGCTAATCTCCTTCCCAGGTCCTTGGCCTCTCACTTCTTAAAGGGGGTGAGTTTGTTGAAGGTATGCCAGAAAAGGGATGGCTTCCTCTTGGGTTCTGCCAAGGCAAAAACCTGCTGCTGCGGGATGCTGGTAGGCACAGTGATGTGACGCTGATGAATAGGATGGAGGCTTTGGTGTGGAGGAGGCACAGGGCACCCGTTATAGCTCACACCTGCAAAAGAAAACATTTAAGAATGTGTGAGTCAGCTAGCAGAGCAACCAACACTGGGAAAATAAGGATGGGACAATGGGACATATTCAATGATCAATTCAATTCATAATGCCAATGTGAATGTGATGGTTTGGGAGTTCCCCGCCCCCACACACTTTGTAAAATCACCCAGACTAGACTCAGACAGCTGGAAGTTAAGGACTGAAGCTCTATTTACTGCTTAGCACAATGTACAAGCAGATACATATACTATAGACAGGAATAGTTACAGAAATATACAAGTTAAAGGGAATACAGAAACACAACACCCCTCCCAGAAATCAGAGACCCCAGGAGGGGCTTCCAACTACTCTTCCACCTTCTCCCCACACCTATACCTTACCCCAAGATTTCCCTTATGTGCAAGGTGAGTTTGGAGGATTGGCCAGGGAGGTTAGAAGGAAAGTGGTTTGTGAGGTTACTCAGCAGAGAGGAGAAGGCAAGAAGCTAGACAGCCTAAGAGTGTTTGAACCCATGTCATATCTATGTTTTGTATCCTTAGTCTTAAACATCTCAGCAAGCCTATCAGTGAAGTAGACATCACCACTGTTTTCTTTTCACAGCCTATAATGTAATTTTCTCCATTAAAATATTCCAATTAGCCTCAAACCAGCACAATTAATTTTGCCATGATCTTGAATAGAAGCACTACTGAAAGGTTACCTTTTCTGATGCAGGGCTTTTAATTGCTGCATGAATTCATCTTAAGAGAATCATACCAGTAAAATTAACTTTACAGAATCACCAAAATGAAGCAGCAGTTTCATATAGCCTAGCTATGTTGTTTGCATAAGCAAAGTCTGGCATTTCAAAGATGTGACTTAACGCAGTAGATACTCATATTTTAGTCAGTCCTCAGAATAAGGCTGAGTAAAATATTGCTACCAACAAAAATGTTACTTCTTCAATATGGAAAATAGGTTTCCAGGCTGATGTTCTCAGAATTTGACCTTTATGTAATCTGATGAGAATCTCCTGATCAGAGTTTTTAGCTACTCCCCTGAAAATCTAGATAGGATTTATAGATAGCTAGCTGTGATAAAAACATATTTAATAGTATTAATCCCAGGGAGCAGAGGACTACCTAACATCAACTCCTTTACTCCTAAATTCAGACTTAATTTATAATCTCACCACACCATAGAGATATACCCAAATTTGCCTTGAAGATGGAAAAGGACAAAATCACAACTTTTT
>VWZE01016725.1:0-19149 GCA_013396675.1 Eubucco bourcierii | reverse complement strand
CTGCTGGCCACGCTGCTCTTGATGCAGCCTAGGACTCGGTTGGCTGTCTGGGCTGCATGTGCACACTGCAGGCTCATGTTGAGCTTTTCATCAGCCCAGAATCCAAGGTCCTTTTCCTCAGGCTGCTCTCCAGCCATTCACCACCTAGCTTGGATTTGTGCTTGGGATTGTGCCTACCCAGGTGCAGGACCTTACACTTGGCCTTGTTGAATTTCATGAGGTTGGCCTGGGCCCACCTCTCCAGCCTGTCCAGGTCCCTCTGGATGGCATCCCTGCCCTCTAGCAAGTCGACTGTGCCACACAGCTTGGTGTCATCTGCAAACTTGCTGAGGGTGCACTCGATTCCTCTTTGGATGTTCCTCATAAGATCCTCTGCATTAATTGATTCCCTACTTGTCACCTTCACCCTTTTGCAATACTCACTTTATTCCAGAGTTATGTTTAGGTCAATTAGGAAGGCAGCCACCACTCATCCCCATGAGCACAAGACGACTGAATGAGCTCTACACAGATCAACTTGTGAAAGCCACCAGTGTCAATCACAACATGATCATCATGCCACACCATGATGTTCAACACAGAAGAAGAGTTTGGTTTGAAAAGCTTGACAGAAGCCAAGCTGAGGCTGCTGCTTTGTTTATTCAAGACTGGAGGTGATTTGGATTAATTGCAATTGCTGGTGTAATAGGGAAGAGTTAAACCTGGTTTTAGAGTTCTTCAGCTTGTGAACTACCTACAATACATATGGAGGAAGCTTTATTTTTTGTCATATTAACAGTATCAAACGAGAGAAGGCCACTAAGATCAAAAGGTTTGTATTTATCATGTTGCGGTTATTCCTGTCTTGCTCTTCTTCTGAGTAGGTGTTTTAAGTGAACAAGGACTATAAGACTTGGAATCTTGTTTAAATGTTAATAACTTCTGAGTTTTTCCACTTATCTGCACTTACAATTTTAACCTGTTGTCATCCAAAACCTAAGCTTGGTAAGTGTTACAAAAAGTAGTTCTCATGCAGTCACCATGCACAGATGCACTAATATTTTCATTTCTGATTTGGCATTACGGAAGTTGTTTCTTATTAGTGTTGCTGTCTTCTTTGTGCATGTTTTACCAACGGAATTTTGCTGGAGCTTTTGTCATTGATCTTAAAGGAAGTATGAGACTATGAAAAACAAAACAAAACACAAAATAGCAATGTTCATTCACACAGAAGACACTGTCCTTAGAGTGTCCCACAGACTATGGGTCTAAAGCTGATCCTAGCATTTGCTTCCTTTTTTTCCTTTTCTTACTCAAGGTTAGGCTTCATTTCTCTTGACTGGTCTTTGTGAATTGCATCTTGTCATATCTCATATCTCATTCTGCTCCATAAAGCACCAGAATTACATGGGCTACGCTGTGACACAGATGTCACAGCTAACCGCCCTGGACCTTTGTCCCACAATGACATGGCAAACACGCCCAAATAGGCTTCACTTACACAGCTAAAGGTCATGTTGGGTAAGAAAAATAAACCAAACTCAGAAGGTTGAGTACACATCTGCACAAAGCATAAAGAAGTGTGAAAGCAAGAACATTCGCTTTTGTTTTTACCACCTTTTATGAGGAAATCCTTCTACTCACCCATCTCCTTGTCTTCCTGAACTCTTCTTCTTTCACTTTCACACGCCTCCATCCATCTCTTTTTATCCTCCTGTTTTTTTGCACAGAATAAATGAATCTCTTCTGTTGCTCTGTTTATTATCTTAAAAGCATTCTTGACATTAATGTTAAAGTCTTTGTCTCTGCCATCTTCAGTGTCCACGATTTCCATCTCATCCATGTCAATACGATTCTTATAATACAAGATGTCCCTTCTCAGTAAGTCCTTCTTGCAGAACACAAGCTGATGGTCAAAAAGGAAAAAAGTCCTCTGCTGGCTTTTGCCTTGCTTTGATATTTTGGTCAGTTCTCCTGAATGGATCAGTTCTGAGCTCCGGGCTAACACATCCGGTCCCTAAGACACACATATATATGTAGTAAGTAAATAGTATTTTAAGATTTTTGTGTGTGCCTAACGAGTTTTATAATCAAGTCCTAAGTTCGTCTGGGTTTTGTGTATTTTTAATAGATTTGAAATTGTCACAGAATGTAGATAATTTCTATGCAGTCAAACTCAAAGAATGTGATTCTGCTTTCCTTTACTTCTGCATAAATCAGAGGGAAACTCATTAAAACAGGTTCAAGCTCTGACAACTACCAAAAATCCAAAGGAGATTCTACAGGTCTAGCATTTTAAAAACATCCATTTTTGTCATCTAAAAGACAAGTGTCCATGTTAAACACATGCCGCTCCCCCTCATTTACAAACAAGGTAATCAGTAACAGAATCACTGCACATGAAGCAAACGGACTTTTAACTTAGCAATGTCCAGTTGGAAAGCAGACACCATAAACTACTTACTATGCAGAAAGACATATCCTGGATGTCATAGACAGGACATGAAGTACTGTACACAGTACCTTTGCCCAGGAAAGGGACAGGCTCTTACCTCCCAGTCTACAATAGAGACTTGCCAACGTGCAATCTTGTCTATGCTTTCTAGTCTTCGTTTTCGCTCGTTGATCAGGCATGCTACATTCTTCATAGCCTCATATGCAGCTTTTATGTTGTTGTAATCACTGTGAAATGTAGGCACTTTTCAAAGATCACTTAGGCAATGGATATGATACAATCATAAACTGCAACACAGTATCTGAAGTATTAGCCTCCGCTACCCATTTATCCATCTATTCAAGGTACTTGAGTAAGAGAAACCCGATTCTGAGCTATCCTGACCCTTTCATAGAGTCTGTACTGCTAGGCCTTGCAAATAGCTGGTAGAAGGAGGAAGTAGGTTAACTGCAATACTGTCTCTCCTGAAAAACAATGGTAACATTCCCATCGACCTCAGTGATACTTACATTTCACCATAAGAATTTGTTTTAAAGTGATATTTCTGTAGGATTTCTTTGGGAAGGGCACTCTGATAATCAGCTTTAACAACTGTATTTTTATAATGTCTTGTTTCCAATGGCAGTGTCAGCGAATGCAAACTGAGAACGCTATATGGACAGGAAAAAACTATCCAAAGCAACCTCAAACAGGGGAAGCACAGGACCAAGAATGCGGCATCAGAGTGGAATTAAAGAAGACAAAGTGGCCTGTTTGCATGGGACAAGTGTGTGAGAGCCTAGACTGTCACTTTCTCCTGCCTGCTCCACGTCAGACGCAAGCCTCCCGCCCTTTTTCCATTGGTCTGCTCCACTCATTCTTTCCCTGACCTTCTCTGCATACTTATGAATCTCTGCAATCTGCAGGTTTTTTTCCCCTTTGAAGAGCATTCATCACTCCTCCCTCCTCAAATGGAGCCTCTGAGAAGAGAGAAGGAAAGAAATGTATTTCTTGCCTTAAGAGTCCCAGCAGAGCAGCTGCATTCCCTCCTCTATCAGAACAGCTCTTGCAGAGAAAGGAGCCAGAAGCAGAAAACAGCACAAGCCAGAAATAAACCCTGCAAAGGGGTCAGCCTTGCTGTCTTTTTTATCTGCTTCTGTCTCAGTTCCTATTTTCAACAGCTGCTGCTGATACAGCTGTGCTTCCCTTCTGAATCTCCACCTTGCTATCCTGTCTAGATCTGTGGAAACTCTTTTCTGTCACACTGCATACAAAAAGTGAAATTAACAGTAACAGGAGCCCACTAACATCAGGGAGATGTCCTAGAGGGTGACTGCATGACATCCATGCTGCTACTTTCACCCTTCCTTATCTCAGTTCCCTCTTTCCCTGTTAGTGTGTACATTACTTCACACTTGCTGCAAAGGCAGCCTGTGCATGTTGGGTCCTCAAACATCTATGAATACAAAACAAAAAGCTACCAAAAAAAAGTTCATTTGGCTGAAGCATTACCAAAGCTCTGTGTGGGTATAGGTCTGCCTGTTTGTGAGCATCTCTGTATGCTCGGGGCCTGTCTGTGCTCGTAGGCATTTCTGGATGCTGTATTACAGAAAATGAAAGCAGTTACTATGGGTGGAAGGTGGTTAAGACCTTGCTGTCACTTCATCTGCAGGTTGGATAGCTCACAGAATCATTTTCTAAAACTAGCAGCAGGGAAAGAGGTACTTGCATTAGTAACTGTTATTGCAGGACTTCCCAGGTAGCCACAGAACTAATGGAGGCATTTCACACCTGAATGCCAGTACTTCACATCTTGTATATTTTGCCCCTGGCAAAAATCCTAGTCTCCAAAGAGTTTTCTCAAGGTTAAAGAAGTGCAGACTGTGGCCAGGGAAGAATTGCCTCAGGTTGTGTTTGGACTTCAAGCACAGGGGTCACAATGGAATATTTTTCTTGCAGTTGTACATGGTAAAAAGGAAGACATTTAAAGATAAAATCTTGATTTAGTCAAATTTAATCAGCTATGTGGTATACTAGAAATGATAATCATCTGTAATTTCATTTATTCCATCTTAAAATCCAGTACCTATATACAAAGGCAATATTTATTACCAATCCCTTTCTGAAAATAGTTACTCCCAAACTTGCTCAAGATTTTTTTCTAAAGCACTCTTTACTTTTTCTTGTGTCCACATTTATGCAGCTTCTCCTTTTCTTCTGTGTATTTCCTCTCCATTCTTCTCTTTGGCACACTGGTTTCTTCTGTTTTACATCCCCCTCTCCATCCTATTTCAGTACCTTCTTCCTATCCTCCTTCCTCTTTCAACTTTTCCTCATCCTATCTTGAATCCTGTCAGTCCTCTGTACTGCATTTTCAGATACTGTTTTTCACAGTATCACAGTATCACCAGGGTTGGAAGAGACCTTGATGATCTTTGGATCATCAAGTCCAACCCGTCACCACAGACCTCAAGACTAGACCATGGCACCAAGTGCCACGTCCAAACCCACCTTGAACACCTCCAGGGACGGTGACTCCACCACTTCCCTGGGCAGCCCATTCCAGTAGCCAATGACTCTCTCAGTGAAGAACTTTCTCCTCAACTCCAGCCTAAACTTCCCCTGGCATAGCTTGAGACTGTGTCCTCTTGTTTTTGTTAATATTCGTGATGGTTTTAAGATGCCCTTCTAGTTAGGAGCTCCGGTCTATAATGGTCAATGGGAGTTTTGTTCCTGGTCTCAAAGCCCTCAGCACTGTGTCATCCAGAAAGTTTAGGTGTTATTAATATTATAAGATCTGTTTTGGTTTTTTCCCATTCTCTCACCTGTGCTCCTGAGTGGTATATTTGAGCAGTTCTGCGAGCTGCAGAGGGTACTTGCAGATTTTCTGAACGGGTGTGAGAAGAAAGCCATCGATGGCAATGTCAATCATCTGCTGAAGCAGGCGACAGGCCTCAAAGAAGTGACGATATTTGCCCTGCTTCATTAGTTTGGAAAGTTCAATGCAGGCACTGGGATGATTGTTACAATACTCTGAATAAATAGCAAAGCCTTCTTGCTATTAAAAAAAACCACAAAAACAAAAGAAAACAAACAACTGAAACAACCAAAGTTTTAACAAAATTCTATAAAGGAAGAAAGATATTTTCATAACATCTATCTTATCTAATTAAATCAATTCATTCCCTATGTTGTTTGCAGGCTACATTGTTTGAAACTATGCATAAATTTACTTTGTAACTGTAAAAACTGCATACCTTTAGAACACAGAAATACAGGCCTCTACCAAATCAAGATAACTAAACCCACTTTAAGAAGAACATCTTTTTGCCAAAGACAGCTATAGGCTTAGCAAGTGTCTATCATGATCTCATAGCCTCCCTCCCCACCACTTTCTTTTCTTATTTTCTTTATAATGTTTTTGCATTCCCAATATGAGATCACTGCAAAATAGCCCAGCTCATCTGTGGCTATTGAAAAAGAAACTTAGAACTGTGTACAAAGTTACATGCACACTAAAGACAATGAGAAATCAAAAACATTTAAATGATTCATTAAATAATTTTACATTCTGAAGTGCTATCTATACATAATTCAGCATTTGGAAAGTTTATTTTTAACTAAAATCCCTTCCTAACATGGTAACTCAGCATTCAAGGCCAGATTGGATGAGGCCTTGAGTGACCTGTACTAGTGGGAGGTGTCCCTGCCTATGGCAGGGGGTTGGAACTAGATGATCCTTGAGGTCCCTTCCAACCTTACCATTCTATGATTCTATCTTCATATCATATTTTATTAATTTCATAAATAAAACTGATCTTTGCTACATACATGTTGAAGGAAACATGACCCTATTTCACTCAAATGAGGTTCCTCTTTGTTGTACTGTTTCTCAAGATCCTTCAGAAACTTCCTTTGGAACTTGTAAATCTCTTCAATGTTTCCAAAAATGGTGCTTAGCTGAGCTGTGGTGAACATCCCTGTATGTTTGCGACACTGACGAATATAACCCTGGAAATGAAATTTCAGAGAACTCTTTAGTCTGAAGATATGAAAACAGTTTCTGTCCCGACCAAGCACATCTGAGCTGGCAAACGCCCTGTGACATATGGGCAGGTGAGTGGTTTCCTAACCACACACACGTACAGGGACATGCAATTTCAGATTTGCAGTTGAAATGTTTACACATTGATTCTTGCAGTTCATAAACGCATCGGGGAACCAGAACTGCAGTGTGTGTAAAGCCCATTGATGTGGGTTAGGAACTTTCCCCTCCCCACTACTGAAATTTTACCAGACTAGCTCAGGTGGCTTGGAATTAAGATGAAGCTATATTTACAGCATGGCAAAAATTTACAAGCAGATATACACAATATATTTACAAGTATATACAAGTATTTACAATTATATACAAATTAGAAATAATACAAAAATCCAAACTCCCTCCTGGACAAAGAAGGGCTCCAGAAGGGCTCAAAGCTACCCCGTCTTTCTCCCTCTCGACCTCCCTTCCCATCTAGACAAACAAAACCAGCAAAGCTTACATTGTTATGTGCTACCCAAGAGGAGAGATATTAGATCAGAGTTAAGAGGAAGTGATTAGATCCAGGGACACAACCCCAAATAAGAGTGATTGTTTATATTTTGGCTTCTCATCCCTCTCAGCAAACTAAAGAATGATATAGAACTCATCATTATTTTCTTTTCACAACCAATGATCTAATTTCTGTCATTAAAATATTCCAATTACCCTCAAATCAGCACACCCATTTGCATCTCCCTATTGTGACTGCCTGCCAAACTGGAGGTGCACCCAGTGCAAGACATCATCCATGCTACTACTTCAGCTGCTGAGCTTTCTCATAGTTATTTATCTGTGCCGTAACAGTTCTCCCCTACGCAGATAAGAACAACCCAAATCATTTTAATATAAAAACAATTTCTACCAGGGCTAAAGTAGTGGTTCCTTAACCAGTAGTCAAGTATGGCAGAGTCTAAGCAAGGGAAGCAAACCAAGAACATAGTATAATGCACTCAGAATGCTGTTATTTGGTATAATCCATATGGTATTGGCAGGAGGTAGTAGTATTGGCAAGAATGCACACAAAAATACACTTATCCATATGTTTTCTCTTTATTTGTAAGAGCATCACAGGATCCAGTCACTTTATCGTATTCACCATTAAACACAACTGAACTCTCCAGTTTCAAAATGCCCTCAAATTCTGCTCTGCCATCAGTAACCAGCAGTAGATTGCATCAGCATTCACACAGCTAAGAAGCAAGGGTACAATCCAGGGCCTCTTAGGGCTGAAACATGCAGCAGCAGCTGCCAGACACAGCCAGCACAGGTAGCTGTTCCTCAAAGCTGAGCATGGCTGAAGATGCAGGAACAGCAGCTGTGCTCATGTTCTTGTATCAGCTACAGGCTGGGGTACAGAGGTGCAACAGTTAACCGGTATGATAGGGGTTATCTGCCAGGCTCCTTCCCTCGCTGCTCTTGGGCAGCTTTCCCCCAAATTGCTTTGAGAGCAGACAACTGTAAAAAGCCTTCCAACTGCCCCAGTGAGGTTTACCAGGAAGCAACTCTGAATATTGCTTATTGTTATGAATATTCCTGTCTCCTCCACAGCCATCTGCTCTGAGAGCTGTGCAGTGGCAATGCTGCAAGCCAGCTACCACATTTACTACTGTTAGAAGGATAACCGCGACAAGGAAAACTAATTCCTGTGCAGCTCTTGTCATCTGGACTGCAGACGCTTCTTGAATGTAAAATGTTTTACTGGGTATACTCCAACTTCATGATCCTAACTGCACCAGCCCTAGCCATCCACTTAGTGTAGAGCTTGCCTTTTTTGATTGCTATCTGCAGTAGTTCTTCTGGCTTAGTCTGAATGTATTTGCAGCCATATATTCTGTTTGAACCACTCTACAGATTCACCCTGAGTAAAGCAGACTATCTCTACCTCATATGGACATGGAGAATCACTTCTATACTTGGAAAATGTGCATTTACTCTCTTGTACTAAACTCAGAGGTATGTTTGACTTTTAAAAAAAGGAGGTATGGAATATATGTATTAGTTATTATTATCACTTTAACAATTAATAGGTAAGTAAAACCTGAAAGTCATGTCCTAGAACTTGGCTGACCATGGCAGCAACACAGCTTTGTGTTCAAATTCCATTCTGATCTTTCGGTCACACAGACAAGCTTACTAGCTTAAACAGTGAATTTAAATGACAAAACCTACATTTCATGTTTTGAGATTAGCCAGTTAGAAACCAATTTTTACCTTTTTTTTTTTCTTTCTTTAAAGTCCATTTAAAAGGAGTGATCTAAGAAAGAACCAAACCAAAAGCCGCTGTTGTCTTGTCTACTCTGTTGCCCATGAAAGAATCTAATAATGAGTGGTGGACATAACAAATAGCAAGCTAAGGGTACAAGGAATATTTTTGTAGGTTGCTTAGCACCCTTCCAGATGCTACCAACAAATACAAGTCAACTACAGTTCATGTCAGAAGAGGCAAACTTCAGTGAAAAGTATTAAGAAACTTCCAAAAATTAGAAATCCCCCTCTGCTTCATGGTTCAAACAAGCAAGGCAGTTTTAAAACCCCTTTAAAGATTTCTTCATAGCTTCCAGTAAAAATCATTGTTGGGGAAAACATAAAAATGTTACCCAGTAAACATTCTCTGAAAAAAAATGTTACCCAGCAAACATTCTCTGAAAAAAAATGTTACCCAGCAAACATTTTCTGCAAGGTACATTTAAATAAAGGTTTTGTCGCTGAACTTTAATTATTTTATTAAATTTACTGCCAGTTTCCTATCTACACCCAGTGGTAAAAGAAGTTCTACATAAACTGGAGTTCCTTCTCCCATTATTATGGAAATAGCAGCCCGATAAGCAAAGCATATTTGCATCTCAAAAGAGAAATGGTGGTGGTTTGTTTATTTTTTAAAAAGGAAATGGTTCCTTGTGGCAGTCTGCAAAGAAAGCCTTAAGAGGACACAAGAAGGATCTGACCCGACAGCTTCAGATGTGCAGTTTGGAATCCTTTGGTATGAGAAACCACTTCAGTTGTCAATTTATATGGGGTGTTTTGTTAGTATAAGGTCAGCACAATGCCCTCAGGCTAAAGCATGTACCTCACAGATGTCCTTGAGGTGCTTGATATAGACTCGTTCTGTGTTCATAATTTCCTGTATAACATTGGTTCTCATCTGGTCCTTGTTTTCAGCTATTTTCTGACGATGCTTGCTTATATCTGCATCTTGTTCTTCATCCTGGATACTATTACAATTTTCTGGCACTTCCTCCTGATTAACTCGCAGCTGCAGCCAGAACAAAGCAAGTTAGAGCAGCAAACTTGTACAAAATGTAATAAAACGCTTATGAAATTCTAACAATTCAGAGAGAACTTGGTACAGAAATGTTGCCATTCTTACTTTACAGAGGGGAGTCCACAACTGAATTTATCTCCTTGTACCCCCTGCACATTCAAATAAAGCGTAGAGGCTTCAGTCTGGTTAAGTACATGGTTTTCTCCTCAGGGTATCTGACACATACCATGTTGTGCTGCCTCTGTGTTTTTCAGACTTAAGCTTACTTCAGACCCTTACTAACAGTTTATGTGCTATTCTGGCCAGCCCAGCACACAGGCAAAATTCACAAGCACTGACAACTTAAACACTTTTCAACAGTTTCCCTCTACCCCACTTCCCCATCTATATGATGTGGATAACAGCATCTCCTTTTCCAGCTTTTGTCTGCTTTCCCATTTTTGGCTGGAGATCTAGAAACTAACTGAAAGGCAGGAACTGTCTCTTGCATGTAGAACTCATACAGTGTAGCCCGACCTTCACTACAGGCTTTCAGAAAGTACATTAATTTCTAAAACACGGTTCCATTTTATAGTATTCAAGAGTCACACTGTCTTTAATCTGGCTGAGTTCTGACTGGGACCTTTAAACTGTGAACCAGATTCCTATACAATGCTGTTATAATAAATTGAGTCCTATTTTATCAAGAAATCCCTGCAGCAGCTTTCTCCACTCCCATTATGAAAACTGCTGCATCCTCTCTCTGTATACAAACAACTCAATATGAGCAAGCAGTGTGCTCAGGTGGCAAGGAAAGCCAATGGCATCCTGGCTTGTATTAGAAATGCTGTGTCCAGGAGGAATAGAGAGGTGATTGTCCCCTTATACTTGACTCTAGTGAGGCAACACCTCGAGCATTGTGTTCAGTTTGGGGCATCTCATTACAAGAGGGATGTGGAGGTGCTGGAGCGAGTGCAGAGTAGGACAGTAAATCTGGTGAAGGGCCTGGAGAATAAATCTTATGAAGAACAACTGAGGGAGCTGGGGCTGTTTAGTATGAAGAAAAGGAGGCTGAGGGGAGACCTCATCACTGTCTACAGCTACCTGAAAGGATGTAGTGGAGAGGCTGCTGCTGGTCTCTTCTTACAGGTAAACAGTGATAGAACAAGAGGGAATGCCCTCAAGCCGTGACCGAGTAGGTTTAGACTGGACATTAGGAAATATTTTTTCACAGAAAGAGTGGTCAGGCATTGGAATGGGTTGCCCAGGGAGGTGGTTGAGTCACCAACCCTGGATGTGTTGAAAAGTTGTTTGGATGTGGTGCTTGAGGACATGGTTTAAGGGTGAACTTTGTAGAGTAGGGATAATGGTGATTCTGGGGGTCTTTTCCAACCCAAATGTTTCTGTGACTCTGTGATTGTTCCTAGTTGAGCTTCCTGCTACCCTCATTTCTGCTTGAGAAATCTCTTTAGTTACAAAAGGACCACATAAAAGAAGAAGCCAGAGTAAAAGGTGTTAAAGGAGCTAAGGTATATTGGGGTGTGACTCTCTATTGCCTTTTCCCTTGTGGAGCTGTCAGGAGTTAAGTCACTGATGTTCAGATACAAAGATGCTGAGAACCAGGCCCTTCACTTAAATGTGATGCCATGACCATTGCTGTTGTCCTCTGCTAGGAATCCTATGTGAATGGTTAGCTACTCACCCTGACAAAGCTAGCTGGAAACCAGGCTTCCTTGTCCTCATTTCTTCCCCACCACCAATCTTTGTTGGAAGCTTCTAGAACTCTAATGACATCTCCAGCTTTGAAGGCTAGCTCTTGATCATCCATAGTCACATGGTCCCAGAGAGCTTCTGCATAGACAATGCTGCCATCGCTTATCAGCTGAGATGGGAAGAAAATGAGGTTGTGAAGGACAGATAAATAATGAACTGCTTATGAATTACTAAAAGATCAACATACCTCACTAGAGTGCCCATGATTACTACAGGATAAACTAAAATTCTGGGTTTTCAGAATTTTGTGTGTTTATTTATTATTGAGAACAATCAGAGTCCTAATGCAGAGCAGTTACACAGGCTAATGATGCACACTTCCAGTGAAGTACTAGTCTTTGTGCTCTTCCCTTGGCAGTTGCTCATGAGCCCTGCCACAGACAAGACACCATGACTGCTGGGTTCTTTGCTATGCTGTCTGCTGTTAGTGTACTTTTTATTAGCATGAAACCTCAGACCTGTGGAAAACAGACATCCCCCTCCTGTTGTTACAGCAATGCAAGGCCCAGAACATTACCTCATTAATTGCTAGCTGTTCCCCTCCAGGCTGCAGGTACCTGGGAGTGGCTTGGCAGAGCTCCTCATAACTGTAATCTTCCTCACTGCCATTATCATCCACTAAGGCTGAAGATTCGGTCCCACCATCTGCAGCAACTAAAACAAAGGTGCAACAGCTGTTTGCTTCATCATTTTTATGATTAAAAAAAAAAAAAAAAAGACAACAATGCAAGACGAATCACTAAGAAGTTGCCTTTGTTGTCACTAATATAGCAATAACAGCAGAAAAGGAGAGCAGCAAAGCTCTCAGGAAAATCACTTTTCCACCATTGAACACTTTTTACACTTCTTTGGAATTTTCTCCCTTAGCAGTTGATGAAAATGAGAAATTCTGTCTTTTTTGTTTTTGTCCATGGCAAATAGAACTATAATCAATATTTGACTTTTTACGCAGAGAAAATCTGAAATGCCCTGAATCCATGCTATTTCTCACGTGGCAGATGAGAGAGCCCTGATGGACCACTGGAAGTCAGAGGGGGCCGCTGTCAGCCCCGGGCTGGGTGCCATCATGTTGTCACGTCACATCCTTTGCAGGGCTCTAACCTCCCCACACCTCTGCGCCTATTCACCAGTGAAGGGTGCTCAGCCCACAGAACACAACCCCTGCTCCAAGCCAGCTGTTTCCACGTCTCCCATGTGCCAAGGGGGGCTTTGTCAGGACTGGTACATACAGAGAGGCCTACAGAGAGTCTGAACTGAGCAGTGTAGCTGCCTAAGTTAAAAGTTGTTTTGAATGCCTCAAAGCACAGAAAAAAAAAAAAATCCTGGTTTGGGCTTCATCTTATCACACAGGCACACAAACCAAGAGAAATGTCATGGAAGTGACTACTATGCACATGTAAACATGCAGCTACTGTAAAACTCATTTGGGGACATCACACGGTGGTCAGTCTGTTTGGTGATGTGTACTGGCAGATGAATAGGACTAGGGACTGATCTCAGGGCCGAGTAATACTGACTCACGTTGACACTGCTCAGGGACAGATCTTTTCACAGGAGGTTTGCCTTTGAAAGCCAGCTGTAGTGTTCAAATAAATCAGATGAGCTAATCATCAAGAAGCATTATGGCCAGCAGTCAAGTACTGGAGTGCACACTCTGGTCCATATTAATTTATTCTTAAAGATTAATCCGTATGACAGGCCTAATCTAGGGATTCTGGAGATCATACAGTGATTAAAAGCAACAATTTAAAAAGAAAAGTAATCAAGTGAAAAAAATTCTAAATGGGATGCTAGCATTGAACCGCTTTTCTAATGGTTTCTGTGTCCCACATGAGTTGCATGCAGTCTACAGAGTATCTCTCTCACTCCAGAGAGCCTGGAAATTGATGTATAAGTGGTTATGAACCTTTCCCTTCTACCTAGGAGCAAGGCTGAGCAGCAGGTTTCTTCTACTCTGCTTAAAGCCTAGACATTGCCTGCCTGTCGAGCTCTGGGCTCTACAGGGGTGAGAGTCACAAGGAGGTGACTTCCGGCTTTACTCCACAAACCTACACAATTAAACGGCACCCCATTGCCTATCTATTATTCACCTTGTAGGAAGAAACATTCCAACTCTCTTGTTACAGGTGTTCATACCATCACTAGCAACTTTTGTCATTTGGGTGCTAATTTGCATGAGACCTACTCCACAGCATTTTAAATATATAAGCACATTAATGGTATCATCTGCCTAACCAGGCAGGATGTAGAATCCCTTTTTGTGTTGGTATTTTTTTTAAGGATGTGTTCCTTATATAATCATAAATCTGAGCACAGATAAACTTTTAAAATAGACCTTTGTGAAACTGAGACTGCTTTATTAAAAAAAAAAAAATCTGCAAATATAAAGCAACACTACAAAAAACCCCTAAAAATACTCCTTTGTACATCTTCACTGTACTGTCAGTACTGCCTGTTGGCTTGTTTCAGTAGCAGCGACACAGCAAAATAACCTAATTCATTTGGCTCCAGATGAAACATGACTGATCTGGGGACCGATAACTGTTCATTATTCTGTACCAAATCAACAAGCTTACATTATCTCTGTAGTTAGACTCAAGTAAAAACCAGTTGCTTGTGCTCTGCTTTTATTCCTCTATTGTTTATAGACAGAAATATTAGAGGTGGGGGTAGGTTTTCCTGATCACACCGAAGGGATGCAAAAGGTTAGGAGACAGCATGGGGTTGATTCTGATCTCCCAGCAGCATTTTTGTCACTAGCGTAAGACAGTAGACTATCATGGATGACGCTGTATAGGTGTGATCAGAATCAGGCCCCCTGACTGCCAGTTCAGTCTAAAAACACTGTAAAAAAGAGAATTTGTTCTACTCACACACACCCATCTGAAGGCTCTCCAGACTCCAAAATCGTGCCATTCCCCCCCTGGCTACCATGCTGCTGTCAGAGTCGGCTCCAGGACAAGGGTTTGACCTCTAACAGGTGATCCTTGGTCCTGAAGGGTTGGCAAAGGATCAGAAAAGGCTCCGAGGTACCCACGGTGTGCAGAACCAGCCTATTCGCTGCCTTCGGCTCCCGGCTGTGCCTGGGAGGCTAAGCCTGGCTGGGAACTGCCAGCAGCGTGCACTCAGCCTGGCCACCGCCAGCTCCTGGCTTGCTGACATCATGGGGTGCCCTTAGGGAGGAAGTTCCAGAAAAGAAACAAAAACCTGACTGCCTGGCTCTGGCCACACTGTGCCTGCAGCCGCCCAGACCGCTCCCGGAGTGCCTGAGCGTCTCAAACGCAGCAAGCCAAGGAGTACATTTGTTTTTCATTAAAGCTGCCTAATGCGATTTCAATCTATATTCAAATGACTGCAATTCAAATGGAAAGACTGTTTGGGTGGGAGCTGGGAGTTCCTTCTGTTACAACACTGTTCAGAGTATCGGTCTGTCTGGGTTACATTACGCTGGTTAAAATTCTAGTAGAAGCAGACAATGAAGGTGCTTTTTGCACAGCTATTAAGACTTCTCTTGCTTCACAGGAAAATGCTGTATCATTATTTAGGGCACAAGCAGCTGAAGTGTTAAGGCTGCAGCAGACTGCTCCCAGGAAAAGAGGGGAGAATGGAAACATTTTCTCAAAGTTAAAACTTAATTCAGTTGCTCCAGAAAATAGGGAATGAAGCAAGAAAGCACATCAGTAGCCCAGCTTTGACTGGGAATGACCCAGTACAACCTCATTCATTCACCGTGGGCCAGTATTTACCACCTTTACATCTTTGTGGTTCTGCGGTGAAGCTGGATCAGTTCCTGCACTGGAAAGAAAGGCACACTGCAAAGCCTGCTGCAAGCTGCTCTTGTACAAAGCACTACATTTAGGCTTTGGAAAGCTCCATAATCTTTCTATCATTCTTTACCTGCAAACCCTGTTGCTCAGCTGGGCCTGTCCTTTAACTGGGGACTGCATCCTCCAGATATGTGTTCACAAAACCCTGGAGGCATTTCTGCACACAGTAACCTCTCAACACCCACTGAAACCACGTGCTTTTCCCTAGCACTGTGTCAGACAAGCAAAGAAAAGGCCAAACATCGCCCTGAAATATTAATGCCATCTTCCTACAACACTCCAGATTGTGCTGCAATGCACAGGAGACTGATAGGAATTCTCCTCTGAATGCCCCAACATACCTAGTATTTCTTGCTGCAAGGACACTTTTTGGAGAGTACAATAAAAACAGGCTACTACATATTATAAGATGTTTATACATAGCTCCACATATTTTTCTAGACACAAACCTTTAAAAACAGGTAAACCAGCAAGAAGAAGTGATGCTGAAGTGCTGGTGGTCCTGAGACCCACAAGGGAAAGCTTCATGCTTTCATTGTCCAGAGCAGAGCACAAGTTCTCTATGTTAAACCCTTATCTGCACGGCAAAACCTGCTGAACTGCCACAGGAAAACGAGATCAAACCCCACCTAGTTCTTCCAAAAGGTACATTAAAAGCTATTGCTTAAAAAGTCTTTTGGTTTGATTCTTGCAGAACAGAATGGACGGCATGCTTTCGCTTGATGACTAACACAGTGCCACCGTGGGATGCTGCCCAGGGAGGGAGGGTGGATCTCTTCTCTCTTTTCTGCACAGGCATTTCTAGCAACTGTGCAGCCACAAACTGAACCACCACAAAAGTACTCATTTAGTGTGAGCTGGTGGTGGGTTTGTTTCCTCGCAGGATCATCCGGGGATAGAAGGAGGCACCAGTTGTCCTTTGTAGTGGCAGTCCACAGTGACTCTGCCCAAATGCATGCTGAGCTGGCTTACCCACTACACAGGGCACTCTGAAAAGGCTGTGGGTAGCACATACTAAAATACCAAAAATACAGAGAGTCTGCCCGCTTCAAGCAAATCTAGTTCTATTTATCCCTCTGGGTAGATACCCTGGGGTAGAGCAAAGGTCCCTCCCACCCACTGTTCTGACTGCATCCAAGCAGCAGATGCCCAGAGAAGAATATAAAAATAGATGAGGCATGTAATAGCTTTATTCTGATGCACTTTCCTAAATTCCAGCTATCTGCAATCAGATTCAAACCTCTCTTGGGGCAGCAGTGATATATTTGTGTTTAATGAAGTGAATTTTTCAACCCACTTTCTGAATTTCTGTAAACTTTTGAGATGTGGAATGTCATGTACAGCAATTAGCTTCATCGTTTAATTTTATAGACTGTGAATACTATCTTTTATTTTGAATTTGCTACCTGATCATTTCATTTGGTGCTGTATTTTAGTTCTTACACAGTTGGAAACTGTGGAAATAATGACTATTAACCTGCTCATTTTTCCTATGCCAATTAAACTTTTACTCCCCCATTGTGTTTTTCTTCAAATTGCAGAGCCCTAACCACGTTCATGATTCTTCATACTGACACTGAATAGGTTTCCTTTGTCCTTCTGTCTTTCTCTATATTGTGCCCTGTAAAAAGTGTTTTTTGAGGTGGAATGAGGAAGATGTGGGGGAGATGCCCCCCCACATGCCACACCAGTGGAACAACTGGCCTTTCTGTTTTGTTCTCTGTTCTATTCCTACAAATTCCCACCCTTTTATTTACTGTTTTGACTGTTACTATGCACTGAACAGACACTTTAGGATTGCGAGATCTCTTTCTGAATGGCAATATCCAGCTCAAAGTCCATCCCACTGCAAGCATATCAGCTCCTGTTCCTCCATGTGTGCACTGCCTTGCGTTTATCAACACCAAATTCACCTGTTGGCAGTGCAGTGCATTGTGTCTTGGTACTGTGCTGCAACTGCGTTCTAGCAGTTTGTGCATTTACTACCATGAATAATTTAACACACAAGCAAGAATTGTAATTTCATTCTGTACCTCCCTCCCCACATTATTTGTGAAAACACTGAACATCTACACAGGAGCTCTCTCCTTAAGAAAACAAACCACTTTCCTCCTCTTACTCAGTGCTTACTCACTTGTTTAAGCATGGGAGGGTCTTCCCTCTTATCCCAGCCCTCTATTAAGAAATATTTATAACAGATCTTTATAGAAGCATTTTAGAGATTCAAGCAGTGTATACCTACAGAAAACCCAATCCATCTGTGGGCAGCTGCTTTCCTCTGCATAGAGCACATAGAATCTTCATCACCTACCAGTCCTGTTGATGTTACTCTCTCCAGGTCCTAAACATATTCTTTATATACTATGCATGTTATTATATCAGACTCGCTGGTCTGTTGTTCACTGGATCCCTCCTGATACTTCTTCATAAATTGTTATCCCATTGCTGCCTTTTTCCTTATACTGAGGCAATTTTTGAGGAATGAATTCCATGCTGAGGCAGTAGTTTAGCAATTTAATCATTAAATCGTGGGTTCATAGAATGGTTTGGGTTGCAAGGGACCTTAAAGATCACCTAGTTCCAACCCCTTGGTATAGGTACGGACACCTCCTACTGGACCAGGTTGCTCAAGGCCCCATCCAACTTGCCTTTGAACTCTTCCAGGGTTGGAGTCCACACAACTTCTCTGGGCAACCTGTTCCACTACCTCACCACTCTGTATGGAAGAATTTCTTCAGAATGTCTAATCTAGATCTAGCTTCTTTCAGTTTGAAGCCATTACCCTTCATCAATTCCTGGCTCCAAGCCTGATGTTACTGGCAAGACTCTGAGTTTTTCAATCACAAGTTGGCATACAACACATCAGGCCTGCTGGCAACAGATAGGATACACCTGTCTCAGAGAGGGAAAAGGATCCTGGGCCAAGAATTAGCAGGACTCATCAAAAGCTTTAAACTAAATTGGAAGGGAAAAGGGGATATAAGTGAGCCTGCTAGAGATATGCCCAGAGGAAGCACAACAATGTTTGTAGGATGGTGTGCTAGTGAGGACCATCATTCCGCCATTTCTGTGATCTCAGTGGAGGTAGGGGCTAGAGATACATGGAGCAGCAAAGATGCAAGGGTTATTGGTGGGTTAGAAGCTATGGAAGCACCTGAGAATGATCAGGTAGGAGTTAGGGCTTCCAGCCACAAAGAAGTCTGGGAAACATTAACCCAGCTGAAGTGCATCTACACTAATGAATGTAGCCTGGGCAACTCAGGTTGAGCTAGAACAAGAGCTAGATGCCATGGTGCAACAGAAAAACTATGGTATAGAAGCTATCACACAACTGGAATGATGCAATCAATGGCTACAAGCTCTTCAGAACAGACAGACAAAGGAGAGATGGTGGGGTGGCATTGTATATTAGGAACTGTTAGGAATGTTTAGAATGTTAGAATAGTGACCATGCAGTTGAGTGTCTATGGCTCAGAGTGAGGGGAAAGGACAAAGATGATACCAATCAGGACAGAGAAGCAGAAAAAACATATCCTTAAGCAGCTGGCTGAAGTCTTGTGATTGCTCATCCTTGTTCTTGTGGGGGACTTCCAACTTCTCAGAGGTCTGCTGGTAAACAACACAGTAGAGAGGGAACAGTCCAGAGTTTCCCAGAGTGTGCCAATGATATGTTTTTTATGCAGCTGATGAACAAATCTATGAGGGAAGGCACCCTGCTGGACCTCCTCTTTGTGAACAGAGGACTGGGTGATGTGATGGTTGGAGGCCATCTAGGGCACAACATAAAATGATTGGTAGAGGAACCCACAAG
>VWZE01016723.1:177844-207894 GCA_013396675.1 Eubucco bourcierii | reverse complement strand
AAAAAAAAAAAAAAAAAAAAAGAGAGAGAGAGAGAGTTCCTGCCCAAAGAATCCAGTTCATGGAGCAATGACAGCAGACTGGATAGAAATGAAAGCAAATGGAGGAAGCAAACAGCAGGCAAAGCACCATTAAAACACAAGTGAACACTACGTTGGCAGGGAGTACTGTGGGAGACAGAATAATGGTCCTTCTAGCACTGAATCTATCCAGCTATTAAAATAAAGGTTTTCATTTAAAATCAGTCCAATTCACCACAGTTAAATCTCACCAAATAACAGAATGGCACAAGTCAGATATTTGTGTGCATGCTACCGCTTGTGTAATTTACACTCCAGCCCTAAGTGATTACTGGATCAGCCAGCTGACATATGGGAAATATTTGCACAGAGCTGTGACACAGGGAAGTTTGTGGTTACTTTTTTCTTTTCTTTTTTTTTTTTTTTTTTTTTTAAAAAACAAGGAGGGGGTTGGGGATGAAAAAATCCCAGTGCTGTTAGTATGGAGGCTGTGCCACTCCAGCTGAGTGAAGCCAAAGTTTCAATTGGAAGTTTTCCCACCAGAACTTCCATCCTCTCAACGGTGTTAGCAAGAAAAGCCTTTTGCATTCATAATGCTTTGCTTTCACAGGAAGAGAGTCCTGTTGCTGCAGAGCAGCAAATGCATCTCTCTAATAACCTGCCTAGTCAAAGAAGTATCAGCAATTGAAATATTAACAAATTAAAACAGGGTTGTCAGAACTCAGATGCTGAGTTCTTTCTATGTCTGCAGGGTCTACTGAAGACAAGAAAATTCAGCTGCTCTTGCTAGTAGTGCTAGCAACATATTTATAAGCTTGAGTCAACAAGGATACACCAACACAGTACAGTGCCAGGGAGTGCCACAGCATTTACAGTGTCATCTTCTAAGCAAGGCTCAGGATCTAGCTTATCCCCATCACTTATATCTAACAACCCCAGGTTATTTTTTTCCACAGGTCACATCAAGTTGCAAGTCCTACCCAAAGATATGCTATACAATTTAAATTCCCTCTCCTGCCACTGTCTGGGCTCTTTCAGCTGGAGATATTTGCTGTGCTCAGTGCCTGCCATGCTGCAGTTTGCTGTTACATGCTGTTGAACTGATGCCATGTTTCAGTTCATAAGTGGCTGGCTTTCAGTGGTGGGAGAAGTAATACACATTAACACACTGTATAAATGAGCTACACTGTAAAACCCTTTTAAATCCACCTGAATGATAACTGCTTATGTAGGAAAGAAGAGATACTTCAACATTTAGTTTGTCTTCTCTGGTGTATTACCCCAGATACCAGGCTGCATTTCAAAAGATGTAAAATTTGTACTATGAATTACCATGTATATATTTTGGGCTTGATCCTGTTGTGTTTAATTAGCTTAACCTCACTAGGAGAGAAAGATGCCACCAGCCCTCCAGGCTGTGTCTGTGCCCAGTAAGTTTTGCCATTACAGAGTTAGTTGTGAGAAATGGCTTCTCTTCACACAACTAGCTTTTAGTAGTCAGAAAAGTGCACAACATTCTTCCACTGTTTTTAAAAATTAAAAAAAAAAAAAAAAAAAAAAAGAAAAAAAAAATAAGAAGAAAGGGATGGGTGAGGGGGAGAGAGATTTGACACTTCATCTGTGAGATGAACCAAACCAATTCATGGAAATGTACATCCTATAACGAGGGAAAGTATTTTGTTACCATTGGTGTTCGCAGCTTATGAGAACTGACAAGATCACAGCCCACGGTGGTGTGGCTAAATGCCTACAGAAAGAAAAAGTCTTTTGTAAGTTTGCTGGAAAGAGACCACTTGCAGCCCTGACTTCTGCCTGCAATGGAAGAAATATTCTACTTTCAAATGTGAATCAAAAAAATATTGCTAACGTACTTCTCTCCATCAGCCAAATGATTTGTCTTATAAATATGTTTGAGGGTTTGTTTTTTTTCTGCTAATTCCTCAGAGGATGACAGCTGGGTGGTAGATTTATACAGCTAAGAAAAATTTTTGAGAGGAATCCAAGCGTTTTGAGGCATCTGAACTTTTCCAAACTTCCAGACCTTTAGAGCTTCATTCCTCACTACTGAACACACAGTAGTTCCTCTAACGGTCTGTCATTAGAGCTCACCATGAAGGAAAAACAAAAACCACCCAGACCCTGCATCTTTAAACTGCTGGGAATGGAAATCAGTAATATCTCATCATTTTTTTCTGAGGTAAGACTCTAAAATGTCTTACTTGTAAATGTTCAATGATAGAGCATTCATTATCAAGAATATTTTTCAGGGCTCTGGGAAAATATGAATGGGGTTAAAGCAAACAAACAAACTGCTCAGTCTTTGACATGCTTATCCCCTTAACTTTTGAAAAACAAAAACATAGTCAAGTTTACTAACCTTTTCCTATCAGTTTCTTATAAATAAGTGACAAGCCAGTGGAAAATGCTGAGGCAACTTGGTGCTAGAAACCATAAAATACTCAAATTCAAATTTCCAGTGCAGGATTTCAGAGTTTAGGAAAAGTTCTAAGTTACTATTGGCAAGAGGGCTTTGAAAAAGACAGAGACACCCTCCTGCAAACTAATTGGGATGGATGTGCACACAAACACACCTGAAAAAGAGAAAGGGAAACTAAGAAAATCATCACTGCATCTCTGGCCTCACTGAAAAAGAAATGTTGAGATGGATGTGGATGTGGAAGAACCAAGAGACAGCTGGATTTTCAAGTGACAAACACCTGCATTTAATCTGAGCTAATGCAAACAAATATGCTTGGCTCAAAGAAGAAATACTATGGCCTTGTAAGTGACAGCTCCAAGCTCCTGGAAAAGGGATGACAGCTTGTGGTAGCATCTGTAAAGAGGTTCAATGATATCTGTGACACATATTCAAGACCAGTTTAGGAGGGAGAGGTTGCAAAGTACGCTCTCAAGAGAGAAACATGCCCAGATGATGGCCATCAGCCTAATTTAGGTAGCAAGAGCAGCTAAGCTCTGAAAGCACAGACTTTAGTACAGGCTGTGTTAGCACAGCTGAGGGTCATTGTTTCCTGTGGTATTTGGAGTTCCTCTGTTTCTTTGACACTGATATTCAGTTAGATTGATAAAACTAAAAAAAGGAAGATAACCAGAGAAAAGCAAGAGAAGTTCCTTGGCTAAGTGAATGAGGATTGAGAACGGAGCCATTTTTCTGCAAAATTCCCTTCTGCCTCTGAAGTTGAACAGCAATGACAGACATATATTTTAAAAAGGGCATAATTCATATTCAATACTGCTTATATTTTGCATTCTTCAAAACATCCTGTATTAATTCCTGTCCTAAATGCTGTGTCATTTCGCTACATGTTTTTAACTGGCAGACATGTTTTGACACAGGATTGCTGTATTCCAAGGGTGAGAAAAAAAAAAAAAAAATCAATGTGCTACTGTTTCAGTGGTCTGTAGACTGCTTTGAGAACCAACCAGCAAAAGTGGCCTGCATTTATTTCATTATTTATTGTTATTGTGCAGAGGTGGCTGTAAAGTCTGCCGGCATTAACTCCCCACGTGTGTCTGTGCATGGACAGAGAGTGCCTCTGTCCAGTTAGGAGCCTTCCAAAGGAACATGGCAGAGGTGTCCTCTCCAGGGATTGTGTTTTATTTACTTTGCTGCTTAAACAGAAACATCAACCAGTTTTCCAGTGCTGGATTGGTCCTGACAGCCATCATCAAGAGAGGAGGCAGAAGACTTTGCTCATTTTTTTAATATATGCTACACGAAGAACAGAAATCTACAGAGGTTCTTCTTTACTGCTATCAGTAATACACATATTAAGTAACTACATATTAGTAATCCTCCAGAAGGATATGAAAGTGGATATGAGATCCCTTAGTGTGTCCCCTCCAGAAGGATATGCTGGTGGATATGAGGTCCTTTTGCATGGTCCCTCCAGAAGGATATGCTGGTGGATATGAGGTCTGCTTGCATGTCCCCTCCAGAAGGATATGCTGGTGGATATGAGCTCCCCTTGCATGTCCCCTCCAGAAGGATATGCTGATGGATATGAGGTCCTTTTGCATGTTGCCTCCAGAAGGATATACTGGTGGATATGCTGGGGAGGGATTATTTACAAGGTCTTGCAATGACAGGACAAGGGGCAATGGATTTAAACTGGCAGAGGGGAGATTTAGACTGGATGTCAGGAGGAAGTTCTTTACAGTGAGGGTGGTGAGACACTGGAACAGGTTGCCCAGGGAGGTTGTGGCTGCTCCCTCCCTGGAGGTGTTCAAGGTCAGATTGGATGAGGCCTTGAGTGAGCTGTACTAGTGGGAGATGTCCCTGTCTATGGCAGGGGGTTGGAACTAGATGATCCTTGAGGTCCCTTCCAACCTTACCATTCTATGATTCTATAATATGAGATCCCCCTGTGTGCTCCCTCAGATCTCCTGGATTTATTCAGGTACTGAGCTACTCATAAATGGTAGATTCCAAATCCAGACTGAAACAGAAACTCTACAGCATGCAGCAATGTGCAACAGCACATATCCCATGAGCAGCCCAAGTTCCTTGCTGGAATTTAAGGACTTTTACCTCTGGCACAAACATGTATTGCTATTAAACTGGGATCACCCATTTACTACACATTTTTAAGTGAGTGCATGCCTAGATAACAATCCTCAAGAAAACTGTGAAATGAACACATGCCTTATTCTTCCACAGAACAGAAATTCAGATCAAGAGAATTTTTAAGAAACAGGGTACATTAAATTTCATCTTAAAAAAATTCTGGAAAAGGCATTCATTTGCTTCCAGAAAGGTCAGGAAAATATTTCAATAATTCCATAAACGTCCTTCAAAAATTCACATTAGGAGACTTAGCTAAACTGCATTCTTCTCACAAACAGGTTCTGTTTCTAAAGCTGGAATTTCCTGATGTAATGTGTTCCTCCAGAAAATTCCTATGTCTTCATTATTTCAACTTTAGCATATTTCAGATTATTTAACCATTTATCATGAGCACATATAAAAAGAATTCATTCATTTATTCCTTTTTTCCTTAAGTTCTGCGATCATTGCTCTGTCTAAATTCTATTCCTCAGGAACAGGGGTCAATAGATGCCCTTGGCATCCCTGATAGTGTAATACTCTATATGGCACTATCCACATTTACAGCCAGTCATTGGAATCTGGGGGCTGGGTAGAGAGTGGCTTTGTAACTCTCTCCAAGCGAGCTGCTAATAGGGTGTTTTCCTATTCCAGATCCTTGACAGAAAAAGCCTGGCACAGGTGACTAATGACAGTATTAGAATCAAGGAAAGAAGATCAAAGACTTAGCAATCAGCCCAGATCTCTATTACCTATTGCCTTTCTCTCAGACTCTTCTACCACCTTCCTTTCCTGTTTTCACATGGCTCTTCCATATTTTTTTTTATATTCCCTTTCATCAGCACCTGAGTGTTTATTAGTTTGCCACAAATATATTGCATACATCCAGTAACAGGACATCATAGGGATGTCAGACACCAAAGGCCATTGTTTTCTCTATAATCTTAGGCAATTCTTGAAGACAGATTCTCATTTGTGCTATGGAATGTCCAAGTTAGACATCACCTTACAATATCCATGTTAAACACAGTTACTGCTGAACGATTGAGTTTTGAGTAACTTGTACAAAATCCCATCTTATAGCTGCACTAGAGCTAGAAAATTAACCTAAATCACCCAAATTAAAGTCTTGGGCTTTAAATAACCTGCTCAGTTTTCTTTTATGGTGATAAGCAGGAGGAAAAAACAGAAGTGGCTTCCATGTAAAAGCTTCAAGAGATATTATATCTTCCTTTTCCCACTTGCAAAGTGCAGCTGACAGAGAACAGTTCATACACCCATGTTTTGTCATGGTCTAGTACTCCAGAGAATAACGACAACACTGCTCTCATCTTACTGTCATCACCATCCTCTAGTATCTAAATATTAGCAAACTTCCCAGGAGCTTGCCAAGAGATGGACTACAGGTCAGTGGTAAACACACTTGAGTAAAAGATTCACTTCTTGCCACATAGACACCCCTTTAATGCAGGACTTCTGGAAGGAGGTCTTGCCTTTAGGCTGGAAAAACCTGTAAACCCTCTGACAGAAAGAAAGAGTCACCAAGAGATAAACAGAGGTAGGAAATTTCATGGTATTTTAATTTTTTTCCTGTCTTTTTTTTCCCCTCGAGAAAGAGCCTTATGTCTGACTATGCACATGGACACAAATTTAAAAACAGCTGGGTGACTTCCTGGCTGAGGGAAACAGAAAGATACAATTCAGGTTTATTGGCTGCCTCGCAGACTTTACATTCTGTTTTCCTCAGCACACTCACACAAGCAATTGCCTGCACATACACAGTCCTAGATGAGAAAGTTACCTTCCAATTCATGACATGCTTGTTCAGTATTTGGGTGCCCAGTGCTTTCAGGAAGTCACTGCATGTGCCACCAAGTCATGCCCACATCTTTGGATAAAATACTACTACAAATATTCAGCTGCTTTCTCACTCAAGAGCAGAGACTGAATTCACCTGTTTCCATTTCATTAGCATCCATTCATTGCTGCGTCATATACAACATCTGTAAAGAAACAGTAGCTTCTCTTCTTACTCTTAGTTTCCTCATTCCATTACCATAAGTCTTGGGAAAGTGCTGAGTTCAATTTTTGCTACATAATGAAAAATAAATTGATGCATTCTTCAAGAGCATTGGAAGGACACAAGTGTAGAATACTGCAGAGAGCCATTCTGTTGAAAACAGGCTAGAAAGGACAGACTTGCATGGCTCCACGTTGTGTATAATGCTACACTTGCCCGTGCTGGTAGCTGTTCTGCTGCCACATGTGGCCACACTGTTGATGCTTGAGGCATGGTGCACAATCCTTGGAAAACACCACTGGGAAGGAAGACCAAAGAGTCATCTTCTCTCTTCTGTGCTGCTTAGGCATATTTACTTGGCTTGAAATAATCAAGCAGGTTAAATGAATTGCTAATCTCTGCCATAAGGATTCACTCACAAAGCTGCACCCAAAGCCAATTACACAGAACTGTGTAAGGTAAATACCTCTATTTGCACAAAAACAGCCTTGCTGAATCCTGCTTATTGTCAGCAGCTGCTAAGAATCACAAGAAAAGTCATCATCCTCCACCATGCTCAAGTACAAAAAGCAATTATACAAAGGCATCAACAAAAAGTTTATAAGGAAGAGTAGAATCTAAGTCACAGCATTCACAAGGAAACTGATTTGACTAAAACGAGACCTGATCAGTGCCTGCAACACTTACAGCCACAAAGCAGTGCTGTAATTAGTAGGAAATCATTCTAATAGGGAACATTCCTTCAAAAGAGACCTTCTGGAAACTGTAGTTGTTTTGCTCACTCATAGCTAAACATCCTATATGAAATCCCAGCTCCTCAGTTTCAGCTCAGACAAAAGCAAGGATGGGCTTCACTTACCAAACCAGTTTTGTCAGGAATTATTCAAGAAACATTTCCTTCAATGGACACTGAAGGCTTTGACAGACCTCTCATGATACCTGTTTTTCTCTTTTAGCCCCAGAGGGAGGCAACTCAAGTAATAGCCCAAAGGCAGTGGTTACCAGGAGCTGGCTTGAAGAGATTTCATTTTGCTCTAGTAAAGTGATGCTACATCCATTTCCTTGCAGCAGGGCTCACAGAGTAAGTCTGTGTGAGGTCCCCCAGAGTGAAGAAAGAAAATAGAAAATCTCCAGTTGGAAGGCTCTGTATGGACTTTAGGATCTCACATCGCACTGAACGTGTCCAAGTGACCAAACAAACTCACAGCTAGAAACAGTAACTTAATCCCCTCATCCAAACACATTTTAGCAACATGTGGAAACCAGTAAAGGGGTTGTAAAAGGCAAGTGACCACACATAACAAAATGAGACTCATCAAAATGTTTGTAACTGGGGGGGGGAGAGAAGCAAGGAAGGAACTGGGAAGGAACTGGGAGGGAGGAAGGAAGGAAGGAAGNNNGGAAGGAAGGAAGGAAGGAAGGAAGGAAGGGAGGAACAAATTAGCACGCTGAAAAACAAGAATACTGGCACAGGCCTGGTGGGTCAGAGTGGGACTCAGTTCACATTACTTACATAAAATTTGGTTTGAAAAATAATTATTTCAGTAGAACTATCATCTCTTATATATGAGCATGACAAAGATTTATGGGGGGGAAAGGGGCAACACTGCCTAGAGCTGATATCAGAAAGCACATTATCAAAGGAGAAAGCCTTCACTGGTAGGAAGACAGAGGATTGTAAGTTGTTGAATTGATGAGTTACCTATTTTTTACCATAGGAGTCAGTAAGAAAAAGTAAAAAGCCGGGTTCATACCTTTCTGAAACCAAATGGCTTTCACTAGAAACACTACACACAAATTTATAGAAGCAAAAGAGTTATTCACTGCTTGTATTTGAGTTTATTTAAGAAATGCTTCTCTTACTTTGCAGAGTTGTATTTTAAGTAGGTGGTCTCCCATTTTTGAACGAATATTTGCCTCCTTTTTTTTTTTTTTTTTTTTTTTTTTCAGGCAGCTACACAGCTTATAAAATGTTAAGATTTGTTTCAAAGCCTTGCCATTCTGCGCTGTTTAAATAGCACAGCTTCAGAAACCAGCACATTTTTAACACATTACCCACCCACATTACTAGTCATTAAATGAGCAGCTGTGTCCCAAGGCCTCATGCAAACTGGAGGGGTTTGGAGCATCCCAACCCCAGTGCTGCTCTTCATCTGGGGCACTTACACAGGAGATGGGGCCACTGTTTCAAACACACCTCATCACCTTCCTTTGCTTCATATGTGCTTTTCACAGGGTCACCTTTTCACTCACCTGTACATTTTAGTTTCAAACTCTATGTTTGTTTTCTGAATAGCTCATATTTGTGGCTCTCAAGCATGTGCCCTTTGACTCCATCTTCCCAAAGGACAGTCATTTTGGTCATACCTACTTGCTTTTCCTAAACCACAAAACAACACTCCGAGTCTCATGATAAGGTGGTTACTTCTGCTGCTAAGCCCTCAACACACAGCTCTTTACATCTGTTTCTATTGTGTTAATTCTCCTTGGAGATGTTTCACTTCCCAGTGCTCATTTTTCTTTCAGCATAACTGAGATGGATTTATTCCAGATTTGGTCAAACCAAAAAGACTTTTTGCTTTTTTCCTCTCTTCAGGAATGATTTCCATGAGGCAGGTTTTAGCTGTAGGAAGCTGCTTGATTACTAAATGTCTGCTTGTATGATACAAGGTAAGCAAGTAACAACACTGAGTGCCATCAGAGATACCACTGGGTATCCCCTGGTCTCCAACAAGAGGGGCACACAAGTCCCTTAATGTCTCTGTACGATGCCTGGCAGTCCCATGGAGCTGCCTCACACTGCCATAGGGAATTCTAATATGATGACTGTCTGTGGTTGGGTAGCAGAACTAAGCTCTATCAATTGGCTTTCCCTCATCCCAAAGAGTGTACAGCACAAGAATTTACAGGTGTGAACAAAAGGGTAACATAATGTCTAAGCATGTTCATACCTTGAAGACCACTTAAGAGGTAGACTGGCCAGGAAACACCAGTCACCGCAAACGGGCAGTGACTGGAGACAGCAGGCACCAGACAAGAAAGCAAGGCAGTGAGTGTGAATCTAGAGGGAAAGCTAAGGGAAACCTGAGAAGGGGCTGAATGGAGATATTTTTAATAATTTAGAGGCAAGAGAACAATCATCTGTGATTAAAGAAGAGTTTGCAATAACGGCTTTCAGAGTTAGAGATCTCTCTGCAACTTGTGGATAGTTCAAATTAGAAAGAGTTGCTCAACAAAGATGAAGGGTCACTAGGGTTTTATGTGCCGTGTGTCATCTAGAAACACACATATACCCAATGTCTTTTCTTTGTCCTTCAGGTTCTTAGAGATTTAACTAGGAGAGAGAAAAACATATAAATAACAAACACAGAACAGTTACAAGTTAGAGGGATGGTTACTAAATTTGATGTTGAACAAACCCATAACAGAACAGGAAATTTGACCTAATAACCTGAATTCCAGGTCAGTGGAATTCCTAAGTCCTAAACAAGAGCAGCTCATCTCCACAATACTCTTTCTGCATACACATACATATGTCTAAGACATAGGAATGAAAGATTTAGGCTCTGTTCTTAGCTATGCCATAGCTTTTCTACTTCGAAGGTAAACATAATTTCCAGGTAGATTAAATCATTATAACTACATTGAAATCAGTAGCCCTTGTTAGCAGTTTTGTGCACAATCTTCAGCCATTGAGGTTACAACCAAGAGTACTAAACTGAATTGCACAGATTAAAACCTCACATTCTGTGCTGTTGTTTGATTAAATGAGATGCAATAATATTTATTTGCCCAAATGAAATGAAATAATATTTTTCCACTGCATAGCATTCCAGGGAATTTTAAAATTATTAGGTTTGAGGCTGTCTTCTGCTACCCTTGATTTTTCAGTCTGATCCTCTATGTCTTGCTCTGATTTCCAGCTGAGCTACACTCCCTTAATTTGTATGAAAACTTCACACCCATGTAAACACAGGAATGACAGAGAAAATAAGTACAAAGCCAGAGACTTATAGGGACAGAATTAAAATGTCTGTATAATTTGATCTCCTTGGTATTCAAATTGCTGTTGAGAGAGAAATCTTTTTATGCTTTGGAAAATAGTTCTATTGGTAGCTGTAGAAAAGCTGTCAGAGGTACCTGGCCTTCTGCTGCTGGGTCACTCTCTTGTGGAAGATTCTTAGCCAGTTCAGCCTCCCACTAATAACAAACAGATGTACTTAATGCTACTGAATGTAAATATTATTCTAACACATTTTGCCCAGTTTTCCACGAGGCCCTATTTTTGAACCATACATGCTTGTGAATCCCCCTGCCCAAGGGTTCTGCAGGTGGCCTATCTCACAGTGCTATTAGAAACTTAATTACCTACAAGGGAAGTTTAAACAAGTTGTTCCAAAAGCAATGGGCTCTAATAAAGCCTACTTTCCTACAGATTTGTGCCTTGCATCTTCCTCCCCTCCATACTGCAACAGCCCAAGCCCCTTTTTTTTGCTCCTTTGATAAATTCCCCTCCCTGCAATCCACATTTCCCCCTTCATTCCCCTCATATCCATCAGTTTCAGGTCAAGCAAGAGGCAACACACACTTGTTTCCAAACACTATGCATGCCTGTTGCCTGGCTGTGATGTGTGTGCTGAAACTTTGCCATCCATAAGTGTATCAATGTCTTCTCCAGCTCGAATTTTCACACAATAAACAGGAACTTTGTCATTTTGAGAGAACAGTGACACTTAAATTTAGCTCAAAATGGCCATGAGTTCAGAAGTTTCTCTGGATAAAGATTCTCTAATTATACTCAGTGAAGGATTTCATTAGATACACTCCCTTAGAAATTTGGTCTAAAACATTCCCTTCTCTCAGGTCATCTGTGTATATTTTCCTGTGAGTTAACAGGATGTTTTTTCTCTTATTCTTGCAACTAGTTCTAAATCTCTGAGAGCATTCTAATCACTGTCTTCTTCATCTCAAAGGTAATTAGGTCTACGCTGAAATCGATGTACACCTTCTGAAAATGAGAATTCTAATTTTTTACTGCCACAGAGAATGAGGTCACAGCTTGAACCACTCTCAGATATTTCAACTCTTCATGGACCAAAGTGTTTTATTTCCTTTTGATAAGCTTGTCCCATAGCTCTCATAGCATCTTTCCTTCACTAAGCAGTGGGTTGGAAGTGTAATTTTCTTGGACTTTCCACTCAAACCTCCTTAAGGCTGTTTGTGAACACCATAGGTCTGTAAGCTAAACAGTGCAGGTTCCCTAGCCCCTCACTCACAGAGAGATTAGATTTTTACAAGAGAGACCTTTCTTAACAGCAAAGAATAATAAATGCACCTCCTAAAACAGCATCTGTGAGTCTGGCCCAACTCATCCAAAGATATTTTTCTATCACCCAGTAACTATAATATACATGCATATTATTATCCCCAAGCTCTCTGGGCCAGTTTTGATTAATCTCTCCCCAGGACACAGAGCCTTCCAAGCCATGAATCATTTTGCTTGATTTTGTCTGCACTTTTCCATGTCAGCAGTTTCCCTGCCCCAGCACATGATGACAAGAGCAGCATGCCGTGCCTCTTGACTGCCAAGCCTTACGCTAACTGTCACACCAGTAGACAAGGCAGCGGCAACAGCTCTGCTTTGTTTAAGGATGTGCAGTGATTTCACAGGCATCTCCCTGCTCTCTAGCTCCGTCTAGAGAAATACCAAACGTTCCTTCCCAAAGTAACCCCCCGATCTTCCCCACAGAGTGCGAGAACATCTGAGGCAAAATTGCTTTACTGCAGGGTTGTATGATGCAACCTAGAAAAGCTAAAGTGGTGACTGCACACTTACGACAGCCTTTTGTAACACCCACTGCTGTAGGCTGATTCCATCTGAAGAACCTGACCCATAATACCCAAAGTTCCCCGTGAGATACTGGACCTCCCCAGTACACTTGTATCACCCTCTTTAATGAGCACACAGCTGCTGATGTTCTTCTCTCCAACACCCATCAGCTCCATATCAGCCTTGCCCTTCAAATCCCTCTCTTCTATCAGCCTCGCCCTTCGAATGCCTCTCTTAGCTGCCCCTATTTTGATGTCTTGCTGACTCCACAGCAAAACTAAACCCTTTTTTATGTTAACTACTTTTTCATGACAATAGCCATTAAAGATCTATCATGAGTCAAGCCTTCAGTCAGGACTTTGTTTATTCTTCATGAGACCTCCAATGGAACTTATTCCAACTGTATGCATTCATCTTACAGCTGATGAGAGGCATAGGGAGAATTTTGGTTTGACCTTCCCAAAATAAACACTTTCAAGAAAAGAGATACAAAGTAAATAGTAAAAAGACTGTGAAATATTGAGAGGAAACTCAGAATGTCTGAGACGATTACATAGTGTCTTCCCATTTAATGAGATTAATTTGTTTTCAAACTCTTCTTCAAACTGCAAATTATCAAATAAACATCTGTTGCAGTGCTTACTCAGAAATTTAAAAACAGAAGGATGAAATTACTAGAGAACCATTAAAAGGAAAAAGAAGTTGAGGTTCCTGTTCATTCTAAAATCAATCCTGGCTGCAATCTCTGGTAGGGCATTGGATGGAAACACACAGACAGTACTGAAGGAATGTATCCTGACAGCAAAGGAGGTGTCACTGCTCAGGGTGTGGAAGAAGCAGAAGTCCTGGGACAGGCTGATGCCACAGCTGAGGAGATGTTTACTGTGCATGTCACAGTGACCTGCTCTTTCCCATACTCAGGCAGTTCATCTGGTTCTGCCCCAGCAAGGAAAAGGAGTGAAAGTGTTTTTCCTTGCAGCTTTTCTCTTCCCCTGGCCCTTCCCACTTTCTCCAAGGAACAAAGAGAGGCCTAGGAGAGGAGGAGGTAAGAAGATAAATGAATGCCTAGTTGGTCTCTGCAAGGGCAGAGATGAAGTAAACAACTTGCATTACTCACAGGAGGAGGTGAAAGGAAAGCAGAGCCAGTCTGGACTATCAAGATTTTCCTAGCTCCAGCCAACCCCTCCTGGGGCCACTTCAGACCATTCACTCCTTTATGTGAAAGAGGCTGTCCACTCACAAGCAGCCCTTTGGCTTCCCTCACAATGCTTCTTCTAGATAAAAGAATAGAAGAACGAAAAAGACCAAGTGACAGGCAGAGAATCAACAAAGGAGATGTTCAAGGCTAGGTTGGACAAGGCCTTGAGTGACCTGTTCTAGTGGGAGGTGTCCTTGCTTAAGACAGGGAGTTGGAACTGGATGATCTTTGAGGTCCCTTCCAACCTTACCATTCTATGATTCTAAAAAGCCACAGGAGTCACAAGGAGCTGGAAACTCCAGTGCCATCCAGGAAAGAGATGGGAATAGCCTACACTGTTTGCAGGGAGGTGCCCTAGGTGTAAAGCTGCCAACTTTCCCTTTGACCTGCCACAGAGTTACTTGCATGGCTAACATGCAGCAGGCTGGTAAGCTGCACAGAGACTAAGAAAGCAAAAATAACATTCCTATTTACTGCACTTGAACAGCAGAGCAGCAACCTGGCAACACAAGGTGAAGAGCAGAGCAAACTCTGCAGAAACAGATTGCCTGAGTGTGCTTAATTCAAAACACAACTTACCCATTTTGAGAGGAAGCTAGTAGGTTTAAGTTACATGTCTTCTTGAAGCCTTGCATTTTAAACCTGCATACACACAGAATATTCAGAACCCTAAATCTCTGTTTATCTCAAAGTCACTGAGAATCATAGATTAGATAGTACCCACTCTAGAGCTCTAATCTGCCCCCCAAAAAAACCCAACCCTCCCCATTTAAAAAAATAAAATACTTCCAATGTATTTTACTTTGTTCTGTACTCAGTACAACTTAAAATTGCCTTCTTAACTCTCTCATATTATCAGAAAAACTGCAAACCACCACCTATTTCTTTACGTTCTCCAAGAACTGTGCAGATAGCAAGAGGAGATCACAACCAGTCTCAGGATTTTTCCCCAAAAGTATGGAACATATTGTGACTAGTGGAAACTTCTGGGAAATATTCCCATAATATGCACCCATCAGATGACTGTGTAACTGATTTATAACTGCATTAAGAAGGTAATCTGAAATCTGAATAAAACATTGTGATGAACTATGATGTTTAAGTTGTCTTGGAAGACAACTTCCTCTTCCACTGATGATATATCACAGAGGAAGGATTTATGAAATTCACTTTTCATTCAGCCCCAGTTTTCCTTAAAGCAATTCAGAGAAAGCAATCTATGCACTCCAGACCTGGAAAGACAGCAGCCCAGTGTAAGTAAAGGAAATGCAAACTGAACAGGGACAAAATACTGGCAGGAGTGCTGTCCATTCCAGAAAGCAGAACCCAGAAATTAGACACAAACAATGCACTGAATCACCTCTTTAGCTTTGCTTACAAGTAGATAGATTACCCTGGGTTCCAACTTCATTTTCTCAGATACAAAATAGCATCAATGACTTCAAGATCCTGGTCTGCAATAACTTTTTACTTTGAAAAAGACATTTAAGTTTCTAAATTTCAAACTGATTTCTGTACATTGTTTTCTTCAAACTATTTCAGAGACAAGCACGTCAGAGGATCAAGGCGAACGCGTTTGCATCCGTTGTGTATCTCTCTGCAGAGGTGATATAAACTCTCATTCTGTTAGACACCCACATATTACAAATCTCTCTTGGATGACCCTTTAACACTGTTACTTTTGTTGCAGTGTTGCCAGAGATCCCAATATGGGCCAAGGTCCTCTGTTTAACGTTAGGATCCCACGCAGAAGCTTCCCACTGGCTGGCCAAGGTTTACAAGACAGCGCTTTGACCCAACTCAGCCTAATATAATCCGTTGCCCACCAAATGTTCAAACTTTATTAGCGGGCCTCTGATCTTTCATCAAACTGCTGGTGTGCTTCAGCTAACAAGAGTCCATGCTAAGATCATCAACAATGTACTTTCCAGAAAGAAAATTTCTTGGGAGTCATTTTGTGGTTTAGGGCCAGGATGAGGCAACTTGCAGTAGTAAAAAGAAAAAAAGAAAAGCTTAAACATAGCTGCACTGGAGCTGGAGCTGGCCAGTGACTGAAATCTTGAACATTCACAGGCAAAATCCTGGCCCTGTTAAAAGAAAACGAGCAAAGTCTCGCTGATTTCAGTGAGGTCTGGATTTCTCCCAGATGTTCTCAGAAAAATGGTCAGAAAATCACCCTCGTGGCAAAGCCAAGCATTCACATCCCTGCTCCTGTAAAGAACTAAAATGCTCTCAGCTCCCAGTGCATGAAAACCACCCCCGCATCAAGTGTAATTGCTTTTATCTTCAAAAGCATGGCAACTGGTCCAGAAAACAGATCAAGAGGCTTGTTAAATGTTAAACAAGTTACACACTTCTGTCTCTCCCTTATGTTTCCTCCTGTTTATTTTAAAAGGGAGCCTTTTAATCCAAGAACCTAATTCCCATCCTGTAACGTTTCAAGTGAGTGAGTTATGGGCGTTACTAGGCTGATAAAATGCTTACAGGATTTCTGAATTAGTTTTGCCTTTTCTAAAATCATCAATTCTTAAAATAAAGTAAGAGGGAATATCCGGTGGAAATGTGTTTTATCAAAAGGAAAAAGAATGCACCTATATTTAGTTTCCTTCAATGCACACAGTCTCAAAGCACGACTGTAAGTGAAACTCTTAGACAATACTCTATAAACATATTCATTTAAGCTACATTCTGGATCTGATTAATTATCAGAGGAGATCAAATGTTAACAACTTAAGAATCTTCACTCCCATCTACACACGTGGAGTACTTTAACAAGGACTGTAATTTCAGGGTAATAAATAAGAGCTTTCACCTAAATTACATGAGCATTATCTTCTGGTTGCTTTAAAGGTGAATGCAGAATACAGAGGTTTTCCTGAAGGCTCATTTTGTAGAAGTTGCCCATATATGGCCTACAAGAGGAGAGAAGAGGGAAATTGTCCTTTCTAAGAACACTTCATTCACGTCCCTGTTCTGTTTTCTGTACAGCAGTTGTGCTTGTGACAGGTATGCATTCCTGCACTGCTTACAATGTGTTATTATATGAGAAAGACATCCACGTTCATTCGTAGCTGAGAGCATGTCTTACGTTGCTGTGAGCGCTAAAGTAATCCTCAGTTTCTTAACAGAACGAGGCAGGCCAACTTTCTCAGCACTCAGAGTCCAAATCCAGCTTGTATCCTTACCATTTATCTTCCAGTTATTTTCTCAAGTACTGGAAAACTTCCACTAAGCTTTAGATCTTACCAAAATATATTGAATGTTTATTGCCTGATAACAATTACAGCAATTCTCAGCATAATCAGAACTGCCACATCCTGTAGTCACCAATTTAAAGAAAGGGGAAAACTGTCTCCAGTCCAAACCATAACACAGATAGTCCAAGCTCATTCCAGATGAGAGAGAGCAGAAACAAGAGTGTGTGATCCCAATATAGACTTTTATATCCCACATATCACCTTATAAAATTCAATAATGGAAGTGAATCCTCTATTTGAGGTTTCAGTTATTTTCCTTTTTTTTTCCTCCCTTTTTCCAGAAGCAGACATAGCGGGCCAGAGTTTCATCTTGAATTAATAGTTAGTGATTAACCTTAAGATGGGAGACTTAGAAGGAAAGAAAGCTCAGTATTTCTGGAGAAATTATGGCTGCAAATCAGGGCTGACATCTGCTACCATGAGATTTCATGGTGAATGATCAGACTGTTGGAAGAAACACCTTTTCTTTAACACCCATGAGTCTGGCATGAATCAGTAACCTACCCTTTGTGCAGGGGCTCAGCAGCAGCCAGACCCTGAATGTAGGTGACTTCAGGCTATGAAACACAGAGAGAAGGAGGAAAACAGACACACAGCATTGCTCTTACTATTGCTTCAGTGGCACATTTGAATCAGAATTAGACAGGATTTGTATCTGGTGACACTATGGCATTCTGTTAACTCCAGAGATAGGTTATCTGCACTATGCCACTATATCCAACCTCCATTGGGTCACCAGAAACCAAACTACAGTCTTACATATTCTGATGGCTTTAACAAAACATAAAGGATGTTCTGGATATCAAAATGTCCATTCACCTATAACAGCTCTCACATCTATATTCCTTTTGCAGCACTCAACTCAAAGAAAGTTTAACTTTTCATTCACTTTTCCTCAAAAAGCAGCAAATATGTACACACTCAGAAGCTCTGAGCACAGGTAAAACAGGTCCTCATTAAATTGTCACTGGTGTCAGTGTTGCCTCATGCACAACAAAACAGCCAGTCACTCCGAAATAGGATGAAAATCCATGGTACATGCAACATTAATAAACAAATAACAGCAGTGATCAATCAAATGCTTCATCTTGTTTGCTGTTTCACCTGTTAGATCTATGGACATTCACACACACACACACACACACACGCACACCCCAACTCATCTAAAGTTTCAAAACAANGAAGGAAAAAAGAAAAAACCAAACTTTTGTTTGGAAGTTGGTTGAATAGGAAAATAAATATCTATTTTCCTAAATTGCACTACTCAAAATAAATCTATTCTTTAAAGCTCATTTGCTTTCCATTCTGTTCTATTGTTTCCAATGATAAAGGAGTGAACAGAATACATCTAATGCCTTGTAACTGTCATTTACCAGAACCTAGATATTTGTTTCATGTCAAAGCTCAGCAGAGCAATGACTTGTCTTCAGCAGAGCAATGACTTGTCTTAGGCAGCTGCTGACTTCTGAAATGAGCCTCAAGATATTCACTATGCTTCTCCCTCTACCCCTCCCAAAACCATTCCATTGCACACTGACATCATAAGGCAATTACCTCATCTGAAACATGACCTTTCATTTCAGCACCTCCGTTATCTTCTTTGCCTGCCAAAATTTACATTTCTCACCAGTTCCCTGTGCGTCCATGGGCATCCTCCACGTTTTCTTTAGATGTCTTCTCCCACACAACAGCAACAGAATGAGGGGACACAGTCTCAAGTGGTGCCCGGGGAGGTATAGGCCGGGTATTAGGAGGGAGTTCTTCACAGAGAGTGATTGGCATTGGAATGGGCTGCCCAGGGAGGTGGTGGAGTCACTGTCCCTGGAGGTGTTCAAGAAGAGACTGGATTGACTAGGGCTGGGTGATAGGTTGGACTGCATGATCTTGGAGGTCTCTTCCAACCTGGTTGATTCTACGATTCTATGAACATGCAGTCCAGGAAAACCTTTGGAAAAAAGGCAGAAGACGTGGTAAAGCTCAGGAGTTGGGAGACTACTGCATGCTTCACCTTGCTGCTAGGAAACAACAATTTTCTGTAGGTCTGATGAGGCATTGTATTATTCTCTGGCCTTGGTCAACTAAAAGCATATAAATATTTCTGTATTACGTAATTTCTTTCTAGATTATGCCTGATATTTAAAATTAGACCATGTGGTTAGGATGCTTTGTGTAGAAAGCAGGGATGAAGTGCTACAATGATGATGGCAGCATTAACTGCTTGAAAATTTATCAGCTTTTTTTTTTTCTCTACATCCATTTTAATATTTCTCAATACTGCATTAATATTTCTCATACCATCATGACTCCAAATAACCACCTTAAGTTAGCAAGTGGATACTCCTGCAAATTACCACTTTTCAAATTTCCACTGCTTGATTTCCATAACAAAAAAAGCACCTCTCCAAACCCTCCAAATGTTAGGCAATAATTCTAACAACATCTTTGTTTCTAAGGAGCTTAAACATGGAACTTTTGAACTTGCACTTCAGCAGTTGTGAAATATGTTATTGCGTGATGTTAAGAAAAGTGTTGGAGTCTAACACCTAAAAAAAAAAAGAGGGAAGGAAAATCAAAAAAAAATTTTTTTCCTCTCTTTCATCAAGTTAGCAGCTGCTAAAGGACTTGAACTAGCTGATATAAGCCTTGTGTAACACATTCACTCTTCTAAGCGCAGCTCAGAATTAACAAGTAACAGTGGTCAGAGCAAGGATGAAATATGGAAAGTGTCTTACTGGGAGATGAATGGACAGTGTGAGCTTACAGAAACGGGTCTGGGCTTTTTGCTTGTATAAGGGGTCAACCAGACAACAGCTGTAGCTCTAGGCTAAAGGTACATGCTTATGAAACAAGTGCCACCTTCCTTCTTTTCACCTAGTACCAGAACATTGCTAACACAGTAGGTTTTCCAGTGCTTCTGGCTTTCACTGCTATGGCACTGAAGTGCTTTGAAGTGTTCCCCGGCTGCCCGGGGCTGGCTCGGGACACCAAGTGGTGCCAAAGGAGGCATCCCTGGAACTATGCACCGGCTCCAGGCTGGTTTACCTGCCGTTACGACCCCCGAGAACAGGGCCGGTGCGCAGCCCAGGACAGCTTTGGAGTGCTGAGGATCTCTTTGGGTCCCTCCCAACCCCTAACATCCTGCGATCCTGTGACTCACAGGCTGGGCGCTCTCGTTCCGCCCAGGTGCTGCACAGCCTCATCTCAGAAGGATACACATAGTGAAGGCAGGATCCCGTCCGCTCTCAGGAGAAATGGGCTCAGCCCTGTTAGTTTTGGCTACAGCGTAGCAAAGCAAATCCCACATGCTACGTGCAGGTGACCCAAGCGCCTCCGAATGCAGGACCTGCTGTAATCAGAAGGAACTGCTCTGTAATTAGAAATGGCATCCCACATACTCGCTAACACTGGGTGCAAGGACCAGTCACATTAGGTGGGACAGAGTCTCTTCACTCACCACGGAGTGCTGGCTGCTCTTTGCTGACTGCTTGTAGATCCTACAAAGGCAGCAGCTAACAGAAGCAAGCTCCTGGGTGTAAGTAGGCTGAGGAGAAAGGGTGAGTTCACTCACTACATACAAATAGATGTCGTCTGTTGCTATGAGAACCTAGCAACATACAGGTACACTAGATGTACAATTTAATAACTCTTGTTCATTTTCTGAGGTATAAATAAGGAGCTCTATGAGTCCCACTGACCTAATCAGTCCTACTTTCCATTACTTGGGCTGTGCTAGCACAGGGAAGAAAAAATATTACTACTTCTTTGGGAAAAAGTTCTTCACTGAGAGAGTAGTGAAGTGCTGGAACAAGCTCTCCAGGAAAGTGGTCAAGGCCCCAGAGGTCCCCATGTGAATGAAGCATTTGAACAATGCTCTTAGATACATGGCTTAATGTGTAGAGACAGGATTTGGACTCCATGATCCTTAGAGGTCCCTTCCAACTCAGGATATTCTTAACCCAAGGAGCTGGAACTGGGTGGTTTTATAGTTGTGGAAGAGATCTCATTCAGTGCTCTAGTTCAGTAAATGAGCTTCATATCCCATAAACGATCCTTTCATGACATAGATGATTGACACAAACTCTGCTAGGTCTGTAATTTTTAAAGGCTGTTTTTGAAAGGAACAAACTGCTGAGGAGAGGTAGAATCAGCTGGGACAGTTGTGTCTCTGTATAAATATTTTGCTGTTATACATGGACTGTCATTAACTTTGATATGAATGAAAGTTTCACAAATGGAGGTTCCCTCTCCTTCAAAAATAAAAATAAACAACCATGGGTGAGCCAGTGTAAAATTCACATTGCAAGCAACAGAGTTCAATGTGTTAAAAACCATTAATCATGCAGAGGTCAACCAGTGCTTTACATATTTCCTCCCCAAACTCTGTCTTGTGGGTGATCTGTATCCTAAAAGGTTTTGTATTGCTGAGTTGTAAAGCGTTCCTGATGAATTGTTTTTGGCACTCAGTCCAAAGCCTTGAAAGCCCAACTCCTTGAAAATAAAAAGCAGAGCCTTCCTTGAACATGAGTATTGGACACGCTACTATAACACAGTCTGCATTGTATGCTAACAGCAGAGGAGCCTGTGGCCTGTGCATAGGCTTGTTTGTGACATCAGGGAGTCAGCAGGTTCTCAGCAGCATTGTAAGGCAAAGTCATTACAGAAATGAGAGCACATTTGAAGGGGAGACAATTAATATTGAATTTATTCCTCCTTCACTCTGCAGCAGTAAGTTGTTACTGCCTCACTAACTCCTGCTATCAGTGACCCATTCCATCCTCCCTGCTGTCCTGTTAGTCTCCTTGCTTCCCTTAACCTTTCACTGCCACCAGCTTGCTCACACTTTTGACAGAAGCATGCCTTACTTGCCTACACCGCGTGAAGAAAAAAAAAAGGCACAAAACCCCCTCTGGCTTCCATCTTTTTATCCTGCCTTTTCAACAGCTGCCATGAACAGTCATACTAAATTCTTCCCCACTGACCTCACCCTTCACTCAGTTCGTTCTGGCTTCTCCCTTGAAATTATGTCCTTCCAGATACAGTGAAGCACACCTCCTACCTGAATCCAGATGTTCTTGCTCTGATTTTGCTGTTCCTTGAAATACATCTGCTTTTGCAAACTCTTCATCATGCTTCTCCTCCTTTCTTTGCCTTTTTATTAGGCATTCAATACCTTACTCAATATCTCTCCTTTCTTTCCTACTTTCAACAAAGGACCCCCAGAGCTTCATCCTCTGCCTATTCCTTTTCTCTCTCAGCTTCAGTACCTATTTTAATCTCTCAGTTTTCTCTGTGTTTTCTCTCCAGTCTACAGCCCCATTATATTTGCCTTTGGCTGTCTAAAACCACTTACTGGATAGCCTTCCTCAGTGTGGGGAACTGTACATTCAGCATAATCTGTTATCTCTATCAAGTTTCTGCATCCTTCACTTCTTACTAGGAGTGACTTTCCCTGTGGCCAAGCTACATCAAATGTATGTGCCTAAAGTCTGCCTCTTGCTTTCTTCATGTATCATCAAAATATTAAATCTGTTTGTTCATTTCATCAAGAACTTCCAAGTGTCCATCACTTCATGTCTTTGTCTTTAATGTCCTTGCTGATACAACTAGTTTTCTTCCACTTGTCAAAAAGCCTTTGGTGAACACTTAACTTCTCTCCTAGTGTTGGTGCAGTCTTCAGGCTGAAAACAAGCCAGTTACATATAAATTCTGTTTTCTGTCAAACTGATCTTCAACAGTATTGCAAACTTACAGAGGGAAAATACTCTGTCTCCCAGCTAGAAATAAATGTGTTTCAGAGAGATTGCTCAGGAAGGAAAAAGCAGTTGAGTATTAACTCTCATCTCTTGCAAGCAGTTAGAAGAATGCAAATGGAGATATGTTTGCAGTCCAGACAAAGTTCTTGCTGTGTATGACAGTCAAACTCATCAATATACAAAATAAGTAGTGTGATATGCTCTAAATAAGCAACATTCCTAGACTGTACAGAAGACCACAGGACACAGTGTCTCTTTTTCTTTCTTTCTGTCCTTGTTCTTTTATCATAAAAAATTATTGTCAGAGATCTGCTGCAGTACTTTTAGGCAATAAGTAAAAAAACAATGTATAATTCACTGTCATAGGGCACTGTTAGGTACTATGCCATACAGTTATGCCTCATCTACACACACTTATACTCTGCCATAATTTATTTTCTCCTTAATACCACCCAGGTCTTCTCAAATTGCTGTCATCAATAACATCAAAACCACAGCTCTATTATTTTCAAATAAAACTGCTTTTCAACTAATAACCCCTTCCAGGTCTAAAAATTGTAGTGCCATTGTGCCTCATGGCTGAGAGTTTGTGTAGGTTGAATCATGCAGACTCATTTTCGTAAAGCTTGCAGCTTGAACTGAAAGATTGCATTTCTTTTCTCTGTGGTCCATAGGAATCTGCTCCTTGGTTTCAGCAGAAGCTCAGACACCTATTTTCTGTGATACTCCATTCATCATTGTTACCTATTATTTGTTCTTCACCACTTGACTAGGGCTGTGACTAGAACACAACTAACTAAACAACTCAGAGAAAGTGAAGAGACATTTAAAATCATGGCTCGAATGAGATATCAAACAGCAAAAAAAGGCTTTATAACATAAGACAAATATCACCTGCATAAGAATCAACAAATTGCAATGAAGGAACTTTGATAACATTCTGCAGTCTTCATTTCAATATTATTTTGCTTAAATACAATGTAGAGTCATTCTAAGAAACAGCTACAGATTGTTCACAGTAATTAGAATTTCACCTAAAATCATGTAAAAGGCTGTCAACATAGGGCTGTGTGGATCATCTCCTTCATCTGATTACATTCACTTAGTTCCCTTTTTGGTTGGTTCTTTGTCCATGTCACATCTTGTCCCTTTTGGCCACTAAATGCTCAGAAAGAATTTTTATTTTTTTTTTATTCCATGTTTATAAATAACCTAGCACAACAGAGCCCCAGTCCTGGTTATGAGATTCAGAAATAAATCAACTTTTAATTATAGTGACTTCATCATTATTTATGGCTAGCCACAAGGAGAGTCTCATTTAACTATCAGTTAAATAAAACTAAACACTGTTAGCCCCTTGGTTTTGTGATAGAAACTGTGGGTTAAGTGAATGCTTTAATTAGCCATAATTGTCTCTCTCATGTACAAGAGAACATGCTCTTGTACAGCTTCTCATATCAATAAAACATTCAATTCTTCATGGAATCTAGTGACCAATGTTCCACCTCAGAGCTGCTAAGGATCTCTATGTTAGCCTCCAACCTCCGCTGTCCCAGTATCTGCTGGGGGTAAGTGGGTGCAGCAAAAATTTTCTTGGTCCTTCAAGTTCTCCAATGGTCTGATTTAGAGCAGCCCACGTCACATCTGGCCAGCTGCGACCCCAGAGGGCTGCCTGCCAGCTGGGATTTGCCAGAACATCGTGTGCTTTGGACATTCCCCTGTTCCCACAGTAACGTTCTTGTCAGGGGCTGCAGGGAATGTGCTAAGCAATGAGAATACCCAGCTGAGGAGAGGCGGCAGCTTTCCAAACATCCCCCGTGCAGAATAAAGGAGAGCAGGCTGACACACTCCTGGGCTGTTTGCAAGAGCAAACTCTCCTTATTCCATGACTGAAAGGTCACACCATGCTACACCACCTCTGGCTCTGATGAAGAGAAGGGGAAATGTTGCCTAGGAAGGCATTTCCATTCTAATTAATAGGATAGCTAAGATAAGCAGTGGTAAGCTGTGACTGTGTTTTGATGGAGAGCGCTAAAGTAAGTCGAGGTAACAAAGTGTCATTGTTTACAGAGCACTACTCTGCCCTGAAGCTGTACTCTCCATCCTGTCCATGATTTTAGATGTGAACTTATCACTTCCCATCATTCTTTGTAAAATTAGTGTCTAGAAATAACTCTGATATTTTGTGATAATGAAATATTTTTGCACTTCACCTCTCCTTGCAAGGTAAAATACGTGTGTGGGATGAGTTTAACTCAGTCCTCAGCAACAACTGAAATTGCATTTTTCTCAAAACCAACATTTTCTGAAGGAGACTTAAAAATGAGGCTCCGACTGCCAGGAGCACTTAAAAATCCCAACCCATTTAAAACTAGAATCTAATCAACTACCTCAGATCATTATCTTCTGCTTGCTCACTTCCTGTCCCAAACCACTACCCAGGATTGCTCTATAGCTTTGGGTTATTGAATTGCTCCCCCATCGATCATGGTGCTCCAGCGCTGTGTTTCCGAAGCTGTGAATAGTTTTGCAAATCCCTGATGAAATGCATAAAGCACTTTGGGGGAAGCTTGATAAATGAAAGCTCTGTAGAACTTCTTTGTTTTGTTTTGTTTTGTTTTTGTTTAGCACAAGAGCTTAATGGAGCATGATCGTGGTGGGTGGTGTGTACCTTCGATGGGGGGTAAGAGAGGGACCAGAAAACAATCTGAGAGAAAGGAGGAGATGGTAAACACGAAACCATGGACTTTGGAGAAGATGATGAGTATTCCAATTTGCAGCACACATTTTCTATTGCTTTGAAATTGCATCTGCTTTTTATAAGAGTAGGGTGATTATTATATAAGAAAAGCCTATTTGCCTGAGTATGTGGTTACACATTTTCTACTGACTTCACAAATTGTTCAAATTTCAGTATTTGTTGGCTCCGTTTTAAGCCAGTGTTATTACTGGCAGCTACTAGAAGGTATTAAAAATACTTTTCTCTTTATTGTTGCTCTAGCATGGCATCAGGTTCAGAAATTCATCTGGAGTAAGTGAAAGCTGAAAGGATAGAAGTTAATTTACATCATATTTCAATTTAAAATGTTACTAAAATAATTTTTGTTTACACACCAGGTCAAGGAACCAAGAGATCCACCAGATGTGTGCCACCTTCTAAGATCTCATCAACTAGAGCCCTCTAGTTCAAACCAAATTATACTTGATCACTCTGCTCAACTGCAGAGATTCACTATAACTGGCCTCTGTGCTTTGGTTCAGCTCCTACCAAGGCTCTTTTTTGACTTGTTTAGGGTTGGTTTTCCCCCAAAACTTAAAAGTCTTTTTGCTTGTTTTGGTCTCATACTAAGCAAAACCAAATTTTCCACTGCCATCCCCCATGAACATCAAGCACAAGGAGGAGTCCACAATGTGATAAGCTGCTAATACACAGGCTGCAGCACTGGCACGGGTCAAGCAAACAATAAACAGCCTTAGTTTTGACAAGTTGTCCGTTGCTGAGTGATATGTTTCAGTGTTGCATTTCTGTGTGTGACACCTTCTGACAGAGAGGGGAACCAGCAGGTTTCAATAGATTGCTCATCTAAGCCACACAACACCCAGTACTAGGGAATCCTGTGACATGAGCACCAGGCTTTGTGGCACCAGAGAGGGAATACATGGTTTCAGGTACTGCTTCCAAGGGAAACAGGTTTGGAAGGAACCTTCAGGTTATCAAATCTGACCCTGGCTCTCACAAGCCCCAGTTCAGGTAATTATTCCTATAGAATTCACCTCAGATACTCTGCCGCTTGCTTTGTTTTTGCAGGTTTTGTTTCTCCTATTCATTTGGTTAGAAGACCATTTCAGAAAGCTCTGAAGGGTAGGAACCATCTCATTTCCAGCCTGTTTTTGTACGACTAATCTATCTCTGCCTGTCACTCATTTCACTGCAGTTCTCTACTTTTAATTCATCTTTCAAGGAAAACCTCAAATAGAAGTAGATTTTGTTTTCCAGTGAAGCCTCTGTTAAGTCATTGGTTCTTTCACTTACTGCAGCTGAACAGAGATGAGGGGCTGGTTTTCAGGAGAACAATCTTACAGACAGAACTCTACCTAGAATCCCCATTGAAGCCAGAGGGCTGCCTGTTTTCCCACGTGTGGGTAACCAGCCAATAAACTGAAATTAATAGTAGCAGCACCCTCTCAAAGATCAGGTCACCCATGTACAGACTCCCATTCGGCATTGCGAGGAAAGCAAAAACTCAGCTAGAACTTCCCTTCTGAAGGAGGCTGCTTAAAGCTCTGCCCATCACTCGTGTTTCTAGCCCTGTCCATTAACTGAACTGAAGCACCCAAATTTGTTTTATACAATATACAATGATAGACCCAGCTAAACTTTTTCCTTCACAATGCTAAACTAGAATTGTACAAGCATATGGACTTTGGGGACAGCAGACCTGTGCCTGCATTCATCCCAGCAAACTGAGTCTGTAGAGCGTGTATTAATGAGTAGGATCATTTCAGGTTGCAAAGAAGAAACACAGAGATTGATGTTAATGCAAGCTACTGATTTTGAAAACTACAAAAGAAAAGGAAAAAAAAAAAAAACACCCACAACACAATTGTTTTCTGTCTCCTAAACTGCTCAAGGAACATGAGGACTGGTCATGACCCAAATGCCCTGAGTGCATGCAGGGTTTTCCCAGCTTTTAGTGAGACACCAAATGCCATGACTAAACTATTTCACTTCACAGGGTCACACTGAACACTACAGTCAGTACAGACCACCTTGCATCCCTAAGGGCAAAGCTCCTCTGCTCAGGTCTGCTCTCAGGTACAAGATATCCAGAAAAGTCAGGTTTAAGGTCAAATGTGGCAGAACAAAAGGACTGAAAGCAAAGCCAATGAGGCCAGCAGAACAAATTGTTAGTCTCAGTTTATGGCAGCACTACAAGCATGTGTCCAATTTGCTTAACTATTGCTGGGAGGAGAGCAAAAGGCAGGCAGAGAAGGATTTGGTTTTCCACAGCACCTCTAGCCTGGGTAAACTCCCAACGTCTACTCATTTCACTGGGCTTGAGACATCATCTGTAATGCTCTTATTTACAGTAGTGCCCAACTCTCTGTTGATGCAACATCAGCCCTGTCCTTGGGTGAGGACACAAGATACTCTCTGAGCCAGCTCTTCATAGACCCTAGAGAGGACAGAAGAGGATCAGTTTCCCATCAGTACCACCCTGCAGTTGCTGAAACGCCAGGTTATTTTGACACCTACTGGCCAACTCCGAGTACAGCATGGACAGATTTCCAGCTTGAGACAGTTCCAGGGCAGGCAGATGTTTAAGCCAGTCTCACTAAAGTAAACCCCTTTTTTTTTTCCCCTGCTGAAAGTCAATGCATGTTTGGAAACTGGAAAGGCAGAACAGACTGCCAAAGATCCCAGGCTAGTCTGAATCACAGGGTTACTTTAAAACAATCTGAGGGGATATAGGCAAGGTGAGAAAGGGAAGGGAAGGGAAAGAAGGGAAATATGGGAACTGGAAAGAAGGAGGCTGCTTGGAGAATGTAACATTTCTATTTGTGCGTACTGCTGTGCTTAATGGCTCTAAAATAGCTCTTAGGCATTGATGCATGAAATCCATTGCCAGGTCCAGGTGTTGAAAAAGGACTTGACTGATAAGAAAAGGGTGGTCAGAACTGAGAGCACTATCAGTGATATAAACAACTGCCACTTGGGGGGGAGGAGAAAAGGGATTAATCATCCCTAGAAGCTAATAAGAACACCATTGCCCCTAAACACCGTTACAGGATTATAGTATCAGGGTCCATACAGAGAGAGGGGTGCTGTTATATTGCAAGTCAGCCAAAACACATCCTGAAAGTAAAATCTAACCCTGTGGGATGGAAAGATTGATGAACTTTACAAGATTTTGATGCTGGGAGTCAAAAAGCATGGTTATTGTCAGCTCTCCTGCCAGGCTGACACAGGTACAGAATCAGTAGATGCAGACATTAAATAATGATCCTGCCTAACTAGTTTGGTTAACAACATGGAGAAATTATTAAGGTACATAAGTGATAATTCTTTGGAGAAAAGAACTGAGAGCATTCATTTAAGTATCAGTCCCTGGATTTTTCAATCATCTTTCCAAGAGCTTCCACACTCTACATTTCTCTGAATAGAAAAGGGATCCCTCAATGCAAGGCAAAGTTCAGAGGAAAGCTCAGCTGAAAGCAGAAGAAATTTTCCAGACTTCAGCTGTTCCCCATGAGTCTTTTGGATATAGCTACACTGTAGACAGCATAAGAAACAAGTCATGACATCATTTTTGCAAGTAAGGCATATGAGCAACATATTGCAAGGAGGCAAGCAAGAAAAACATACTTGCAAAAAATATTTTTAAACCAAAACAAAACAATGCAACAAATAGCACTAAAGTTGCCATACATCAAATTATGCAGTGAGGAGGGGTAAGAAATAGGCAAAGGAGATGGACTCTAAAGTAAGTGTTGAAAGTTAGTACTGTCCCACCTTAGCCTGCCAGGCTTGGACATGCAGCAACTGTTCCATCAGAACATAGAAAAAAATAAAGAAAATCTGATCTGAAGAGATGGACAAGTTTACCTTTGAAAAATCTTCCTGGTAAGTACTGGTAATAACAGGGATCAAAGTATTCAATTTTTTTTTTTTTTTAATTCCTTCCCCCTTTAAACATTTTTTTTATTCTGTAGGGGGCAATTTGTGTTTTCTTACCTGTGCCATTAGGTGGAAACCTGCATGGATAAGGAAACTTCTCCAAACCCAGCAAAGGGGCTGGCCCTACAGTACAGAGGACATGTACATTTTCACAGTATCACAGTATCACAGTATCGCAAGGGTTGGGAGAGACCTCAGAGATCATCAAGTCCAACCCATCACCACAGCCCTCAAGACTAGACCATGGCACTAAGTGCCATGTCCAAACGTGCCTTGAACGCCTCCAGGGACGGTGACTCCCCCACCTCCCTGGGCAGCCCATTCCAGTGACAAATTACTCTCTCAGCGAAGAACTTCCTCCTCACCTCCAGCCTAAACTTGCCCTGGCGTAGCCTGAGACTGTGTCCTCTTGTTCTGTCACTGGTTGCCTGAGAGAAGAAGGTAACCTCCTCCTGGCCACAACCACCCTTCAGGTAGTTGTAGACAGCAATAAGGTCCCCCCTGAGCCTCCTCCTCTCCAGGCTAAACAACCCCAGCTCCCTCAGCCTCTCCTCATAGGGCTTGTGCTCGAGGCCTCTCACCAGCCTCTTTGCCCTTCTCTGGACACGTTCAAGCACCTCAATGTCCTTTTTGCCTTTCCTAGTCCTGTTTCATTATCACTCTCAACTTCTATGCCTGACCAGTGCAGAGTACAAGGGGAGAATGACCTCCCTGCTCCTGCTGGCCACACT
>VWZE01016723.1:86301-177385 GCA_013396675.1 Eubucco bourcierii | reverse complement strand
AAGGGGAGTTAGAAGCAGAATGATGAGTTGGGTTACACAGCAGAAGCCCAGGGAGAAGACACAGCAACTCCCACAGAGAGTCTCTCTCTTACCTAGGTTTGTGTCCTTGTTTTATACCTTGTTTTTATACACCATTGTTTGCTTTTCACAGCCTATAATCTTTTTCATTAAAATATTCCAATTAGCCTCAAACCAGCACACGGAGAGAGAAGCACTCCATTACATTTATTGCTTTGTGTTTGCACTGATTTCTTCCCCCCTGCTCTTTTACCACAACCTTGAACTGAAACATGAACCTAGTAATGTCAAGCTTCAGCTGAATCTTGAAAGTGCTAATATCTGAGTGGGTCTTAAATCAGACAACATTAGTCCTCCATCCAGTTGCTTGGGAAAAGATGTCAAGCTGTTTGCAGAGGTATGGGAATTGACTGACATTTTCAAACAGCACAGAATATTTTTACAAGCAGTACGTGCAGGATCTGGGATACTGAGTCATTGTGTAAGGATTTTGTACCCTACTCCAGAGAAAGTGTCCAGTGTTGAGAGAGCTTGTACAGAGCTCATCCCTCATCTGGGACTCTCAGAGAATATAGTTATTTTTTTAAGCAGTCATTCTACAAGCTCGTATCACCTCTGCACAGTGNAAACACAAGTAACATTTTTTCCTGATCCATCAAAATGTCTCTTCAGGCTATGCATCCTGCTGAGACAAGGAATATCTTTTGCTCTCCTCTGAAAATATTATAGTCTCAAGTCTCTGGCAATGTGAAGCATTGTGGTGAGAAGGGTATGAGCACAAATACACACACAAGAGGAATTACACCATGAGGATTTAGCCTGCACGTGTAAGTAATAGCAAGCACAGGCATTTGCAGAGTGAGAGGTGCTGACTGCAGCTCCTGGGGCGTTGATAAACTCATTTCTGTTTGTATTCGAATTAGCTACAGGGCAAACAAGTGCTGAACAGGGATGTCAGTGTGTGTAGCCTGCCCCTGAGCAGAAGAACAACCCCTGTGACAAAGGCAGTGCAATCCCAGTACCAGAGAAGTACAAATGCAGATGGGAAATCACAAAGACAACTGAACAAGTCATCTTGAAGGGCAGCAGTCTCAGCTCACCAGGTGCCTGCTACTCTTTTTGTAGGCTTTCTGGAAAAACAGAGTTTTAAGTGATATTTAAAATGTATCTGCTTGCAGAGCTTGTGTCAGTCTCTTGTATCCAATAAAAAACAAAGAAGGAAAACACTTCAGTTCATGCCCTCCAGCACATTCAGCTAAAGAACTAGAGGCAGCATCCATTGCATCTACAATGTTAGCAGTGCAGAATCGAGGTTCTTGAAACTTTAGACCATCAAATGATGAAACTCCAAGTCCCTGGTAGCTATCAAGCCTGAGGTCAGATATTCCACAGCTGCACTCCAAACACAAAAACAACATTTATCTTAAGCCTCCCACGATACTTCACATGCCTTCAGCAAAATTCTCCTCTTTCACATCCACACTGGGTTTCATCTCTGCTGCTGTTTGCTCTCCTCCTGTGGGTAGAGCTGGTGGGTTTCCCAATCTAGTGGAGCAGGCAGAACAGCAGAGCTGAGGTCTTCTCTGTAATTCTTGACAGGAAGATGGATTTTAACAAGGTTGCCCAGAATGACCAGGATGGGTATTATTCAAATATTTGTCCCCCTACAGCACTGAAAATGCAATCACCCCAGCTCCAGTCACATACATGGAAGAATAGGAAGAGCTTGTGAACAAATGTCATTGCTTGATTACATTGCACCACCAAAATCTGTGCATTCCATCATTAAAAACAAACAAACAAAACAAACAAACAACTTCTTTTTTTTTTCCTGCTAGATAAGGAAAGCTACTGTCCTGTGTGTTTCAAAACAACAGCTCATGTGTGTGTAAAGAACAGCACCCAAAAGCACCGAAAAATGTTTAAGGCTTTAGGCAAAGCCTTTACCTCCAGGGATGAAGGCTAAATGCAGCTACTGAAGAGAAGTTCCAAGGCTGGTGCCACCCCAGCTTTAATGCTGCATGTTACTTGCTCTAGAGCTGTAGTTTGTGTGAGCAGAAACCAGCTATGGTTGTGAGAGAGAAGAGGGAGTCAGCAGCTGGCCAAACAGACAAATTTCATTTGATTGGGTTATGGAGGTATCTGGGTGAAACAAAGGAAACCCCAGAGCCCATTTTTCCTTCCACTAACTATCTGGCCTCTGAACTCTGATCATCTGCTCCCCCTACAGCTATAGTTTTCCTGGCTTATTGGTGGATTTTATTTCAAATTATACATGTGCAAAAACAGACTGAGATCCCATTTTACCACTGGTTTGATCACTACTGTCTGAACTGTAATTCTAAAATACAGTGACTGTAATGTAGTTATGCTACTTGTCTGCTATTTGTAGTATAATAAGATACAGAAGCCAGGAACCCACTGCATCGAGCGCTGTGCAAACCTACCCCTGTGCAGTTCTTCCTCCATGAGTTTACAATTTGAGTACACAAGGGCTGAACTATGTTAACACTACTGCTACTTCCTTTTTTTTTTTCCCCCCTAGGCTCTGACAGACCTAAACATCAAGCTGACTGTATATGTTATAAATATTTCCTAAATATTATTTACCCAAGAGGCAGGAGAACAGCTTTGAAAGTATAAGTACACCACAGGAACACTTAAAAGGGTCCAACTTTCTCATGCCTCTCCTTTGCAATCCATTTAACACAAATAGCTACTGTTGTTTTCTTTCAACACCTTTGTGTTCCAACCAAAAGCAGAGCTTGTCTTTATCTCCAAGGCACCATTTAACAATTGTTTCTCTCCTTTGCCCAGCCAGCAGTGTCTTTTAGCTGTCCCATTTCTGGCTGTGGCTGTTTTCCACACTAGCATAGAAGTTAATGGAACTTCCAACTAGACAGGGCAGAATCCCTTTAAAAAATACTTCTGCTCCCAAACTAATTTCTCCTTGCTACATGTAATTGCTATCAGGTTTCTGTACTATGCTAAATTGCCCTTTTTTTTGTTTTGTTTTGTTTTAGAGCATACCCAAAGATGGCAGGTCCTGTAGGGCCTATAACTCTGAAATGGCTGCTCCAACAGACGGCTTGACACATTTCAGACAAGAGAAACAAAAGGGGAGTTTATGATAAATATGATGCCACCTTCACTTTTGAATTAATTCCATCTTCTTCTGCCTAAAAATATAACTTGAAAGGTAATACTTCCAATGGGTTTCCCAGGGCGCGTTTTCTTTCCACCTTGAAGTACTGAACTCAAGGAGCAAGGAGCTGTTTCCATTTTGTGTCACACACAGAACTGAGCAGCTCTGTAATTTTTGATGAATATGTGAAAGCAAACAAAGGGACATATCTGCAACTGAAGTTTCCACTGCAGGCCACTGAGTAAACTCACTCCAAGACATTAAATACCAACAGACTCACTAACAAAGCTTTTGTGACTTAATCTTTTTTCTTTCTTTCAGGAATCCTATTTAGACTGAAGGTTCAACTTACTGACCAAAGTTGTGTAAATGTAGGATGTTGGTGGAGATTCTTACTTGTTTGTTAAATTCATCTTTTCTTCTTCTATTAGCAAACTGTCCTGGTTTGAGGATGATTGGAATAGGTTCATGTTTCAGTTCAAGGTTGTGGTAAAAGAACAGGGGGGAAGAAATCAGTGCAAACACAAAGAAATAAATGTAATGGAGTGCTTCTCTCTCCGTGTGCTGGTTTGAGGCTAATTGGAATATTTTAATGAAAAAGATTATAGGCTGTGAAAAGCAAACAATGGTGATGTCTGCTTCACTCATAGGCTTGCTGAGAGGTATAAAAACAAGGACACAAACATAGATAAGAGAGAGTCTCTCTCTGATGGAGTTACTGTGTCTTCTCCCTGGGCTTCTGCTGTGTAACCCAACTCATCATTCTGCTTCTAATCCCCCTTGCAGATCCTCTCAACTCACCTTGCACACAAGGCAGACCCTGGGATATGGTAGAGGGGTGGAAAGAAGGTGGAAGGGTGTTTGGGAGCCCCTCCTGGGGACTCTGATTTCTGGGAGGGGAATTGTGTTTCTGTATTACCTTTAACTTGTATATTTCTGTAACTATTCACATCTATTGTGTATATCTCTGCTTGTATATTGTGCTAAGCTGTAAATAGAGCTTCAGTCCTTAACTTCCAGCTGGCTGAGGCTAGTCTGGGGGATTTTCATTATATGTGGGGTGGGTAACTCCCAAACCACCACACAAAGCCATTACAGTCAGATGTTCTTTAGAAGTCATTATAATAAACGACTACCTCCAAATCTTCTTTTTTTTCTGTCACACCATGGACTGCTGAGGAAAACCTTCCACATGTAAACCAGCAGCAGGTTTACCTCTGGTGCCATCAGTGTTTTCATCTTACTGATTTCAAAATAATTCATTCTTGTAATTTAAAAGATGTAAAATTTTACGTAATGGACATTTAATTGGCGAAGAGGCTACAACTGTAGAGCTATTCATCATGTTTTAAGTAGTTTATTACATGTAACTAGCCCATTTAAAACTCAAGGAGCTTTGATTTCACTAATATTAATATTTGTCCTGAGTTTCTATTCATGATGGATACCAGTGTGAAACGATCCCTTTTCCTTTATATATCTGACCTGCAGCCACCCAAGCTGCAAGTCTGCTGCAGATGCACCAGAGAATCCATCTTATCATTACTCTTGTCTGGCTTTGCCTCTTTGCTTTGTAACTTATCAAAACAGCTGCAGGACTTTGGAGGGAAATGAGCAGTTTTATATTATTGTGTATTCTAAATAGACGACTACTTAGCCAAAATAAACTTTGGCCTTCTAGTAGCTTTAAGGCAGTATTGGCACACAGTAAAACAAACCATGCAACAATACATACCACGATGAGTGCCAGATGTTCATGGGAGAAAACACACAGCTGTTGGGCTTGGATCACCTGAACTCTTTTAAAAGCCACAGACACCGCTCACCTTTGTTGAGCTGTCAGATTAGCAGAGGGGCTGCAAGGACTGGAAGCAAAGAAGGGTCGTCTCAGTTACACTGAAGAATGCCAATTTATGCCTCATCAGCTAGCTGTCATGTAAAATTCCTTATGATAGACAGGACTAAAAATAGCTAATTTGTCTTAAAGGTGCTGTTAGGCACATTGAAGTAATCTAGTTATACAGTTAGTCTTCTATTAGAAGCTGAGTGTTTCTCAAGTTTACTGTTGAAATCCAATTGACTCCAATTCTTCTGTGCTTCTACCCAGAAACAGCACTGAGCAATTCAGAGAGGGTTACTCAGCAGAACTAAGTTTCATTAGGCCATGAATTGCAAGCAAGTGGATGGCAAAGCCCTGAATTCTAAATAATAATAAAATAATTATCCCTCCCCCCCATACACAAACATAAGACAAATTTCACTTGACGAACTGCTGGTGTCACCAAGGAAGGGGATTCTGTTCCAGCTGAGTTCCCACAAGCCTTACAGAGGTGATCAGAGCTGTTCCCTTACAAAGAGGTATTGATGATCAGTCAGGTAATGGCATCTTCCTACAGACCAGCCCAAACAGCTTCAGCAAAAGGAAAGAACAACACTTGCATCTCTCCCCTGCTGTGAGAAGAGTACCATGTTTAAATGGAATGCCTGATCCATGCAACCCTTAAAATAAAGCCCCATTCTCAAGCACAGCAGCATGCTAACATGCCACAGCCATAATATGCTCCAAGATTGGGTACCTTGGAGTGCCAAGTAAGGCTTCTTAATTTTTATAGTACCACAAGCGACACACCATAGGAAGAAAACTTGGCATAGAAACACAGCCTCTTGGTTGTGACCTTCATCATTCTGTACTCTGAGAAGTAACAGGAGTTTTGATGACAGTTAAGGAGCAAGCAACGTGCAGCACAACCCAACCTGAGCTGGGTTGGGAGAAAGAATTTAATTTATATCTTCCACTTCTCACGTACATCTTTCCATCTGTCTCTGAGTCAGCAGCACCCCCACCAAGGCTGTGACAAAGCTCAGCAGGATACAAAACTGCTCCAAAACATTTTCAAATGTAACATCTCAAACCAATACTTTAAAACACCTAAGATTGCCTCCACTCTACAAGAGGGGGTGGGGATATCCCTTTTGGAACCAGGAGTGTACTTCAAAGGTGTTCTTTTCACTTCAATGTGAAAAGCAGACCCAGTGCTCTAAAGCTACAAAGCCCTAATGCCCTTGATGTCTTAAAGATTATTTAAAATCAAATCGAATCAAAATTAATACCAGATGGGGAGGGGCAAGGAGGCCAGAGAAAGCAACCAAAAGAAAAAAGAAAAAAAAAGACAAAAAAAAAAGAAAATATTAAACATTCTGTTTTATCTGCAGTTATTTTTGGCATCTCATATTGGTACTTTAATATTTTTTTTTTTGTACCCTTCAGTCTGCTGTGACTAACTAATTCCGAGCTTAACCGGTAGTGACTATGGCAGTTTTGCTCGCTTGTCAGATAATCACAGCAGTTAATTTTTCCACATCTTTTCTTTAATATTGCTGGGCAAATGCATCAAAATTTATTTGCAGATATTATCCCCTTGATGATTATTTCTTCTGCTGATTCATTGCCCTGGTATTTGCACCCTGCTATTTCCCTTAGCCCTTGGATACTGCCGGCATTTACGTTCATGACTTGCTGCTCGCACAGAGCCAGCCAGCAGGATCGTGCATGGACCAAAAGCTGTCTTGTGCATGGATACCTGCAGACAAGCTTTGCATTTACAAGAAGAAAAAATTTTAAAATAAAACAAATTTTTTTAAAAAAATAAGCTTTTATATGACAGCATTACACTTCACCATTACAAATCCTCAAGCGACTTGGAAAGAGAGAACAAAATAGCGTATTTTTCAGTCCTAAGCTTTCCATAAGGAAACAAAGAGAATAATGTGCAAAACCAGCAAATGATCCTATGGCACGAAGAACTTGCAGCAACCACCATGAGAAAAAACCCACAGACTAAAATGAATTTACACAGATTACTCCTTGAATTTAAAGAACATGAACACATCCTCAGCACGATCCGTTTGTGGTAACTTGGAATAACCTTGAGGGATATGTTTTAAAAAGCTGAGAAGGTCCTTTTTAACAACGTTGCTACTTCAACCTAATTGAAAACCCAACTGAAATGTAAGATAATTTGCTTTAAAGTCTACTAAACATCACATGGCAGCCATGGCACCACCACAAGATATTTATTTATACATAATTATATTCAATGTATATTACATTATATTATACTCCAAAAAAAAAAAAAAAAGGCATATGAAAGAATCATAGAATATTTCAGCTGGAAAAGACCTTCAAGATCATCAAATCCAGCCATAAACTAAGTACCAAGTCTGGTTCTAAAGAACATTAAGGCTCCAAAGTCAAACACTGAAGGCAAGGTTCGAGCTGCCTCTTCCAGCACAGCACTGTCTGCTCGTGCACACACATTTTGACACCATCTCCCATTACACAACTGCTTACTCTTTTCCCTAAAGAAACCCTCTCCCAGATATTGCACATTTTCTCCTTTCCTCACCCAGAAGAGTGTGGCACATTCTGTTATTTACTGCATGAAAGTCTTGCTGTAAGGGCAGGATTCATTTCATTAGTGGTGAACGTGGTGTTGCACGTCTCCATAGTAACTGAGTGCTGCAACCACGCATGTATTTTCACAACATCCCTGTCTCTTTCCTCTGTCACTCTGCTTGGTCCCAATCCCTTTGGCAGGTTGCTGCCTTCCAGTTTCCCACCCTAGTCACACAATTTCTCATGTAATCTTGGTCTCAGCCACACCTAAAGAACAAGGTTTGCATCCAAGCCATAACTACAGCAAAAATGAAGTCCAAAAGTGGCGTGTAATCCTGACTTCTTGAGCCCCTTCTGATGAAGCTTCTCTCCAATTCCTGAAGACCAGCTCAGGAAGAGAAACAACAGCCACAACAGCCAAAGTTTGGCAAACAGAATGCTGGGAATTGGGAGGGATAGTTTAAGATGGTAAGCCTCTTCAGAAGAAGCTGTGGCAGCTTTGATGACAGTTTGTCTGAAAGAAGGCACCAGCTTTCAGATAAAAGGAATTCAAACCGAGGGGAAACAAAGCACACATAGTTTAAAAATACCCCCTGGGGTGGAAAGAAGCCTACACTAGAAAAGGGCACTTCCAGTTTTAGGGGTGCTCCATCCTGAACCATTTTAAGAGCCAAGTCCCAGCAAAAAGAGCCAAGAGAATTATATGGAACGCAGGCAACGTTAAGTGCTCACACAAGACTCACCCCTGCAATGTCAGTTTCTAAAGGTCTCATAGAAACCAGAAGCAATCAGTCTTTATGGGTAGGCTCCCCATCTCTTAACATCACAGGGTAAGGCAGAGAAGTTTTTCCTGCATGAAACTTTAATACAATCTATCAAGTTTTAAAAAATTTAAGAAAAGAAAGAAAAATCTAGCAGCACACCAACCAAAAAAAAAAAGGCTTGAGCTCATTTCAGCTTTATCAAATCCCAGTGACTTTTCAGAACATTTATTCAGCTGGTCTGGATAAAAAGTAAGACCTAAAATAATCTGAAGTATCATCAGATGTAAGACTCTCATAAACTACTAATTGAAAGGTCAATGATTCTGTGAGTGCAAATGGCAACCAATTAGTTATCAAGGGCAGGACTCCAACTACTATGAAATCCATGTCCCGACTCCAAGTAGGAGATTAAGCACTGTGTAGCTGGATGGACAAACCCTTAGCCCTTTATGCATCTACTATTTATTAAAATTTAGCAAATGTTTTGAAGGCCACAGTAGTTCTGTGTAGAAACAGTCTTGAATCAAAGAGCCTCTGCTTTTTCTCTTGTAATTACTTGTACTGCTCATAGTTTTAACGCATTCTAGAACAGGCATTCTCCAGGTGAAGGACATAAACCTTCCTTATTATGCTGTCAGCTATCTCCTTAGGATGTGAAATATTGGATTGCAGGTTGAGATGAATCTGCTGGTCCTATTCAATGCCATACTCCAGTTTCAAAAGGAAAGTACTGCCTGGAGCTAAGTATTGTGGGGCTTGAAGTTCAGATTGCAAAGTCAGAGGCTTCCTGTTCTAGTTACTGCTTCCAGTTTCCTCGGGTTTGGTGTTTTGGTCATTACCAATGGGTGGACTATGGTTGTGGGGAGGTTACTGGCTTCTGCTTCTGCATTTTGCTGCACTCTACTGCAAATAAGCTAAGCTAATTGTGCATTGTGTTATCTCAGTTCCAGTAAAGCTCTTTATTTCAACCCAGAGGCTGGGGGGGTTGTTACTTTCCCACCCATCTGTGTGGGGAGAAGGGACTGTGAGAGCACACTGTATTAACTCAGGACAAAGTTTCTGTCTTATTTTAAAGACAATGCGTGAAAAAAAAAAGCTGCTGGTGAAACATTAAAAAAAAAAAATCAAACTAATTGTATTTCAATCAACTAACTTACACTTCTGTGACTGCAAAATCTGGCTGAACTTTCAAGCATGTCCAGCTGAGCTTTAGGCACCACTGGCTGTCATCCCGGCATCTGCTGCAGGCGACCTGGCTGCCCATCAGCTGTTCTTGATAAAGGAGATTGGGAAAGTATCTCATCGACTCAGCTGCTGAGTGTATGGAGACAGAGCTAAACTCTGACTTTCAAAGGCTGGTCAAAAAAGATTATCAGAACCATAGTGGAAAAATAATTAGGGAGTACTCTCTTAAGACTTCTGAGGATATTCAAGTTTAATAGGCACAAATGAGTTGTGCTTCTAATTTGAGAGCGTGTCACCTACTGAGTAAGGACTTATTTGCATCCCTGAACTTCTGGATGATAAAAAAAGGAGAGAGGTTAAACTGAAAGACTTCCATTTCCTTCCTTACATCACTGTGTGGTTCCTGGGGGATATGATTCCTTTTCTTGTAGTTTATGCTAAGTTGTGAGCTCACTCACTGTTATAAATGGGTTGTCTGTATAATTGTTACCAATTACATGCAAATTGCTGCTAAATGGCACAGACAGCCCATTTGTGCCAAATGTTGGTTTACACTTTGCTCTCTTTCCAAGACAGTGGGGAGATAAAAAAGCAATTGGATTGATGAGTGGGATGTCAAATTTTCTCTCCAGTTTCCATTATGCAGTTAAACATTGCCTCACCATTCTGTGACAAATACTGGAACGGATCCAGAAATCACACTTCATTTTTCCCTAGATGCTGATCAAATACCTCCCCAAATCTGAGCGAGAAGTACCAGCTCTTGTTTATCCTCCATGTCAGATCTGCAATTCAGACACTACAAATGGGAGCTTGGTATGTTTTCCTGCACTATCAGTCAGTATTCAGTTTGCAATGAGACTTGCCAAGTGTCTCCAGATTCTTTTCTCTGTTTCTGATTCATTATGGATCTGAGGAGCCTTTGTTCCAAGAACAGCAACTCGCCCAACGTCAAGTCAGTGCTCTAATCACACAACTGAACATTTCATCTTTTCTTTGCTTTCCTTTTTTTTTTTCCCCCAAGCTTTTGTATCATTCATGCATCAGGCAAAAGTACCAGAAAAGCAACTGAACATGAGAAACATTTTTTTTTCATATTTTCTCTTTCAGGGTGGGAGTGGCTTTGCTTTAGACCCTTCACAATGGGTAGACAATTTAAGAAACAACACTGGAATTCCTGAAAGAACTTTAGCCTCAAAGGCATTCATTTCAATAGAGGCAGAATTTCTGTGTCAGCAAAGTATGCCAAAATGTATTTAGCTTCAAGTGTGTACTTAAATCACATAGACTTCAAGGGAACTTAAATACATGCTTAATTTTGAGCATATGCTTAAGTGCTTTTGGTGAATAGTATCAAACCACAGCATTCACCTCTCTGTAAAGGACTGAATGCTTTCCAAAGCAGCATTTACTTCTCAGGGCACGGTGTGTGTCTTTTAATTCCTCCTTTGATGTTGCTTGGTCTTTCTTTGTTTTTAAAAGCTCACCAGAAATCAAAAAGGATTAGTAGGTCATGATCCTGCAAGCTACCTGGTATGGATCAGCCCAGGAAAGGACAGAAACAGAGTTCAGGAAAAAAAATGTTTGCCTGCAGCACTTTGCAGGACCAGGTTTCTGAGGCATAAATTAGTTTAAAAGTTGAGTATTTTATTTTATGCTTATCATCATCACCATCATCATTCTAAAGAATATTAATAAGTAGAAAGCAGAATAATGTGCATTAAACACCTTCACCTATGCCAATGATGCCTCATACAACATAAGCAGGTTTTTTTCCACTCACCCTTAAAACTTTCCTAAACCAGAGTGTAATTACCATATCACATTTTGTTATTTAAATGGGGGCTTGAATTAATATTTTTCTAAAAACACCGATTGCCAACATGACATTAGAGAGTAGAGGTAGAGAGAGCCTTGAAAGGGAAATTAAAAAAAAAAAAAAAAAAGAGAGAGAGAGAAAGAGAGATCTGGATTCGTATTTCCTGCAGAATTCAGTGCTCTACATGTGGTATCTGAGCAAACACAAGCTCTTGACCTCAAATCTATATTCTTCTCTGAGGTTTGTCCACTCGGATAAGGAACGCTGTGTAGCGGTTAAATACAAAACAAACCTGAAATTGGTACCTTCTGAGGTTTGGTTCTGACCAGCCTTTGAAACAAGATTGCCTTCAGTCAATTGGTTATTTCAGCACTTGACATCACCCCCACATAAAACAAGGCGAATGGCCAATTAACTAACTGGAAGTTTTCCAGTTCAAAATGATGCCAAAATGAATGAAGATGAAGTGGAGAGAAGGTCGGGGGGGAAGGGGGAGGAAAAAAAAAAGAGTTTAATTTGGCTGAACAGTCAGCTCTCTATGGGAAGCTGAAAATAGAAATCAGTTCATGGAACTCAGGAGCTTCACTATCTTCTATTTGGGGAAGATCAAACTTCGGCATTTGCAAGTTAAACAGGGATCCCCAAGGCTTCTGGAGAGTGCTTTATAAAGAGAGGTTTTATGTAAGACCTGTGTATTTTGCAAATAAAACTGCAGCACATTAAATTCTAATCACATTCTATTCATAGCATCTGAAATCAGAGTATAAATTTGCTTCCTATGGATAATTATCTGGACTGCAGTTTTAATCTCATCTGTATGCCATTACCCCTGTGCAAACAGGGATATATTTTGGCTTTTTCTTTTCAGCAGCATTCAGCTATTTTGACATTTTAAGTGGTTAGGAGCTGGTTTCAAATAAAGGCAGCCTCAAGAATTCAGATGTTAAGCAGTAATATTTGAGCTGAGAAAGAGAATACAACATTGTCGAACAACCTTTTAGCTTGGGAAATGATGTTCCAGTTCAAGAAGGTAAAGTCATTAATCACATCAAGCTTCATAATTTCTACTAAACTCACTGCAGCTTTAAATGCATCAGGCCCCTCATGCAAACCTTCAAGGTGGATCAGAAATGAATGCACATGTTCTAAATAGGAAACAATTCTCCTGCAGAAAACCCCCAATAACAAAGTTGTTAACTATGGTAGGGAACAGCATTTTAGTCTACTGGTAATGACAAAACAAAGCAGGCCATACAGTTCTAGGTAGGCATACCAAGATTTATTTTGAAAGGGTTGAAGACAACAAAGCCATGGGGGATTTTGGTTTGCCTTCAGTCAGTTGCAGCTCTCGGGCCAGCTCAGAGCAGTGAGCCAAACATGACATAGTAAGTAGTTTGTCTTTGCAGTGACACATACAACAGGGACACCTCCTAAGCAGTACTCTCCACCACAAGTTGTATGAAAAGGCCATGATCATCATGACACAAGTGTTACAAATCTTCCTTTGTGAAAAAGCAGCCATTTTCCTAATACAACTGTTACAAGGAAAAACAAACAAACAAAAAATCTACTTCAACTTATATTGCCACCGTTATCAAAAAGCAAATTAATAACTAACTTTAACTATCATTAAGTTACTTTCCATGACAAAATCGTTAGGAATTTTTGGTTACCAGTTTCACTGTTGTGGCAGTTTGAGTCCTACTTCAGATATAAAAAAAAATAAAATTCAGAACAGAAAAAGAAGTGAAAGCTGAGTGGAGAGGCGAACATTCTAGGGATAGGCCACAGAATGGTAACAATGGAGAAGTTAATATAATTTCATTGGAGCATCAAGAACTTTATGTCTGGAAGCACAGCTTGGACCTTCCCCTTGCTGCTTCTGCTGCTTCGCCTACGCCTGCTGCTGTCTTCCCCTGCCGCTGTTTTGGCTGCTGCTGCTTTTGCTGCTTTGCTGCCACTTGACCCCTTCCTCATCTTCCTTCAGGTTATTGTATTTCTGTAGTAGTTTTGTTCTCCCTATACTGTTATATTTAGTTTAAACTATAAGAAATACAATTTTTTTATTTTTTTTCCCCCTGACTTTACAAAAAAACCTCCGTGTTGTGGTGAGTTTATTCTACCAGGGAAGTGATCTGCCCTAACCTGGTACAACTGTCAGGTACATTTGGCAGTGCAAATGAGCTCTGCCTTTAAAAGCAACTATCCAAAATCCCTTGTTTCCAGTGAAACACACAGAGTGCTTTAAGAACAGGGGGGTTTTGGTAAATAGATGTCTAGTGATAGCACAGACATTCTCAAATTCCTCAAAAGAGCACACTCCCTATTTTTCTAGTGACCTCACACAAGTCTTTTGAATCTGTTTTCATAGAATCATAGAATGGTAAGGTTGGAAGGGACCTCAAGGATCATCTAGTTCCAACCCCCTGTCATAGGCAGGGACACCTCCTACTAGTACAGGTTACTCAAGGCCTCGTCCAACCTGGCCTTGAACACCTCCAGGGAGGTGTTTAACTTTTCTTTCAGAAATAGTTATTCTGGTTAAAAAAAAAAAAAAAAAAAAAGGCCCATGTGTTTTCCTAACTTTTATGAACTGTCAAAACAGCAGTGTGTTCAGAGGGGAGATAGTGAAATTGCCACAGGTTCTGGCACTCACAAGGAGCTGGTTGCAAGGGAAAATACCTTCACACCATTCACGAGAGAGGCTCCATCTGACCCCATCAAATCATCAAATCACAAAAGACAAGGTGCCAGAGTCCAAAAGCACTTCAAATGCACACCTTGAAAGGACCAGGAATCCAACATGCAGTCAGACACGAGGTGTCCACCACATCACCTTACAATTTGGAGCTACAGAGCTGTTACTGAAATGATTAGTTACAACAGATCCAAGCAGGCAAATCACTTCACCAGTGCAGATCTGTCTAAGATCAGGGTCTGAACGTGCTTATTCCGTTCACCTGGCCTCAGCTTCAGGAAAAAACATGCTTCCTCCCTGCCCCAGCCCTGCTCCCCACGTCAAAAGACATTAAGCACCTGTCGCCTCACTTTTGGAAGGCAGTGCATGATTTCACTCCATTTCTGTTTGCTGCATTCAACCAGTTCTTACCTTGCAAAAAAGTTTCAAGTGCACTAATATGGAGAACATGTTCCATGGAGCCTTACCATCTGTGAGTCATGTGGGTGGCTAGTGGGACATGATCTACATAAAGAGTTGGGGCACGGGGCTTGTCTGCCACCCACTACACACCTCTCTGACCAGATCTCTCTCTCCCACCTCCAGTCAGTCTATGCCTTCTCTGTAGAAGTGCCTACTCCCTCTCCCCATGTTGCTTTTAATCCTCCAGAATTACCTGACCCTTCTGTTCAGCCTGGGGGAACCTGGGCTATAGTGATGGCAAAGGCACCCCCAAATCTTCAACCACAGCTGCTGCAGCACTTCAAAGGCACCTACCACTGCTGAGGATTTAGACTCCAGCTGGAATCCCAAGGCTCAAGGTGGGGTCCCCAGGGCTGAGCAAAAAGAGCAAAGCTCATTTGTAAGGATTAAACTGTGGACAGGTAATGGATCTAAATGGGGCAGGAAGGGTAGCAAAAGGCAGGGAGAGTGGAAGTCAGTATACAATACAGAAAACCTGAGGAGGTTAAGAGGGGCAGCAAGAGGGGTTGGGGGCACAGAAGACAGGAGATTCCTGGTTAAGAGTAAATAATACACATACATGTTAGGGAGGAAGAATGAGAGCAGCTTGAAAATGTAAACAAAAATATCTTCAGAGGAGGCAGGGCATTGACACAGAAAATGGTGAAAAGATCAATGGAAATAAAACCCAAAAGAATGTTCAAGCCAAAGACAGCTAGAGAAACAGGCACTGAGAATAAAAGATCGTGATGAGACTGAGACATAAGACCCATCTGTAAAACAGCTTTGACTGGGACACGTATCAAAGTCTTCATACTGTAGGATTATCCTGAATGCAACAAATGTGAGAGTTAAAGTCTTGCTTTATTCAGGGTAATAATGGACTTTGCACATCAAGTGATGTATATTCTGAAAAAAAGTAAGATCACAGAAGCTTTTAAGAGAATAGCAGTTTGTGGCTTGTTTTTCTTTTTAGACCATGCTACATACTACTTGGGAAACAGGACTGTGAACTCAACTCACATGTACTAGAGAAAGATGGCTCCAGCCACCCAGCTAAGCCATCTCCTCAGAGAGGAGGCAGTGCTCAGGAATATTTGAACATGAGTAGAGTTTAGGACACAAACAGACCAAGAAATCTGAAGGTTTAAAAAAAAAAAAAAAAAAACCAACCAAAACCAAACAACACACCAAAACTTACCACATGTTTTGGAAGGCATAAACTTGTAAACCTGTGAGCTGATTCAGCAAAACTGTTTGAACAGAAGTTGTTGTCTGGCGGTAGCAGCAAATAGTTCACCTTTATAGTTGCATTTAACTATAAAGTTATGCGGTGGGACACAAACTCCAAGGGACAGCAGCAAGAACACACAGAATAATCCTAGAATACATCATTTAGTACAAATTCACACCTACCTTAGTGTATAATTTTCCAATATCTCAGCTTGATTCTTAGAACTTCCCACGTTTGAATGACAAAATATTCCAATGCTAAAGCACTATCACGTAGTTCTAAAACTAGCATCAAGCTGCATGTTGAATGGTTTAAAACTCAGCTTTGCAATGAATTTGAAACCTAAAATAATAAAAATAGCACATTTTTGCCATCTGCAACACTGGGGTTTTTTTAACATAGCTAAAATAGTTTAACTATGTTATTAAACTACTAATAGCTTAACAGTTCCAACTATTAAACAGTTTCTTGAACAGCTTAATAGGAACATTCACTTGAAGAACCTTACCATTTTCATCTGCAATATATAAGCTTCCTTTACACAGCCTCAATAATTTTGTACTTTTTTTTTTTGTTGTACTTAAGAAAGCTTAAAGTTAAAACAGGAAAAGACTTCCACTTTGGAATCAAGCTAATTTATTTCTCTCCCTGGTTTTTAATACAAATGTGCAGCAGAGAACTCCACATCTGAAAGAGACTGCTAGAAATGGAATAGAGAAATGTGATGGCCACAGAGTAGACAGATTTTTATTTGTCATTTAGTCTGAACTAGATAGAAGAGTACCAGGCCAAAAGTCATACAGTTATTAAAAAATTACTGATCCTAGTTGATCCATCAACAGTTTTTCTAATGCATGTTGAATATATCACTCAACATTTACAACCCAAACTGTTGACTGAAGTTCATCCATATTCATGAAGACATGAGCACATCTACTACTGAAAAAATAATGCTGATGTGGTAATAAAAATACATAAAAACACTACCATCTTTCAGAACATCCATGGAGACAACCTGAGACTTATGAAAAGTAACTATTTTTATATTACACTTTATTTCAAGCACTGTTCCTTACTGGATACAATTTAAACATTTTGCACTATGTATATATGTGTATGAATGGAATACTTTCCAAATTATACTTAGATAAAATAGGTTCTGCGCTTCAAATTATTCCACCAATAGCTTGTCCAGGTTATATTTTGCTGAGTATCAGTTCAGATCACAGTAGAGGGGGGAAAAAAAAAAGAGTTGGATTTTATTTTTATGTGCTGTGGCAAAATATCCTTCCATTGTGATGTCTTTAAAAGCATTCTGAATGCAGGACTTCTTCAACCATTTTTTATTCCAGTAACTGGTCAGATAAGAGGAAACAAATAAACACAGTTATACTGATTTATTTAAATATAATTTAAAAGAACACAGATCTTAATTTTTCAAAGTGTGTGGCCTCATGTTTGAATTTCAGCCAGTCAAAAAACTGCCTTGTTGCTTCTCAACGTACAGTGGTGCAACACGCTGCTGAAACCTCTAATTGCACTGTTGTGATGGTCACCATTAAAAACAAAGTTCCTGGGAATCCCAGAGCCTGCTGAAGGTATCAAAACAGAACAGTACAGTCACTGAACTGCACACATGGAGCTTCTAGGAGGATTAATGGTTCTTGTCACAGGCTCCTGGCTGTAGTTGACAATATCTGCCTTCACCACTCTCTGTCACAAAAGAAAACACAGTACCAATCAGAAAATGTAATTTTATGCTAGCAAAGTAACCAACAGATATTTCGCTATGTAAAATATGAACTGAAAACTATTAGGCTAAAGAGACACCCTTTAGGATTATTCTCATTACCTTACAGAAAGCCTTATCAGACACTAATTCTCCTTCTAAACCATGCTAAGCAGAAGGTGCCTCAGCACGTTTTCACAGCACTACAAAGGAAACATGACCTTTTTTGGTTTTTTGGCAAAACTAATGAATATAGCTTTACTGCCATGAAAACTGATTTGTGTGGAAATAGCAAAGCCATCTCTCTTTATGAAGACTATGGTATGCACTGTTTGACTGCCTAAACTGCACTTGTATATAAGTTTGTCTTTCCTGCTTTACTCCAAGCACTCTGCAAGAGAATACAGACAGGATTCAAGGCAAATTTCAAACCCAACCCTATTTCAAAAATGCTTTGATTGGTAGATCGACTAAAGAGTAAATTAAGACATATCACAAATATTTAATATTGATCCAAGAGATGCTACCCATTTCTATTCATAAATCATAAGATCAGATGGTTGGTTTCTCCTACAAGAGGAGAAGGAAAGGAGGTTCCAATTTTGTGTCTATTTCCATTTGAGACAGCTATGTAACATTTTGAATAAAAAGCACTGAAGGACCTTCCTAACAAAGTATCATAAAATATTTTTTAATTTCTGAACTTTTAAAAATTAATTTTTAATTAATTTTTCAATTAATGAAATATCTGGTTATTAGAAACACTATGTAATTGTACTCACAGTTCCAAATTAATGTGAAGTAATGTAAGTGCAAACAGATACAAAATATATTCTCCAGTTGAACTTACTGTAACAGTTGTTACTTCGTGTACAAGCAATGCAGCTCGAAAAAACACAAACACCCAAGTTTTCCATCAATACCTGAACTACTGCATTGAGCAGACTTTGCTCTGGCAGTTGGAAGTGCTGTGATGTTGGTTATCTTCTTCAGGATAGTTCACTAGTTCTGCCCTGACAACATGCTGTTAATCATGTATCAACATAATGGATAGAGGGCAAGGAGAAGAATGCAAGAGGAGAAGGAAAAAAAAAAAAGAGAGAGATTGATCAGTAGCTGAAGAGAATGAATGAATGGCATAAAAAAGGCTGTGCAGAAGCAAAACAAAAGTGCATTTCTATTTCAGGCTTTATGCTGATACAAGAGCAACATGTCTAGCAGAAAGCATCCCCATCAGGGCTGTTTCTCAAGCTTCAGCAAGGACATGCCCTTTCAAAGCACCAAAGTGAAACATTCATACATGCAGTCAATGAAAGTGTATTAAAGAAGAGCAGGAAGAGAATTCAGTGGAAGAAAAGGAGACAATGTGCTACTCTTAAGCCTAAGGTGGTTATAGATTACATTAATCAGCTTCCTATCAACAACTGTAACAAGTGCATCAGGTCTATGTGTGCATCTTTTCCAGTACGTAACAACTGCAGCATAACTAAATATGTAACCAAACCCAGTGACATAAATTAACAGACTCACATCTGGGTGCTGTAAGCTTTAATTTTTCTTTACTTCACACAAAAGTAATTTTTCCCCTTGAAGACAAACAAACTGCTGAAAGTTCTCTCACTACGAATACAGTCTTCATGCAAGGGGGAGGAAAATCGTCAGAACAACTTCAGCCAAGAAGTAACAGAGGAGGTAGCTCTGCTATGAAAAGATACCCTGGACCATTTAATCTTTTTCTTTTCTTTTCTTCAACACTTTAGCATTCACACAATGTATTTTTGAGATTAACACAGAGTGGGTAAAATGAGTACTACTGAAGGAATCAATATTTAACCTGGATTATATGAATATTTAAACAATATAAGTTAAAGATTATGTCTCTAAATCTAAGTGTCAATGGAACTGGTTGGTAAGGGATCTGGATTTATTAGCTGCTGATGTCCTCTTTTTGAGTTTAATTGATTACGTTCATATTATCTTATCTAGTGCACAACATTCATGATTTAGTGGACTCCTGGCCTGATGTTATCAAGGGAAAGGTTGCCAAATCCCATGTAAGGTGGTAGTAGGAGTTTTAGCATTAAACAGTGTTATCTGACCTCACAGGACCTAGTTCCTTCATACCAATCTTTTGACTAGAGTTGGGGGGAAAAAAAGTCTTGCAATCAGTAGGCAATTAATTGTTCCTCAAAACATTGGTCTAAATCCCATCATGTAAACACGGGCAGGTTTAGTGACATGTGCTTAGGCAGACTGTAGCAAGAAACTGACTATCATAAATGACTTGGATTTTCTAAAGGAATTTCATCTAAATAAGAATAAAACCTACCACTGCAACATTTCTTTTAACTTCCAGACAATTAAAAACTTGGACTTCTTTGCATCTATGGCAAATCATTACCACGGGTCAAACCCCTGTCAATAAGGAGACATTTCTTGGCACAGGTGCTGTGAATTCCAGATCTGACTTATCTGCCAAGCATTTTATTGTATGAAGCTGGCACACACACCCTAGTTTGCTGAACTGGCATTTAGTTAAGAGAGAAAACTACACATCACTTAAAAAAATGCTACCTCTTGCCAATGCCAGGGAACAAAGCTGTACCCCATGCAGTTTTTACACTACGGTTGGAAGTGAAAAATATAGAAAGAAAAACATTTGATTAGTAAAGGAGTTATTTCCTCAAATTTCATCAGACCCTTGCGATTTAAAAAGGGGAAAGCATTTTGAGGACTGAAAATAAGTCAGAATCTGTTATTTTCTTACTTTGGAACTGTTCCACTTCAAAAACATGCTTTACTTTGCAGTCACGCATAAAGAGTAGTCCAGCTCTTTGTATCACCACAGTTTTGTTCAAACGCAGGTTTGATCAGGAGTCATCTCAGCATGTTAACAGACAAGGTTTAGCAGCTCTAGCTGAGATAGTTTGAAAACTTACCACCCCCAAATGTCTGTCCTACTCCTCTGCTGGAGACCACTGCTGCCAAAGGAGAGTTGGTGGAATGTAACGTGTGCTTGCACCTCATCCGCTTCAGTACAAAGTCTGGCAGCTTCACTTAAAAACAACTTGCAGCAGCAGTTTAAGTTAAGCTGCTCAACTTCACCCTGATGTGGCCAAGGCACATGATCACCTTCCATTTTCTGATTCTGCTGTGGGAGTGATAAATTCCAGCAAAAGGGCAGTAACTTGGGTTGCATTAATATTTTAAACTGCTGCAGCTGTTTTCTATAATAATACACTGTAAATAAGTCCATTTCTAAGGCTTGTTCTTGCAGTTAATTAACAGAAGTTGTGCTATTAATCTGAAGGGGACCAAAAACCCCACCTACTTTTCACAAGAACTTCTGCAGTTCTGCCATACAAAGCTCAAAAGCTCATTCACACAAAATCAAACACTGGTTTGGGGATTCCTATTACTTATTTCTGACCATCTGTGAGTCACTTCTAAGCTCTTTCTAGCGACTGTGATAATTACGACTGATTTCAAACACAAGAAATCTGATCTTCAGGCACAGAATCAAAAATGCCAATTTTTAAACAGTATTCTCAATATTAAACAATCAGTAATAGTGAAGATACACATAGTAAAACATAAATCACATACAGCATTTCACTGTTGGCATTTTACACAAACTCAGTATTTCACCTTACACTTTGTTACCACTTAGACTGAATGAGGACATCAGATGTTATTTCCTGACAAATCTATTCAAGTAACAACTTTCTCACGAGAAATTCACACATTCCACAACGTATGGGAAGTTCAAAGCTGTAGTCCAGCTAGTTTTTACTAATGTGCAACAAGTATTTTACTCTTTCTATAAAGTTTAAACCCAAGTCAACACTTGCACACTTAACTGATTTAAGGATGAGTCGCACTGTCATATTGCTTTTGATTGTTTATGGCATTTAGCTAACATCCACCTATTTATCTATCTGCTATTACAGTCCAATAGCCAGAGTATTAAATGCCTTTAAATGTTAAGGAACACATTCACATAACTGCTCTGTAATTTAAGGAAGCCTGTGCCCGTTTGCAGATGGAAATTAAAAAAACCCAAAACACTACCACCATACTAAGGGACTTGTATCTGTCATAAAAAAGGTCTGTGGTAAACCAGAAACCTAGTAATGGCAACATCATCTAACACCACCTCTTTCCAGCCAAGAGACCAGCTTTTGGGAAACAGCATCTACACACTACTTCACTTAGGCTTTTCCACTGCAGACTCATAAACTTGCCTCAAGAAATGTCCTTCTATTCATCCCCCTGAGGATATGAAGGTTAAAGCTTTCCTTCTCCAGTTTTATGTAGAGACTTTTCCTTCTCTGTCTGAAGAAGTGACCAGGGTTTTTGGTTCCATACCACAATGAACCTTAAGATCCAGCTAACAGACAGAAACTCCAACAGAATTCCCACTGGTTTCTCACTGACTTACATTTGGGCAACTCCTACAACCCACTCAAAACAGCTCTCTCAAAGGAAGCAAACATTTTACTGGTAACAAAGAACTGCTGCTTGTTTGGAGTAGACTGAAACTGTGCTCCATTAGCAGAGCTGTGCAAAATCAGGCAGCTGTTCTCCAGCTCTCACTGCTGGACTACATGTACAGTGTAGTATCATGTAGTGACTTCTGCTGTACCTGACTGGTGAACAGTGAAGTTTCTTCCCTGTTCAATTCCATTTACTAACTTCATTTTCTCTTGTTGGCTTTTTATCTGGTTGGGTTTTGCTTTGTTTTCAGTTGTTTGGTTTGGGGTTTTATTGTTGTGGTTTGTTTTGCTCTTCTTATTATTGTTTATGGCTTTTCAGGTGCTTGGTTTTGGAGGGGTTTTTTTTTCAGTTTTTTGGTTTGTTTTGTGAGGTTTTGTTTGTTTGTTTTAATTCCTGTAGTGTGGATTCACATTAACAATAACATGTAGGTCAAAGTAAGTATTTAATTTCTGCACATTAACTATTTCTAGACTATTGCTCCTGCAATTTGCAGAACACCAGTTTTGTTGGATGCACACATTAAATACCCCACTGACCTGCTCAAGAACATTAATTCTGTAATTAATGCTAAGGTAGGAGAAAATTAATTCTGCAATTTGCTAAATTAATTCTGTAATTCTCTAATTCTGTCATGACCATACCAAGGTAGGAGAAAACCAACTTAAAAGCTGGCACCAATCTGGCTTTGAATCAGGGATATATCAAGGTTCATACTTTTAAAATACCTAAAAAATGGACACTTTTTTTTTTTTTTAGACATCTATCCTTTTCTGTATATCCCTACCTATCACAAGTATTTGCATACCTATCTACAACCTTACACTCAAGTTACTAGAACACAACACCACAGCACAGGAGGTCTTAAGACTGATGTTCCAGTGCTAGTTAAACAACCAAACGGGGGGAAAAAAAAAAATTCAGGAACTCTTTATGAGTTGAATTATTTATATAAATACAATCATACAGTTCAGAATAATAGATGGATATTATCTTAGCAGTAAAAGATCATTGAAAAGACACAATTTTTCTCAACATATAAATTGCAGCTATTTGAAGCTGCTTAGCTCTGCTTTTAGGTAGGCACCCTAAGTCTATGTTACCATTTTACTGTTTGTAATACAGTTTTCTAGTTAACCACTTCAGCAGAGATTGTAAACACTGCTGTGGCAAAACACTTTCAGAAATTACATATTTATTGTGTATTTCAAAAGGCAGGAGGACCAAGCTGTAAGGAAAAATGGTTTACCTCTTTTGTGGTGCTTGTTTAATGTTGGTAATCACTAGCAGTTCCAGGATATTACACCACTACAACAGCTTTTTGTTCAGCAAGTAAATTTAAAATGAGTGTATTGTAAGCTCAGACATCATTTTATATTAAGAGTTGCCTCAGTAGTATAATCTTTGTTTCTGAGGTTACTGAAACTGGGTTTGTATAAAAACTTCTTGGTTTAAACCTCTGCACACAGCCTTACTGGCAGGAGAAGTATTTTTAGAAGCAGGAACTAGGAAGAAGGAGGTGGTAAAGGAAAAAGGGTTATATTAGAAAAAACTCTTGCTTGCTTATTTGAACAATTAACACATTTTTAAGCTCCTTACACTGATAAAAACTTAAGTGACTTCCAGCTGCGGTTGATACAGCCAAGGAAGTACTCAAATTTTAATTATATAGCTACAGCGCAAAGATTTAAAAATAGTGAAAACATCTCTTCCCATTTTATTCATAAGGTTCTAAACCAATGTTCCCAGAGTCTTGCATGCAGCAGCTACTGAATGACACAAACTGCAACAAAGCTCTGCACCACTTTAGAGTAGGACATGCAGAAGGCCTTTGCTATGTGTTCACAGTGAATCTGCTACATTCACATCCCTAATTCACTGCTAATATGTGTAAGAGAACTGGAGACAACCTTCTTGGCAAACCTTCCAACCTATTGCTGGGAAACATTCTCCCTTCGCTCAGCCCTTTCTTACTGCAGAGGAAAAGGCATAAAACCCTCAAGGTAACACTCAAAATGCAATGAGCAAAACACAAAAATGCAAGGGCAGAAACTGTGCAGCTCCTTTAGGGAGAGATTATATTTGGGACCGGTACAGTGAGAAAAATAATTTCAGATGCCAGAGAAAGGTAGCAGTTACCCAAACACAATTCCTCAGGTCTGGCTGCTGTCAAGAATGGGTGTATTGAACCATTTGCTCATCAAAATAAAATGGGAAATAGAACCTTAAAGTCCCTGAGGTAGCTATTGATTTCTAAGTCCTGTATTACACAGGTCCATGATGAAGACTAAAATCTCAGATTAATTAGAAATAGGATTTAACATAGTTAATTCCTGACTTTCTGAATGACAAGTAGTATTTTCTCCTGTATGACTGCAGTGAAGATCAATTTAGAACATTTCCAGGCACAGAAGCTTATGCCTTCTATCACTTACATTTATAGTGTTCTAAGGTGAAATTGTTTCTAAACACTTGTCATAAACACTGTATCTGACATCAATGTACAGTACATGTATGTATATGAATATCTTCCATGCTGCCTGCATATGCACACATATCAAAAGGTTTTAATTTCTAAATCAATTTTAAGTAGTGTTTTTAAGCAAGCACACCTCACACTAAAGTTTTTGCTTGATTTTTTGAATATGCATTTTCTTGTTTCAGAAAACTAATTGTACTGGATAAATAAGGATGTCTTATATTCAGGAAAAGCTGCACTGAACTGTTTTCAGAGCAACAGATGCAGTTTGCTTTATAGAATAGTTATTAATGTGCAATGAGTTGTTTTTTTTCTTAAATACTAGATAAAATATTAAGAAAGAACATGTAGTTGTGGAAAATCACCTGTGATTGTTCCAGTTCTGCTTTGTTTAATTTGATGCCAAGTATGTCAGCAGCAATTCTCTGAAAACACAGGAAGACCTATGGAAAAAAAAAAAATTCAATTTCACTTAAATGATTAAAAACAGACATCCTTGAGGTTCTTTCAAATACATCAAACCGTTCTTGAACTGTAAACAATGAGATATACAAAATTATGACCTGTACAAAACAGATCTGAAAATAACCTCATCTGGTACAGTCAATTTTGTTTAAAAATTGGAAAATATAACTCAACAATGGTACCAGGAACGAACAGTATGCTGCACTGTCAAGCAACATTTCTACTCTGCCTCCAGAGACACAAGTTTAAACAACCTTTTACACAACCCACCTCTCAAATAGTACTCTCACTGCTAAAAAATACAAATAAGGGTATTCACTGATGTTTAGCACCAAAATACATTGCCAGTGTATTGTGCAACAGGAATGCAGGTTTCTGAAATTAAGACCAATAGAACTGTGCATCAAAATCACCAAAATCTCTGCTGCACATGCTTAAAAAATTATTAGCAATACAAATGCAATGATAGCCAACTAAGTCCTGGGCTGTATCAAGAGAAGCATGGCCAGCAGGGTAAGGGAGGGGATTCTGCCCCTCTACTCTGCTCTCGTCAGACCCCATCTGGAGTACTGTGTGCAGTTCTGGAGCCCCCAACAAAAGAAGGACATTGAAGTGTTGAAGCGGGTCCAGAGGAGGCCATGAAGATCCTCAGAGGGCTGCAGCAGCTCTGCTGTGAGGACAGACTGAAAGAGTTGGGGCTCTGCACACTGGAGAAGAGAAGGCTTCCAGGAGACCTTAGAGTGGCCTTTCAGTATCTGAAGGGGGCCTACAGGAAGGCTGGGGAGGGACTATTGACAAGGTCTTGCAATGACAGGACAAGGGGAATGGGTTTGAACTGGCAGAGGGAAGATTTAAACTGCATGTTAGGAGGAAGTTCTTTGCAGCGAAGGTGGTGAGACACTGGCACAGGTTGCCCAGGGAGATTGTGGCTGCTCCCTCCTTGAAGGTGTTCAAGGCCAGGTTGGATGAGGCCTTGTGTAACCTGTACTAGTGGGAGATGTCCCTGCATATGGCAGGGGGCTGGAACTAGATGATCTTTGAGGTTCCTTCCAACCTTACCATTCTATGTTACTTTTGTCCTGAAGAGTCTTACAAAACGCTGTGGGTGTTATAATGAACAGAAGTGCCTAGGAAACAAGCAAGATGTTGTACGGTATGCAGCAGCCTGGCAGTTGGACTCTGGACATGGTTTTACAGATAACACTGGATAGCAATGCTATCTTAAATTACTCCTTTACTTCATCTAAATCCAGTTTGCCAATCTTACTGTTTAGGCAGCTGCATTTTAACTGAGATTAAAGAACAGCAGTTAAAGAGGAGCTTGCACTGCTGCTGAACACCACTGTCAAGCTACACATTTTATCTACAGTTATGCAATAAGGTTCGCAATCTAAACTACCAACAAGCACTGCATTTCAGCCTGCAGCTGCCACCCTCAAAAGGTAAGGCCTGTGTAAGTGGTTTTAGTCATTTCAATGAAAATTCAATTTACACAATCTCTTCTTACACCTGAGGTCAAAATTATTGGCACAATCAAAAAAAAAAAAAAAAAAGTGGTTGTTTCCAAAATAATTGCTCTCCTCTGGGCTCCTTGGTCTAGTACTGATCTATTCAACTAGCATCCACACAGCAAGAAAGGAAATCCTGAACATGCTTACCTACTTTAACCCACATCAAGCTCTCAGGTGTACTGAGCTAGACCACCTGCCATGAGAATGCTTTGTGCATAAAACAGCAGGCACGACTTCAATGCTTTAGTTATGCAATTTGATGGACTGTAAGACAGTTTGGTCTACTTCTCATGTGGGTTTTTTTCTCCCCTAAGGAGATATCTGGGCTTTTCTACATACATAAAATTATCTTTTGCAAAGAAGCCTGTTGGAAATATCAGGGGTAAACAAAGCAAATCATTTATCTTAACTGAGTATTTAAGACTCTAAGTCTATATCCACAGTAGCAATGGATGACCTCCTTTTAAATAACTGCCTAAGGTAAACACCGTCTTTCCTGTACTACTACCCAAATAAATGAAGATTTTGAAAGGTTAGTGTGTGCTAACAATGAAAGAGTTAATTCAAATCCATTTTGAAACTAAAAGTTCACTACTGTAAACTACACCTCATAGCTTCTTTTAGTAGATACCTGAACAGACAGACGGTTAATGCTTTCCAGATATTTTCAGGTTTACTTTTGATTTTAAGCAGTAAGTAAAAACACAATTATTATAAATAATCAACACAATTATTATTGTAGTAATGTTGTAAAAAAATACAACATTGTACAAATACAATTATTATTGTACTTATTATTGCAGCAGGAGGGTGCTGCAATTCATGAATCAATTAAAAAACACAATGAAGAATCCTTCATCATTTGTAATGTTAAATATATCAACTGCTTTTTCTTATTACCTAATCCCACAAAAAGGTTGTTTCCTTGAGAAAAGGATGGATTTTATCAGATACACATTTCACTGAGTGAAATTTTCTTCATGCATAAAACCCCTACAATTTCGCACTTTAAACAAAAGGGCAGTGCCAAGAATTTAACACAAACTACAAGCAGAATCATGACTCGCTGCATTTGTAACAGCAATATTGTTAGACTTCACAGAAAAACTATTATCCTATGAAATTAGGCAGTCCAATGTAGAAGTTTCATCAAAGATCTTAAAAAAACAAATGATTCCATTCGCGTTGCAGAATTACACTTCCAAGTAATTGAACACGGTATTAACCATTCAATAACATAAAAAAAATAATGCTATCACAAGTAACATTAAGGAAACAGATACAGGATTGTTTCACGGGAATGACAAAGCCATGAGGCATATTTGACAGAAATCAAGCAAAACACCACAATGTGACTTAATTTGACTGATACAGTCAACTGAGAAAGAATTTTTTGCTTCCATACACTTCCAACTAAAACAAATAAGCCAGCTAGTTCAGAGGCAAAAGACTGTTCAAAAACGTGCTCTGCAAAGCTTTACGAATACCAGAATGTTTAAATTGCAATGGGCCTGCAGAGGGAGTGTCTCTCACGGCTCAGGACCCATATTAAAAACTTTCATTGCAATACAGTCTTGTGACGTTACCAAACAGTGAAAGTTTCTATATTGATGGGCTATAGATGCAGACTCCATCTGGAATGATGAAATACTTTTAACTGACAGCAAACAGGGATCCAGATGGTCTCTTTTTTTCATGTTGATGCACAAACTGGACTATTTCCATATTAAAATCATAGAATCATAAAATTATTTTGGTTGGAAAAGACCTCTAAGATCATCAAGTCCAACCATCACGCTAACACCACCGTGGCCATTAAACCATGTTCTGAAGGGCCAAGTCTACACATTTTTTGAGCACCTCCAGAGAGGGTGACTCCACAACTTCCCAGAGCAGCCTGTTCAATGCCTGACCACTTTCAGTGACTAAATCTTTCCTGATACCCAATCTAAGCCTTCCCTGGCACAATGTGAGGCCATTTACTCTCCTTCTATCACCTGACACTAGGAAGAAGAGATCAACCCCACCTCACTACAACCTCCTTTGAGGGAGTTGCAGAGCGCAGTAACATCTCACCTTCACCTCCTCCTCTCCAGACTAAACAGTCTGAGTTTCCTCTGCATCTACTCATAAGACTTGTTCTCCAGACATGTCTTATAAGACAAATATCCAAAATCTACACCTCAGACTGCAAATCAGATGAGAAGTAGTGTAATTACATAATCATATAAACATCTGTTTTTCTTGCAGCTAGGCAGGCAAAAAGTACCTGCTGCAGCTGAAGTCCTCAACAGTCTGACAGACAAAGTATAAAATTATTGGTGCATTAAAAAAAAAAAATATTACCTGTATGAGACTTTTAAAGGCTTTTATTTGTCTTACTTACAGAATCTCCTGTCTTGGCCGACACGAAATGGCTACTGAAACTGTTTTCCTGACAAAACCGCTGGTGCTTGTCAACTTTCACTGTGCGCATATGTTCCAAGTCAACTAAAAACAAGTTGAAGACAGGAAACATTATTGCAATGGAGTCCTTTTAGTTACCTGCCTTAGGAATTATTCACTGGAAACACATCAGATGTAATCTCTTCTTTTAAAGGTGTACAAAAATGAAAGTTTCTCTCTTTTCATAATCATTTGCCAAAATAAAAATAAGGAATGACATCGGATTAATTTTATGGGCAAAACTAAAAGGTAATTATGACTGACAGTAAAATTAAAATTGTATCATCAAATGCAACAAGTTATTAGCTGAAATAAAGGTCAGATTTATTTCTGGATACACACAGAGCAACTTTTCTGGATAGACACAAACAACTTACAGCAACTTTACTGCTAACACACAAAGACCTACATTTTCCACACATTCTGTTTGCAGCCGTGATACATATTGGAGATTCCAGGGTACTCCTGAATCCTTTTTACTTACAAAATAGAGTTCACCAAGCACATCTGAACCTACACATTTTTCTCTAAGCACAAAATGTAAATGAGTTACACAGAAGTTTACTGCAGAACACGGGAGAGCAAATGCATTCACTGTAATAAAAAATGAAGTGAGGAAAAACACTGATGCTTAGTTACTTAATACATGAAGCTCTTAATTCCACAAAGGCACGGTTCAGAAAATTAAAACCAGTAAAATGCAAATTTCTAGAGTCACAGGCATTCTCATTTTCACCACTTTACAACCATTGGAAGCAGAGCAAAGCTTCCAAATGCTGTTTTACGTTGAAAAGCACTGGTTGCTTCCAAAACAACATGGCACTCAAGTCTTGCACAGGTTTTATTGTGTACATTCCAGTTTCTCCAAATCTGATCTTAAGGTAACTGGAAACTATATTGAACAGTTTCTCTTTTTATTGCTTTACAGTTCCTATAAGGGTGTTGACTCAATGCCGTCAAATTATAAGGCAAATATATTCAGAAGGATTTAAGGACAACCAGGCTCTTTGAGTCAATACAGGAAAAAAAAACCTTAAACTGATTTCCTGAGGAAGGGACCCAACTGACTTGTAAAAACTTGTAAATTTGCAAATCTAGTAAGCCTGCATAATAGTGTCATTTGATTATCAGCTGAAAAAAATGCTCTCCTACTACATAAAAGGCTTTATTTTAAAATGACATTGGAGGTCTTTAATTTGTAGGCTCTGGAGATTTTCTCTTGGAGATTTTTAGTCTAACAGGGGATTCCTACACCCCATTTATATTGCTTACCTTGGTTAATGTGGAGTTTTTGCTACATATTACTGTTCCTTGCACATCAGTAAGACCTTGTTTATAAGAACAAGCCTAAAATCATCCAAGTTACCACAGGCATTAATTTGTGAAGGACTAAAATACTAAGCTATTAACACTAATGTTTGTAGTACAGTTTTTCATAACACTAAATGTAGGATAGTTACACATAAAAAGAAAAAAGAACAGAAACATTTATTAAGATAAAACCCAACCTCAATAAGTATTTTGTTAAAAGTTCATGCATTCTACACAACAGCTATTTTAATTTTCTCTAGAAAATAACTACCAGAAGAGAGCCTCTGTTGAAAACACTTTAAACATATACATATATATGTTATATATATTATATAGTATATACTATATAGTGTGTATATATATATTATATGGTATATACTATATAGTGTGTGTATATATAATAATTATATAATATATAAATAAATACATATTATATATTGTATATATTATATATAATTATTAACTACTATTTGTGATAATATTTAGACAACATACTACCTTTAAGTGCAGCTTGCAAAACACAATGTTGAGATCACTTTAGGGGGAAAAAATAAATACGTATTTTTGTTACTTTTATTTGATGAGCTCTTAAAAGGACCTTTAACTTCACCTCCAAATTGTACTCAATGTACTCAACTATGCCCAAACTCACCAAGCCTACACATTATTACAATAAAGATGAATAAAAAGATAGCATTTACACTGCATCCCTCTAGAATAGCACAACATGCTTATGTAAGTCCGTAAGAACAAGCTCACAAGTTGTGGTTTCTCTCAAACTCTCTTCACCACGAAGGAAAGCAGAGTGGAAGGACACGACAGCACGTTAAGATTTTGTTGAATTTTCAGGATGAAAATGCCTCTGCCATACTAGAAATCATATCCTTAAACACCTCTGATTTTCTATTTGAAGAAGCATCAAGAATGATATATGGTCAGTGGAGTATATACTTCATTACCATAGAGAAATTAAAAGCGCATAAGATGTTAAGGCTTTAAAAGACTGGAAGTAGAAATCAAGGTGAAATTATATTTCTGAGTTTTCTGTAATTCTCAGTCCCCTTCCCCACTTCCAAGCATTTCACCTTGTGCCTTCTGAATTCTGGGCAGTCAGCTGTGAACTGTACAGTTACTGTTAGGTTAGATAACTGCCAGGTAACTGTCCATGTGCACACTCCCAGCCCACAGTAAATGCGAGGCAATTCATATTACATTAGCTCTCAATGAAAGAGGGCACAGTTTGAGTACAAGAAAAGGGTTTCAAGCATTAATAAATATTTAACTCCAGAAAGTTGCAGTCTGCAGTCAAGGAAAGATGATTACGCTAACTCAAATTACTCTGCACTGCCACAGGCTAAGAGCACAATCACAGACGGTTACTGAGGATCAGAAAATAGACAGTGAACAGTTTGAAGAGTTACCATCCAGTCCTTTTTCTTGAACATCTGATGCTGGTCAGCTCGACAGACAGAATTCTTAGGACACTAAGAGATAAGTCTTGTCCAGTTTTTATTTAGACATCACAGCAGAAAGCCTTTTAAGGAGGGATTTGGAAGAGAAAAATTATTTTCTAAAAAGATGTTTATAAGGAATGTAGGAACTTTATAGAAAGAAAACTAACAGCTGGCCAGTGTGGGCTCATATGATGAGCCAATTAACAGCAGGGATATCTTGAGATGAAGGATGATACTAGAATGCACTTAAGCCGTGAAAAGTTAAAAGGCAAAGACAAATAAGTTTTGGACAGAAAGAGAATCAGATACATAAATACAGCTTGATTTTACAAGCCAGGAAAATGATCTTGCAGAATACTCTAAATGATTAGATAACACTACATTGGCCAAGAAAAAGGAATTACTGAAATTAAGATGCAAAATAAGGACATTTAAACTGCAGTAATGGTTATGACAGACCATATCTAACAAAGGTCTCAAAGAAAGAATCTGCAAGATTTGGACACACATCAAACACAAACATTTAGCAAAAGGCCCAAGGTGAAGTTTATGTGCCAGACAGTACAGACATACTCATCCAAAGGGAGTGAGCAAGACGACAACCAGGGGTGAAAAATAGCAGCTCCATTTTTACCAAGCAGAATATAAACTGATTCCTAGAAGTTCACAATGGGATGTCTAAAGGAGACACATGGATATTAGTCTGAAAAAAAAAAAAATTCAAAACAGATTTAACTCTTTGCAGACAATGAATCTCTAGAGCACACGTTACGAACGAGTAGTTTGTGCTCAGAGCTTGGATATGAGCTGTGTACATTACCAAATTATCTTCTCTGATCACAAAATGCTAAAGCAACCTCAAGATGTGTAAGTTTCACAGAATGCAGTGAGCATTTCTTTGATCTTCCATTTCTAATATTCTACAGGTCTTCAAAATAGGACCAGCAGGCAGGAATGGCAGCAGTTAAAGAGTAAGTTAGCAAATCAGTAGTTAAAATGCCATAGCACATGGCTAATTCCTTAACTACAGAGGAACCACTTAGTAGATCTGCATTATATTAAATACTTAAATAAACCAAATGAAACTGAAATCAGGGGAAACAGGAACAGCACAAACAATGAGGGAGTGAGAGATAGGTCATAGTATTGTTTCCATGACTGGCCCCATGAGGACAGAAAAAGAGTTAGGGTTAGCAACCCCCAGAGTAATTTCTAAGTCCCTTCTAAGCATCCACAACATGGGCTGCTGCAGTTTGTTCATTTTTACACCTGGAACACACTGAAACAGCTCATACAACAGGTACCAAAAAAATACCACGTGGTTGCAGAATATTCCCCACAAATTATCTCCATGTTCTGCAATTGTTTCTAAGTAGTGAAGAGCCCAACTTTTTGTTTCTCTGGAATAAAACTAAACATTCACCTTTAATCTTGTCTAGTGTGAAGAGTGATTTCAAGTAAAGTTAGCAAGAGAAATTGCTTCTCCCTAGCTAATAGATCTGAACATGTTTGTATGCACAGGTATGCCATAAAGATACTGGCACAACAAAAATAGATGAGGAGCTTTAGAAATTCAGACATGACTTCCACCAAGTCAGACAGATGCAACTGAAATCTCCCCTTGAAGATGAAACCAGCATAGATCAGTGCCTGATGTAGCATAAATAAGGTTTACTAAAGGCTTACTTGCTTCTCATAGCTCAGTTTGGCTTGTAGGTGAAACTAAACAGAGAATTGGTGAGGTGAATAAAATAAAACAGAACCTAGAACAGAAGTACGAACTCCCACAGAAATCCAAAGGATCCTCCCTTTAAAGCATTCCTGAAGATTTGAGAACAGGTAAAAAGAACACTGCAGAATTTAGGTGAGGGGAAGGATGCAAACAACATCACAGTCACCTCTTTGGAGAGAAAGTGACAAGAAAAGTGACAAGAAAAGTGACAAGACAATAAGAAAACAGTCATCTTAAGTTAGGACTAGAGAAATTTGACTGGTTCACATCTTCAGGTGATTTATATGAAAATTTGATCTCAGCACCCTTTGAACTGCTGCTATACATCACTTCTTTGCAATGGAAAGCTGATAGTACTAACTCAAGACAGAAAACTCTATTTTAAGTGACCACAAAGCTAGACACCAAACAATACAAAAAATCTGAGTAAACACTTGAGAGGGTCTAAATATTCAAAATCCAATCTCTGTATAACTTGCCTTGAGAGCGAGTCACTGAAATTTTTGTTTATGGATAGTAGCAACAGAACAGAAACACACTAGAAAGTGCTAGACAGAACACAAATGGGTACTTTACAAACTACCCACACACAACCATTCAACAGCAATTCAGTCTTGATTGAATAATTCTGCTATTTTTGACTTGAGACCCTGAAACCACTCATGATAAATAAATTAATGCCACATTTGTTTCTCTTACAGTATTTAGATATATGTGCTGTTCCATTAGACAAAAAAAGGCCTGCAACAAGCCACCTAGCACCACTATGCAGGGACAAATGATCATTTCCATTCCTTCATAACATATAAATGTGTGGAAGACAAACAGTCAAGCAGCCTGAAAACTTCTTTAGCTCACCTACTTCACTACATTTGTTCTAGTTCATTTTAATGAGCTCACCAAAGTCTGCTTCAAGTAGTAAAGTGTGACAGCAAATCCCACAGCTGTATTGTCTTAAAATTAAGGCACTATTAAAATGTGTAACATTTTACCAGAGTGATATAACAGTACAAACACAAAGTCAGTAAGTATTTTTAAATATACATCAATGGTTAGAAGAATGATGAATGATCTGGTTTTATAATCTTCCAACATGCCAAAAATGTAGTCAGAGTGTATTGTGATTTAAACGTTGTCACACAAGCAAATAACTGCACATACTCTAAAAAGATAACAGAACACAGAATCACATAATCATAGAATAGTAAGGTTGGAAGGATCAAGGATCATCTAGTTCCAACCCCCTGCCATAGGCAGGGACACCTCCCACTAGTACAGGTTACTGTATTAACACAAATGAATTTACATCTATCTCGTTTTGTAGGTATCATGCATATCGTAACTTCATGTTTTAATATAATTAAGGGTAGTTTTCAAGTTATGAGTAAACAGCTGTATTAATCTCTGGTACCACATAAAAATATATTCTTTTATAGTACGCTGTGAAAAAAAAAAAAAAAAGAAATATAAATCTCCCTGCAAAGTATTTGCAGCTGTTCACACAAGGTATACAATTACATAATGTTTAAATAATGAGCTATCATGATTAGCCCACACAGGCATGACAAGTAAAATGCTTTAATAATTTATTAATTTCATTTACATGTGCTTAAAATTACGTATGTATTTTCTCTTCTGAAAATACTTCAGGGTCATTAAAAAAAAAAAAAAAAACAAGAAACCTGGGCTGTATATGACAATCTCTTTTTCATCCTATCTTTTTTGATGTAATTTCAGACTGATTTCTGCAGAACAAATGGAGCCTGAACACCTGAAAACCTCTCAGACTGAAAACAGCAATACTGTTAGTACTATTCCCATGCACTGCTCAGCAAGTGCAGGTAGTTTCATGTCAGAGTGTGAAGGTTCTGTTTCTCCCACACATAAGCAAAAGTGCATGAAAAAGGGAATAAAAGAGAGATTTCTCTAATATGGGTCAAATATCCACTATTTTACAGTATAAATCTGAAATAATGATGAACACTAGGAGCAGAACTGCAGGCAACAGGATTTACTACCCAGTTTAATGAGATCTCTGCCCCAAGTAGAGCACAGCTTAGTAGATTCCACCACTTTGGCCAAAAGGAACTCCTCTCAGACACCCCTTTTGCCATAATATAATCCAGTTTTAAAGCTAATCTTGCCCTCAGTCCAAAGAAAATAGGGGGAGAAGGCAACAAAAAACCCTGCCTATCTTTTTGTTACTCAGCTTCCCAGTAACTTACTGCTTCCCCACTAAAGATGGAGTTTTCATTATGTCTCATTTTTTTAAGTGTGTTTAAACTGATTACTTCAAACTTCAAGCAAGGGCACTTTCATTTTCTAATTAGACACAAAGTTTCTTTCTGTGTAAATTAAAAAAAAAAATTAATCTGATGCTATCAATAATTATTTTCTGCCAAAAGACTAACCAGAGTTATGCAGGAAAACAAAAGCATTAATTTGAAAACAAATTGTACTAACTCTGCAATATTATCAGACTTTGTGTATTACTAGTTTTTTTAAAAGTCAGTTTTGACTTGGTACTTCTAAATTACTATGAACACATGCTTCTTAAATATTCAAACTTAAATGTTTGGAGAGCAAATTTCAGCTTTTTGGAGTTCAGTTTTTATTAACGCGTTCAATCTTCTTCTCACACTAAAACTGTGAAGCTGCCAAGAAAAGAAAACTCTTTCATGGAAATCCTGCAAACTGTGCCACTACTCTGATTTAAGGAAGCTCGAAACGAAATATAAATAATAGTTTCAGTACAGATTTTCTCAGTAATTTTTTTAGGTTATCAAGAAAACATCTAGAGTGTTGATCTGGTTAGACTCATGTCAGACAAACTACATGTCACATTAACTACCTCCAGGAAGTTATTCTAAACACAAAATAAACTGTTTATGCCCCTTCTCAGATAGATAGCATGACAGATTGTTATTAGTTGAAGACAGATGAAATACATTAATTTGATTGCAAGCATGTGTTTACTTTCTCACTGTCATGTACACTCTACTGCTGATGCTTCACTGTGAGGACATAACAAATCAAACGTTGTATTAGAAGATTTGCTAAAGCAGGGTAATAATAGCTGGTGCTGCACTCTAATGGTGATTAGTTTTCCTTCCTTATTAAGTTAAAGCTATTAATTTGCACTCAAATATCACTTTAAATAGATATTTTTTGAAAACATGGAGAAATAAGAAAATGGTTGAGACAGGAGAACACCCCCCCAGATGGTTTTTTCTTGCTACATAAATTCGGTTAGAAAAATCACTGAGCAGTCACAGTGACCAGCAGCGCACACAAGCACAGTTGAAAGTGTTTATTGAAGGACACCGAGAAAGCAAAACATAACAAACCTGTATTCACACAAACCATAATCCAGGATGCCCAACAGCAGCTGGAATTCCAGTCCTCACAGGTACACTCCTCACAGACCAAAATGAAAGGTCTGATGAAATTATAAATGCCACAGTACTAGCATTAGGGTGACAACCTCAAAGAAGTAACAACTCTGTTAAGCACCATAATTTAAATAAAAGAGAACACAAAATCATCATCATTATTTTGTCTCTCTGAAACTAGCTGCAGCATTTCTCCCAGTCTTGAAAGTTTCTATAGAATCATAGAATGGTAAGGTTGGAAGAGACCTCAAGGATCATCTAGTTCCAATCCCCTGCCATAGGCAGGGACACCTCCCACTAGTACAGGTCACTCAAGGCCTCATCCAATCTGGCCTTGAACACCTCCAGGGAGGGAGCACCCACGACCTCCCTGGGCAACCCGTGCCAGTGTCTCACCACCCTCACTGGAAAGAACTTCCTCCTAACATCCAGTCTAAATCTCCCCTCTGCCAGTTTAAACCCATTGCCCCTTGTCCTGTCGTTGCAGGACCTTGTAAATAATCCTTCCCCAGCCTTCCTGTAGGCCCCCTTCACATACTGGAAGGATGCACTTTAAGGATGCAGCTTCCTTCACAAGCACAGTAATTAGACATTGAAAAGAGTTAAGTTTCAAATGATAGGTCATATTCTAATTGCCAACATTTTAGCAACTCCAACAAAACAAAAAAAAAAAGTTAACTCATTTACAATCTAAATTTTTTCTCACCATCATAACACTAACCTTTACAGGGTAGAAACATGAAATTACTTGATTCATAATCTTGTAGGAATATTTTAACAGCACAATGACTGTAATATGTATTTTAAATGTTTGTATAAACTCTTCTGGATAAATTAACTTCTATGAGCCTAACTCAAAAAATTTACATTTTACTTTAGGTTACACATTACTGGTTTTGATAGCAGTTCCCAAACCTTCCAATAATAGATGTTACAGGGAAGTGCTTCAGCACTCTGAAACAAGACTTGCTGACAGAAAAATAACAGAGCCTCCTGCTTTGATTCACCATGAAACAATTCTTATCAGTTTTTTGAACTGTTTAAATTGATTTAGCTGAGGTACTAGTGACAAATTCATGGATTTCAATCGCCTTTTCCACCACAAAACACTTTCAGTTCTTATACTACTAAATCCACATTTTAGGACAGAGGTTAAAAGTGGTGCAAAACTTCATTTCTAATTCAATCAATTTCTAATTTCTTCACTTCTAATTCAATCATAGATATTCTTTGCTTTGGTTTAATTTGACGATTTCACAAACTCAGTGTAAAAAAAGATACTACAGTACTGTGATTACTGAAATTCAAAGTGAAGTATTTTTTTTTAATATTCTTTAATGCCTTAGTAAAGGCTTAAAGTTGTAATGTACTAAACATTCAGAAGATGGTGCTAGTCCAATATATCTCCAAGCCATGGAGGGATCAGCTTTTCTTCCTATCTTTCAACTATTTTCTCTAACTTTGATGGATTTGCTATATCATTACTGAACATATCAAACCCTGGGCAAAGCACAGTCACTTCAGTTAAATATTAAGAACATTACTAAATGATATATCATTTTTAAATTTACAAAGACTTAGTGGACTGACAGTCATAAAATAGAAAGTTCACTATAATTTCATAAACTCGAGATCTTGAGATTTTAATGAAAACTCATACAACGTTTCTCAGCCTCTACATTCAGGCACTCACATCTGTCTTCTTTTGCCATCAGCAGCAACAGTTTCCAGCCACAGTTTCAAAGCAGTGCCAGCAGCAAAGCTCAGAAAATCTCAACCTGTCCCATTCCTGGTTGTTTCATGCCACAGTACATTATTCTCTTTTCACCTACTTAGGAGACCATGCAACTTGTACGAGCTTATGCAGTTCAATGAGCTGATCCATGTTAAAAATAGCCATTTCTTTTTGCAATGTTCTGTTTAACCCAGATCAAGTCACAGATCTTATTTCCCACAGGGCAGCAGTGCCAAACTTCAGGCCATAAACTGGTTTCACTGTAAAATCAACTGATCATGGACCTGCAGCCTTCATGAGCTCAGAAGGGCTGAATTCTTTGTCAGCATTCAAAACAGCAGGCAACCTGAAGTCAGTCTCACTACTGCATAAGAAAAGCTAAATCTCCTTATTAAGGGCCATCTGCAGTCTGTAATTGTAGACAGAATGAAGAAACAAACAAAAAAAAAAAAAAAAAAAAAAAAAAAAAAAAAAAAAAAAAGCCCAAACTACTTCTCCCACCAAACACCAACAAAATATTAATACACATTTGTGACTCTGCCATTAATCCAAACATTCTAGTGTCTTGCAAGCTAGGTACAGTTGTACAAACAATTTCTTCCAAAACCAGTAAATCTGGAGACATGATAACATCAAACAGAAAGCTTTATTCTTACACAGTAGATCCTAAAACAGAGTTCTCAAAACAATACCTAGGAACATCTCACAGTAAAATATATCATGAAGCCATGGAAATGAACTTGTAATACTGAACTTCTACCTTATAATACCATACTTTCATTCCTGATGGGTGCTGCTGTATTCATATATATAACCATTTACACAGGTATGCCACTACTGAATTCATGCCAAACAGCCACGTTACAACAGTGGCTATTCTCTCAAGTGTAATGCCTTTACCTAATACTCTGCATTACTTACTGCTAACAGAGCCAACCCAGGTCAGAACCAGGGCCCTCCCATGCCTGATCCCACTGTTGCTTCCAGCAGATGTAATAGAGTTGGAGACACTTAGTGCTTCTCTTACATGCCCCTCTGGGAGCTCTCCCACGACAAAAATTATAAGTGAACATGAAATCATTCGCTGGGATATAAAAACAAGCCTTAAATATTCAAAGATCAGGCCAAGTCAGTATTATTGTTATTACAATAAACCTCCAGCATTAAGCAATTTTAAGCATCAGTTCTTCTTCCAAACGGTTTTCAGAGTGGAGGCAAGATTGGCACATATCTGAGTGAAATTACTTAGTTACTAGGCAATTTATTACTGCTTAACTGTTCCATGTGTATCAAATCCTGCTTGACAGCAGCCCAGTTCTTCTCCCATTTAGAAGTTTTTGTAGCTAATTATTACCAAGCCAAACCGCTTTCATCTGGCAGTTAAAAAAATCAATAGTACAAGTCAGCTTTATATTAAATTACTTGTTATAAGGAAAAAAAGACTGCTTAGTAAAGAAATATAACATACTTTGATTAATTAGAAAGGCAGAAGATAGTTGGTTTTAATTTCAGGTCACTGAGAGTAAAGTTGTCAATTATTTAGTAAACTGAGCCAGAGCAAAAAGCTGAATTCAAACTGTTTTAACAATAAGATGATTTGAAAGAAGAGAGTAAAGATGTGACTGTAAAAACCTCTTTCACATTTGCCAACTCACCTTTCATTATCATCTGCTGGGCACCTAGGGGAAAAAAGAAAACCCAAAAAACAAACCAAAAAACCCCAAAAAAACCAACAAACCACACAACTGAATTTTAATCAATAACTGTGTCATTGGTTCATCTCCATTGGTTCTTGTCTCCAAGCAGGATGAGCATGGAGCTTGCTTCTTCCTGACATAAATTTCTATCATGATGTGAACATAACACATAACAAGATGTGAATATTTCTGTCCAAATCTTCATTAGTTAATAAAAGGCTATCATTGATTCAGATACTGAGGAAAGTTCCAAAAGCTCTGCTACAATATTTATAGCCACTCTTTTCCACTATAGCCACTACTGAAATATCAAACAGTGGGCACATGAAGATAGAATCTATTAATATTGTACCTTTACAATATCAACAAGTCTCAGTTGAGCAAAAGGAACCAACTCATCAGGTTAGCTGCAAAGGACTGAACAGAAGGTCATTAACCACTTTGTCCAAGACCTAAAAACCTAATGCACAAAGGACCCAAATACTTGGTAAGCACAACGCGTACCACACCTGTGAAGAGCAATCCAGTTCCCTCTTCTCAGCTCTCACATAAACACAAAAGAAAAAAAATTAAACCCAAACCTCACACCAAAAAATTAATGTAGATGGTTCAATGGAAGGGGCTGGCCTGGAATTGAAGTGTGGTAGTTTCTTTAGCAGCTTAAGCTACCATAATTGCAAATCGAATGGATAATTCTGGCACTTCCAAACCTCCTTTTGTGATAGTGTCACTGCAGAATAAAAGCAATAATATGTGAGCTCATTCCAACAAAAACTCATCCCATTGTTCAGTTTAGGCTGGGTCAGTGAACTGAACCAATCCTGTGCAAGACTTTGACTTAATTATTCGCAACGTGAAAAAGTTGTTTCAACTATTTATTTTAAGCTTTAATAAAAAACTGTATTTCCTGGGGGCTGCACTGAAAGGATGCTATAGAATTGTTTTCTCTTCTCTTCTCTTCTCATGCTTTCATGCACCTGTTTGTCTTTTTTCCTACTGCTAAAGAACTGGATCTATTTCACCTTTCCTCAAAGCTTTTTCATTCCCATGGTCAGTATTGACCTACTATGTGCACTGTATATGAGACCACCTAAATTTTTCCAAAGTCTTGAGGACAAGGTTTATGCCCAAAATCCCAGTCCTAGAACAGAAAGAGTCCTATGAGAGTTTTACATTCTGGTACCAAGGATGTCAAAGGAAATGACTCTTGTCACTTCGTATGTTCACCTTGTTTCTTCTTTTCCTTTCAGAAATGGTAGTGAGAAATTCTTATGGAATTCTAACTAATTAACCAAAAATGAGACATCCAAGAAATTGGAAGTGATTAACAAGGTTTATTCCTTGCTAATAGTGTTAAGTCATAACAAACTCACACATAAGTAGCAAATAATGACAAAATAAATTTTATTCTGCTACCTAACTCCTTTTCACTAGATGCCCCTGAAAAGAAAATTTGGGCACACTGGAGAGGCAGATGTGTCAAATGAAAGCCCTATTGAAAGCCTATGGCAGGGGGTTGGAACTAGATGATCCTTGAGGTCCCTTCCAACCTTACCATTCTATGATTCTATGAACCTTCCAACCCCAAACACTCAACTGCACACTGCAGTTGGGGACAAAAGCGATACTGAATGTCTAACACAGGTGTGGGAACTCCAACACAGCAGTAGGTATTTGTTGCTTTGTTGCACTTCTAAGACAGACCATTTCGGTCTCCATACCAAAGGGTAACCTGCTGTGACAGATTCCAGAGATACATACACATGGTTATTAGGTGACAGAGCACATGATGTTGTAGCCCCTCCCCTCATCAATAAAGACAAATTGTTCCTGAAGGAACTTTTTTTTTCCTTTTTTCCAAAAATTCCTTATAATACAGAAGGTGAATTCAACAACAGTTTAAATCTGTTCTCTTGCTTTTAAATATTCAGTATCTGATAAATTCCCTGCACATTGCTGTCCAAGTGGTTGGTCATATTTGGTAACTCTGACTCAAAAAAGAATCCTGTCATTCATTCAACAATGCTTAAGTCAGAAACAGCACCATAATGCCTGCAAAACCAATGCGAGGGAAGTATTAGCCCTCCACGCTTAGCCTTGGAACTCAGAAATTTCAATGAGCAAGATCCCTCATTAGAATCAGATGAGGACAGATGTACCTACATGGTGGGTGGGCAAGGTTGGATATCAGCCCCTCCAACCTCTCTAATGAGCAATTTCCCCAAATTCAAAGAAAAATTTCATAAAAAGTTAAAGAGAAATGGCAAGTTGCCTCCTATTACCACTAGCCTAGCTGCCTGGGCTGCTGCTTCTATAAAACACACTTTTTTTTTTTTTTTTTTTTTTTTAAGAAAAGCATTGTTAAAACCATTTGGCTGAAAGTAAAGAGCTATTGAAAAGTACAGTCAAACTGGCAGCTTGCTCTTAAAATTTCCCCCCACCACTTTTATAAGTATCGTTTTGCTTGTGGCTTTTAACAGCTGTTCACACACGCCTAAGCTAGATGTGAACTTTTATTTTCCCAAAAAACTAAATGGGAAGCTTTAAACAGCATCTGATTTAATATTTTTTTTCTTGTTTTAATTAAAAGTGGAGGTTAAAAGGATCGTGGAAATGGATGATGCAGCTGTGCCGATGCTAAGGAAAAGAATTCCAGAACAAGAAATGAGGTAAACAGACAAAATAACTTTCACGAAACTAAGTGTGTACCACAATTAAGAGGTTTTATTAGCCAATGGGAAGTTAGCTCTATGGTTCTTCACAAATGTTTTACAACACTAAGTTAAATTGCATTTCAAAAATATAATAGAATTTGGCTATCCACTATGTTATTCCCCCAGAGCAATCCTAAAACTAACTCCAGAATGAAGTGGTTTCACAGGTTCCAATATTACTGGTTTGATTCTCCAAAGAATTTAAAGATCCCTGCTCTGTCATGGAGGTTGGACTAGATGATCTTTTGAGGTGACTTCCAGCCCCTAACACCTGTGATCCCCCGTATATAGACGTCTTCTTGGAACAACAAAACATTTAGAATCAGATCTACAATGCTACCAAGACATTAAAAGATAAACACTGGCATTCCTAGAGTTTCAAAGTACACAAGCAACCACTGAGGAACTAGGCACACATGAAAATCCCACCAGCCAGGAGTCCGTATTTTTAGGAACCAGCAAAGTCACAAAAATTCTGCCCTCTTGTTCCAACTAGATACTAAACTCAGCAAACCTACAGAAATGAAGGAGAAGGTGCCATGCTTAAATTCTCCTTGTACCCCTGAGGTACAAAAGCACAAAATGACAATATAATAATTCAAGATATTTCTACGTCTTTAAAGGGTATTTTCTACTAAAACCCTTAGGAAAAACATAAAAGTCTTTTTAAGGCAGAAAATACATAGGATTATGAAGGAAATGCCACATTAATCCATGTGGATTATACAGCCTGTAGACTGTAACAGCTCCAAAGAAATCTCTTCCAGTGCACTAGCACAGCTACTTAAACCAAAAGACCTTAGTAGTTCATCCATCAAGCTTATGCAGTCAGAGAAGCTGCTAGAATTATTACAAAATGTGTAATATAATAAAAAAAGTAAGCAAAGTAACCCACATTTCTCAAAACATAACTGTTTTATATTAAAAAGCACAAAAACCTCATCCATATTGGGCTGATCAACCACCACTCCCAGAAGATGTAAAAACAAAGAAAGAAAATCAACAACTTGAAGAGCATTCCCTTTGCACCAAGCATAAGAGACCAGGTGTCAAGAGAGGGAAGAGAATAATATAAAAAAAGTTGAAGAGGAGACATGTAATTCAGCTTGACCAGTAGAGCCTAAGAGAGGGAGGTAAGTGAAAAATGTTAGCACTGTACTCATTTGTTTACTTCCCTTGTCCACCAACATGCAAGACTCAAAGATAAGGAATAAAGCTTCCATAACAGATATGAATATCTGAGCTAGACAGAACCAGGAATCCAGAACATTCTAGTCATGCCCAAAAAGAAACTCTACAACTTCAATCTTTGCCTAGGGATCCTCTGGGACATAAAGCTTTCTATCACCAAAGACAACATGAAGTTGACTTCTGTTGGGTTAGTTCCTTGTTGAATCCAAGGCAGTTTGACAAACACCACCCAGGTTATAGAATCATAGAATTGTCAGGGCTGGAAGGGACCTCAAGGATCATCTAGTTCCATCCCTCCTGCCATGGTCACCAGTATAACATTTTGTGCAGGTGCATATAAATTACATTTGTGCACTTTAACATATCCAAGCTAACTAATAAGGTAAACACACTGAAAGCAAATATAGCATTAATGTTTCTGGACCTTCTGCTGACAAAACCATGCATTAAGATCTGAGATTAATATACAAAATGATTCACAGTGCACCAGTTAACAAAACAAGTTTAATATTAGAGCAGAAAGAAAATTCAACTTCCATTAACTTCAAAGAAGTTGTAAGTCACTCTTTGTTTAGTTATCTAGCAGTACTGTCCCACAGCACTACAGATACACATAAACGGGGATCTTGCCAATGCTTATAAATATCTAAAAGGCAGGTGTCAAGAGTCTGAAGCCAGACTCTTCAGTGGTGTTCGAAAGTAGGATGAGGGGCAACAGGCACAAACTAGAACACAGAAGGTTCCATCTGAACATAAGGAAAAGCTTCTTTACCTTTACGATGATGGAACGCCAGATCAGGCTACCCAGGGAGGTTGTGCAGTCTCCTCCAGAGACTTTAAAAACCTGTCTGGATGTGTTCCTCTATAACCTGTTCTAGGTGACCTTGGTTTAGTAGGGGCTTTGGAGATGCCTTCCAACCCCTACCGTTGTGTGATTCTGTGAAATCAATTATGAAAGTATCACTCAATGAAAAGGCAGAACTATCAATGACCAATACACATTTGGCAGTAATACAATTCCTTAATATTCCACAAGTCAGCTGAAAAAAAAAATTGCCCAAGCAACCTCCAAAGTGGGTACACACACTACAAATAAGACCACAGATGTCCATTGACACTGTAAAATGCTCAAAAATGGATGGTATGAAAACAGAAAATATCTTGTTCCCATATTTATTTGTTTGTCCAAAGCACAACAGAAATGACTCATGAAAATGATCAGTATGACCCTAGACATATGAGAAGCTAGCTCCTAAAAGGAACACAGAGATTTTCCTGGCTTGAAGCATCTTAGCTAGAAGTGTTCTCCTCAGAACTATAGAAGCATGTGGCTCTGCAACCTAACAAAGGCATAACATTGTGAAACTAATCAAATTCAAATGGAAAGAGAGTCTAACCATTTTTATCAATAAAGTAATAATAACAGGATTTTTCATTTCTCAAAGCAAATCAAGAATATTCTAAATCTTATCCTCACATATCTGTCAACATGAAGAAAACAAATGGAGGGTACTACTCAGTGGACTAATCACTGGAACTAATCATCCTATGATCATTTATTTCAAAACTGAGACATGACAGGGGTGAACACATGTTTTGGTGACTGCTAAAGAGCAAACCAGATGATTTTTTAAGTTTCAATTTTAGAGAAAACATGTTCAAGACATTTTTCTGTTCATTTTGTTCTCCAGTGACCTGCTTCCATTATTAGTTCATTGCCACACTCTAAGTTTAAACATATGAAGGTAGCTTCAGTGTTCTTTCACTGCTTTTGAAGCCAGTGAGACCTCTTGGAACCGGTCGGGTTATGTTTATACCATGAGACTGTGACGTTGCTATAGTACTTACAATTTCATTAATAGTAATTACTCTAGCAAGTGTGTAAAGCAGACAGGCCCAGTTGCATAAGGCTCAAGGTAAGTTTTATGAACTGCAGAAAAGCATGATTAGTAGGGGGTGGGGGGGGGAAAACATGTTTCACACTTTTATTGTAAAGAACATGAGAATCTCACAGAAACTGCCAGAACAGATGTTCATAAATTGGGCCCTTAACCTGCAGCACTTTCCAGTTTTTAAGCTATATCCACTGGTCTGTAGAACATATTCCTCTCTTTTTAATATAATTCTGCTGTTTAGTTTTTTTAATAAATAAGTTTATGACTTTAGTAGTGTTGCCAGCTGTTCAATTTTGATTTACTGTCAGAGTCTGCTTTAATATATAGTGGCTTTTGTGGCTTACCCATATAGATTACATTTTAAGCTCCATGATATCACTATAAAGCAGCTGGAAAAAGTACTGGTTGTGCTCAGAAAGCAGCATTATTGCCCTAGTGATCAACCACTTAAACATGCAACTAGACCAGCACCTATTCTCTAAAAACCTTTTGAATACACTACTCTCAAAACAAAGCTGTAAAATTTCTGGTGTAAGAGGAAATCATCTTACTTTAAATAAAAATATCCCCCCAAAGTTGTTGTTTATTAATTAGGCGATGCATTCACTGGCAATAGTGATCTCTACAATGGTTGTTCTTTCTCTGCATTGTTTCCTTTACTTCTACTGTTTAGCTTGAGACAATTTAAGAAATCAAAATCCTTCACATTAAAAACAAACATGGGAATTCAAACATGTACATTCAAACATTTTTCAGTAATTGTTCCTAATGAACTTTCTAACACTACTGATGTTTCAGTTGCTGCAGCATCACAAGAACCGAGTACACAATAAGCAACGTCTAGGAAAACCCAGAACCTTTCTACAGCCTGAACTTGTATTCCATATTTCACAAATGCTTTATACAGTGCTTTCTAGAAAATTTCTTTACAGTAGTGTTTAGTGCATATTGCTGTGAAAGACTTGTTGCTGTTCTTCATGCAGTCATTTTTAACCTCACAGAATGGCAGCGTAACCATAAACACGATAATGTACTGACAGTTATGCAAATTTAATACATACATACAACGCATTCCCCATCACTCTTCTGAAACCTGCATGCACACAGCTCATACTACACCACTAAGAGAGCCTGAGTGGAATGCTCATTTATCTGTTGCCTACTGTATACTGCTCCTAAAGGGTCTCACAGCAAATCATTTTGAAGAAAACAGTAACATAGGCAGATAATTTCACAGTATTATCCTACCTCTAATGTAAAAACCTCACATTTTCAAGACACTGTTTCAGAATTGCATTTTTCATGTTACAAACTCCTATTAATCATATTAATGATGGTTACCTATTATTATTATTGCCCTATTAACATAGGTTCATCCCCTAAATTGAACTGATGTCACTACTGGTTACTTCCAATTAAAAAATATTAATTTTTGTATGTTTCATGAAAACGAATAGAAAAAAAAATTTCCCTGTTGATTAGGAAAAAGCTTCTCTTCTACACTCACTATATGTACAGAGTAGTAAACATACTCAATTACTATATGCACTTCAGTGGAGTTGCAGTGTACACAAACAATATGCAATTGTTAATATCAGTCTGACTCAGACTGTGAAGCATCACAAAAAGATTAGTTTACCAACTTATCTAGATTTTTAACAGGCAATAATGGTACAATAGCACTTGTCTTTTCCCCACTTTGAAATACCAATGCTAGTATCCTATTCACATTTGAAATTTGGTTATCCTCTCTCATCAACTTCCTTCAATAATGTATGAGAATATATTTCCACTGTAGTTAATGGAGACATTCCTACACATCAATGTGCTGCAGTGATACAGAAATAAAAGCTTATTTCACTGTAATGATGCTTCCAGACTTCCCTCAAGTCAGGTGGTTACTCGCAGTTAATGATCTGTGACATACCACACAAGTAGTCCTAAAAAGACTTATTATCCACTGCATGTGCAACAATATTTGCTTTATGGATGGCTAAATGAATGAAGACATTCAATGTAACTGTAAAAGTAAAATCAAAAGAAAACTTACAAGTAACATGTTTTCTTTGAGTAAAAGAGCTGTGAACATTTTCCATTAATACTTAACCTTTTGCTGGAGCAGTGCAACCACATATAATGCCTGAATCCATAAAGCCCAAGAGCTGCTCAGGGTTAACACTGATTAACTGCCCCCAATCAATGTTAGAACTTTAAAAAATTTCAGAGAGCTTCCTCCACTAATGAAATCAAATTGCATTTGTGTCATATGGCAAAGGTGGGAGCAGGATAACTTGCCCAAAAAAAAAAAATTTTAAAAAAAATAAAATTTCTGTGCTGTAGGTAACTTTTTCAGTCCAGTAAAATAGACCTGATATTGACTGGGGGTTTTAAGTACATATTTTATGCTGCACTGAGTTCTATTAATATAGTACTAGAAAAGAATAGTAAATTAACATAAGGCACAATCCAACAGCACAATATCTCCCATGACTCTTGTGGACTGTGCAGACATTCACACATTTTCTGTTTATAATTTTTTTCATTTACTAGACTCAGCTTTTGTCCACCATATGTCCACCATAGATTAACTATTCCCTTAGGTACAATTAAGGGTTTTCCATTTGTTGTAAGAAGACCTAAGTATGAAGGACACAGCCAGAAAAAACATTTCTACCTAAACCAAAAACAGAAGCACATTCAGCCTGGACCATGGTTTATGCAGCATCTTTTTTATTAGACGTATGTCTGCACTGCTAAATAAACTACAGACAAAATCCATGGAAACACTGAGAGATCTCTCAGCATTTCATTTGTGTATTATTACAAAAACAGGATAAATATACTCTCCTAACCTTTGTATTTAGACAGTTTACTCCTGTTTCCATTTTTCAATGACATCTTGAAAGATTTTTCTGAATTTAAGCATAACTGTTAGTGAATGAGAATACATTATTTACTGGCACTTCTCTCACACTGGTGTTTGAATTCCAACTACACTAACAGTATTTTCCCAGCTCCTTGAACTTCATCTTAGTTCTTGGTTGGTCTTAGCGGGCAAAACTTACGTGTGCAAATAAAAAACTGAAGTGCAGCTTTAAGACTTTAAGTACAGGAAAAAGAAACCAGGTTATTCATAGCCACTAAAATAAAAAAGCATAACCTAAGAACTGTCTATCAGTCTAAGCCATGATTATCCTCACTTTCTTCTTAAAGCACCATATGGTCTGAATGAGAAAACAGTAAGCAGTTGGTACAGGATTTAACCTGCCCTGTTTCAAAATAATGCAAATTAATTTATTTTCATATAATTACACCTGTTTCTATCAGGTGTTCAAATCTATCTCAGAAAAATCTCAAACTTGGACCAGTGGTTGCACAGTAAAATCTCTCTTCTGTGTGCACAATGTATACACTTTTTAGCTTCATCCCTGTACAGACTCCTGTACTGCAACAGAATATAAATCAAAATGCAAGCTCAATACTAACTAATCCTATCTGTGCTGAACATCAGAAACTGGTCTTAACCATTATGATAAATTTTCTGCCCTGTCCTATTATCTTTTGAGCTGCATGATAGAAAATATTTCCTCTTTCCATTTTTTTCAGTCATTACTCTGGCACAGGCCACTTGGCTTTTGAGAACTGCCATCAAAACTTAACCTGTATACATGTTCCTGGAATGACTGCAGCAGTGGAGGAAAGTCAAGAAGTCTAAAAACCTGCCTTTAACCAGCTGCTGTGTACATTGTGACTTCTCATCCAAGAGATTGCTTTATAAAGGGTTCTGAAAGAAGGCTCCAAGTACAGCATGGGTTGATATGGAACCAGATACAACAGATGCTATCAGAGTAGATTACATGAAAATTTGGACCAGGACAGAGCGTGTACACCCAGATCCTGTGAGCTGCCCTGCCAGGTGTTTTCCCAGCCAGTGGAATATAAGTAAATACTGCACTACAGCAATAAGCATTCCATCTTTTCTCAGCATTATTTTCTGAGCTCAGTTGCATTCTAAAGAATGACAGTTAGAGCTTAGGCTCTGTTTATGTATCTCTGTGTGGCATACATCACAGTGCAGTAGACCTGCCCACTAGGTAATTTAACAGGCATAATTAAATAGATCACTTCAGTAGTGATGGTAGGTCATTAACATCAAGTCAAGTATGAAAATCTCACAAGATAGATGCTTGCTCAGACAAGTAAGGTCAATCAAAAAAGTGTATGCTTCTAGGATGCTCCCATCCATAAAGTAATACAGTTACACACTGGATTAGAAATACTTTATTATGGTGAATAAATGATCATTTCACCTGTGATTTTCCATTTCATTAATTTTTCTTGTTTGGGTTTGTTGCTTTGTTTTTGTTTTTAAATTACTGGACCACGGAAACAAACAAATACACAAGACTGCAATTTTCTATTAATCTTACAAGTTTGTGGTGACAGACATTCTATACATATTTTAAAACAGGGTAGCATTCTACATTTATTCAAATGAGTTGGTAAATTGACCGTGGCACAGGACAAGGATTTCGTTTTAAGGGAGTCTCTACATGTAAGCAGTTTACCCTCCAATCCCAGGAGCATGTGTGAGGCATACAGGAACTTTAGTATAATCAGGCAAGACTCAAAACAACAGGGGTCTTTGCATTTGCTGCTCAACACTTGTCTTGATTGCAGGTGAAGGACCTAACAAGTGTGAGCCCAGAGGAAACAAGAACAGAAAACGGACGGAAAAGCTTGGGAGGGATAAGAGAATGAATGCATAGTTCTGAATTTTAATAAGCCAGAATCTCGAAATTAGCATTAATGAAGAAATTCTCCAAGGGGAGACTAAGTATGTAAGGCAGTAACAGTCCAAAAGCAGACTGGGTATGTCCTGTCAGCAGCCAGATTCACATTAGTACACAGTACACCAAACATTCATTCATATCTGGGTTGGAAAATGTTTCTTTCTGTGCTCAGATAAGACAGGTAAAAACATTTTAGGTTGTATGTAAATACAAGTTAAAGGGTACACTAAAATGTAACCTTTAAACATCACAATGTAACAGCATACCACTTCCTGTTCAGAGATAGCACTCCAAGATCAATTAATCATGGCTAAGAAGAACAAATGGTCAACATTCTTAATTAGGGTTGATGCATTCTCCTCTGTGCCCTTATCTGTCATGACCACTGTTTAAAAATCTGAGTTATTAGTCTTTATTGAGGAGTGGATCTGGTTAATATCTCTAAGAATAGAAATCATTCCTCCTTCCACTACACACTGGTACCTGATAATTCCTACCCTCTATAAAAGCCAGAGATAACCACCACCCTAAGACCATCTTGGTGGCTATAAATCAAAGTGAGTGTAGCTCCCATGCAACCTGGGTTAATTTTTGTTTACAATACATCCACTGAAAATGTGGGTACGACACTTGAGGAGACTGCTTATAGATTAGTGCAGAGGGAAATATATAAAGTAGTCATGGTAGAAAGGAAAGAAAGACATCAGTCACAGTCAAACCTCTCTAATTCACACTAACAGCCAGAAGATCCATTGTGATTACTGAATTTTGTCAATACCAAATTTAAGCAAAGATCCTCAGCGCACAAAACACAATTCATTCCCTTGGTAACTACAGTTTCATTTACAGTATACAATGTTAAGTCAAAGTATTTGACAGCAATACATCTATAAAAGTTTTAAGTTACTGCACTGAAACTCAGTAACATTTGTTAATCTCAACAATCAGGTTCACTCCCTTACTTCTGCTGCAAATGGGTCTCAGCAACAAAGCACACTTCAAACATACTTCATATTAAATGAGATTAAAATACAGCAAGGTAAATTGCAAGGAAAGCTACATTTCAGATTCAGTACCATCTGTAAATTTTAGGATTATATGGTATCATGGCTTACAGTTAGCAAGAAAGAAAAAGTCTTCATTAAATTTTACAATTCCTTTTGTTGTTTACCAGACATTTACCTATTAATGCTCTTGCATTGTGTATGGGTTTCTTATCACTGAGTAAGGAAGTTGAGCTACTCCAAACAGTGATTCCACCCAAAGAACTTGTTAGTACTGGTAGCTTTGTCCTTTCAACACAGTTAACACTTGAAGCCTGACTACAGTTGCCTCTAGCAGGCCATTAACGTACTGAGGTTGAAACACTCCTAGACATTCTTCTATTATAGAACTCAGAAAAGAATACACTTCTAAAAGCTTCATTTTTATCATGCTGAAATGAAAACAAGAGCAAAAAAAAAAAATGACCTCTGTAGACGGCATCCCCTGTATGCTCGGGAGGCACAACAACAAATATCCTCAAGGATCACATAAAAGCAACAGTTTGTTTTTTGCCTTTACACAGCTTCAGATGGAAAACAAGGTGTGCTACTTTCACAAAATGAAAGCTCCTTCACTAGTCAGTGTCAGCCTTCACATGGAAATTAATCTACAATACCACATTCTATTTGCACATGCTCCCAAGGAAATATCTGGATTATAAAGAATTGTAGCCATATACACAGGAAGTAGATATGTCTTAGGCACGTAACAGAAATAAATCTCTTTCAAATGGAAATCAGTGTCTGATTTTCTACCTTTACAGTACCATTCCAGCAAAAGAACTTTATCCTACATTACAGTGCATCTTACTCTAAATACTTCACAAGATCTGCAGAACTCCATCTAGGAAGTCCAAACTGAGGGCAAAATATAAATCAGTGAAAAATATTTTTCATTTCAATTTCAACAGAATCTGTATTATTGACTCAGGTCTGCTGGAATACAACACTGCCTATGTTATACTTTCAGAAGTGCTATTTATATATTGTAACTCTAAGAGCTTCTCTGTTTTCTTCCAAGAAAATAAGTAGTCTTTCATAATTAATATCATAAAATGTTACAGCACCACAGTCTCTATGCTGTTTTCACATGCTGGTAAACAATACTGACTCACTGGAGGAGCGCTTTTTTTTTTCAGGTTTGCTCTGGATATGGACACGTACACAAATTACTTGGAAAGTCAAAAGAAAAAAATCTGGGTTTTGTCATTCAAATAAATATTTTTATAATGATTAAAAAAAAAAAAATCCTGTAGCTGCTTCCATCACTTTGTTTCTAACATTTCTTTACGTTGCTTTAATCATCTTCAATAGAATAAAGGTAAGAGAGCCAAGATCAAGACCTCAGGTATGCTAGTAAGGATGTTTCTGTAAGATTTCATAGCTGGAAATTAGCTGGAATCCAGCTAATCAGGGAACTAACCATGTGATGGTTCAAGTGGCATATTTGGGTGGTCAGTAGAAAACCATTACATCATACTTTGATAATCAAAAAGAGGATAGGTTAAAAAAAAACCGAGAACAGGAAATTAATAGCCTCATGCAAAACCTCAAAGAGTATGGAAAAAAAAAAATCTAATAAGCAACTGCTAAGTATTACAACTGGGGTGCAGCATAGTTAATTCAAATAATGCATAGCAGTAATTTAGCAGTCTCCTAGAATACAGAATCATGAAACAGACCAATTAGATACAAGAATGCTTCCTAGTTGTCCATTCTAGATGCATGCCACGGTTAGATCCGGAAGCCCTGACAAATCATACATGGGTGAGAGAGATCTATTTCCATGCTGCTCTCCAAGTACAGAAAACACAGACAGAGAGGCTGCAGGCTAGGTAAACCATAATGCAACAGGACTCTCAATCTAACTGCCCAGAACAAGAATAATGAGGTGCACCCAAATATGTCATTGGAACACATAAAGACAGTCTCTAGTTTCCTTTCACTACAGCTACATAACCTGTGCCGTTGTTTCAACAGCAAGCAACAGAGTATTTCCATTAATATTTAAGTATGCATAACTTACTTTTATTTCCAACCAAAGCCACAAGAGGCTGTGTTTCTGATTCTTCATTCACCTTTTTTACCACATTATGCCAGTCTTCTAAATTTTCAAAACTCTGGCTGTTGGTAATATCATAAATCAAGAGAATACCCTAAATAGAAAGACACAATTTAAAACATTACAGGTTGTAAAAATACTTTAGTATAGTAAAATTTGCATCAATCTAAGTTATTATTATCATAAAATAGAGGATTAACACATGATGGCATTGTATCTTTTGAGGAATAAAGGAATTAAGTTTTCATAATAAACATATTTTATTACAGTGTATCTCCTGCATTCCATGTGTTCCAAATTCAGATGCTAACAGAACTACAAGGACCAAAAAAAAAAAAAAAGAGAATTCAGTACAGAGCACAATATCAGAAATATTTCAAACTGCATATATTTTATGAAAACCCCAGAAAGGACTTCACACATGTATCTCAGTTAACTTCTGACTACTTTTATACCTGCCCAAATGCCTGTGCATGTATGTATGTGTCTCTCATAATATAAGCCTTGCTCTAAGAAGAACATACTGATGTTATTAAATGCTCAGTGGAAAATAAAAAACTCTAGTTGTAGGACAGGTATTGTAAAAACTAGGAAAAAAAACAACCCAGACATAAGGCTGAAAGTTGTAAATGAGAAAGAGCACATGGAATGCCTCTTTCAGCAGCAGCCAAGTTCTCTCACTAGCCTGCAGAAAAGCAGAGCAGATTATCTAAACCATCCTCAGCACTGAAAAGTCTCATCAGAGCCAGATGTAAGATAAAGTTAATAGAACCTGAGCATTTAAGGCTGCCCAGTTCTGTTTCTAACTAATTCTTCATCAAAATGCTAGTCTGCTACAAGTTCTCTAACCAACTTCAGCCTACCTACACCTTTGGAAGAAAGGGTATTAACAGTGGATATGCTAAGGAAGAAATCATGAAACCAAGTTCATGACTAGCTCACCAAAACTTCCTTTCAGACCCTTTCTCCATGATCTAAAGCATTACCTCCAAAGTATATTCTTTCCTTCACCATTCTTTTTAGGATTCTTGCCAAGATTTGCTATACTTACACAGATTAGATGGCAGGTATGACATGCTAGAGATGCAAAGAAAGGCAGTACAGCATCCAGTTCAGAATCCCTCTTGCTTTGGTTTTTGCCATAACAATATTCTATAAGCAACTTAGTATGATATAGATAATTAATGAAGGACTCATCATAACTCCATAGCTAAAATTTATTTCACCTTCTGTTATTTAACATAGAAATCCCTTCTATGCTTTCATAAAACTCCACATTTTTCACAAACTTACAGTATATGTAGTACAGAACTTGAAGGTAATATAAAAGTTGTTGTTTCCCTATAATACATAAGGAATTAAAGTGTAAAACTAACATTACCCTTTTTACACAAAAGTAAAGCATTTCCCTGCCATGAGAAGGGTTTGAAACACATGGCAGACAACATGCCAAGAACAGCATGTTAATTCTCTGGTCTCCAGCAACGTGGCAAATAGTCCCTGCTTGCATAATTGTACTCTAGTTAGAGAGATATTTTGCCTATATTAGTGCATATGTGAGTGTTTTTTGTTTTGGAATTCTAGAGTATTTTTTTAAAAAATAGGTCACTGGAAACTGAGAATGCTGCAGAAATGATTTGCTGGTCTCTGGAGAAGGTAAGAGTCTGCAGTACCCTTATTCTATTAACAAGGTAAGTTAGGAAGTACGCCAACTTTTAAAGGTATTTTAAACTAGATATGTGGGTAAGAGCAGCAATTACAGGTAAGAGATGAGAGCAGTCCTGAAATATTTACCACACAAAAGGCAGCAGTGCTAGTACACAACAGAACTGCTATTACGGGTGCCTTGTAACCAGGCAATGTGTTCACACTAGACAACATACAGCTGAAAGGTGTCAAGTTTTGCACTATAAAAGAAAGCTACAAAAAACACTAATTAAAGCCATATGCTTTCTTCTTCAGGTTTATCCTCAGCTGCCCTCATCCTATGACTATAACTGACTTGCGTCTGAAGGAACTGAATTAACTTTCAGATTTTCATTAATATTCATGAAATATATTCAAATTTTTTTTCTAGTCACAGAATATTAATTTTACCAAAGAGTCACATCAGTATAGTATCTTGTACATCTACAGAAATGCTATGTTTTCATTTGTAAAAAGGTTTACAGTCTACACACATTTAACCACTGTTCTTTGCTGATACTGAGGATATGATCACTCCAGCACACATGACTGAATGAGTTGCTGTCTATCAGTTCAGCTGTGGTAACTATGCAATTACTCAGCCTCTCTCAGTTCTGAGATAATATGGCACTGACAGAAAACTGGTTACTAGCACCTTTTATTCAAAAAGATCAAAGGCCTCTTTGTTCTTCTGACCCACCAGTGAAATTCAGCTACCAAGATGGGATGAAGCAGCTATACTGCCCTGGATAAGCAATGTCAGAGGCAAAACAGGTAGGAAAAAAATCAACTGCTTCAAAACAGCAAGGGAATTACAATTTCTGCAATTGCATTAAGCATTGAGTAGGTTCCCATCATCATATCTGGCACTGTTATTTCAATGGTACAACAAACCAGGGAACTTAGTGAAAAAAACAGCACCTTAATAGTAACAACCAAAAAGATCTATCCTAGAGAATTAATTCAGCTTTCATTTAAAGAGAAGGAAACCTGCAGTGGTAAAGCTTGGATAGGTGGATGCTCTACTTACTCTCTCTGGTATCCTGATCAAATTTCAACCAAGATCAAGTGAACTCTAGAATGCAGATAACCTTTTCAGTGGTGGTAAATTCAAAATTTCAATCTCCAGTTTGTCATAGTATTTCATAAGTAGGTCAACCATATATATTTGGATTTCCAAACAGAAAAGCCAAGAATTCAGCCACCTGTCACTTCTGAACTTCACAATAATGAACCAGATGAAATCTATAAAAGCCTACGAGTATTTGCAGTCACTGGGTAACAGCATGGTGCATTGTACACAGGTACTGAAATCTGAATTACTTACATTGAAGAATATATGGAGATGAACATGACTTCTACAGCAGATCCAAATAATCTACTCTATGTGTATATGGACAGCTTGTATAATTACAAACAAGATGTTTAAAATCCCAGTTCCACTACACCTGTTGACTGAGTGCAACACACAGTTAAGTACACATACTGCTTTTGTAGCAACCCTCACCAGTTATTTCAATATTTGAAAGGTTTTCTTGTACTGGGGAACCCAAAACTGAACACACTACTCCAAATGTAACCTCAAAGAGATCAGAAAGGATGATAAACACTTTCTTTGATTTGCCTACCTCATTCTGACTAATTCAGCTCAGTACTCAGCTTTCACTGTTGCAAGTATCTTTTGCTGACTATCACTCAACTGTTTGGTTTTGGGTTTTGTTTCTTTTTCCAGTAGGACCCCTACCTTCTTTTCTCCAAAGCTATGTCACAGAATGGTTGAGGCTGGAAGGGACCTCTAGAGATTATTTGCTTCAACACACCTGTTTCAGCAGTGTCACCTATAGCCAGCTGCACAAGACCATATTCAGATGGCTTCTGCATATCTCAGAGCATGGAGACTCTACCAACTCTCTGGGCAACCTGTGACAGTGCTTGGTCACCCTCTCAGTGAAAACGTGTTTCCTGGTACTCAGATGAAACCTCTTGTGGTTCTGTACCCATTGCCTCTTGTCCTGTCACTGGGTACCACTAAAAATACCCAGGCTCCATCTCCTTTGCACCCTCCCTTCGGATATTTATGCATGCACTATTAAGATCCTCCTGAGACTCCCTCTCTCTGGGATGAGCAGTCCCAAATTTCTCAGCCTTTGTTCATATAGGAGAGATGCTCTGCCCAATTAATCAGTTTCACAGCACTTCCCTAGATGCTCTCCAGTTGATTTCCAGCCTGCAAAACTTTATTCTGTCACAGGGGCAGGAATTTTCATTTGTCTTCAGTGAACTTCACAAGGTTTCTGTTAGTCCATTTCTTCAGCTGCTCATGGTCTCTCTCAATAGCACCCTGGCCCTCCAGCATATTACAGACCACAAGATGTTAGGAGTTGGAAGGGACCCTAAGAGATCATTGAGTCCAATCCCCCTGCCAGAGCACGACCATTCAATCTAGCTCAGGACACACAGGAACACATTCAGACAGGCCTTGAAAGTCTCCAGAGAAGGAGGCTCCACGGCCTCTCTGGGCAGCCTGTGCCAGTGCTCTGGGATCCTTACAGTAAAGAAGTTCCCCCTTGCATTGAGGTGGAACCTCCTGTGCTGCAGCTTACATTCATTGCTCCTTGTCCTACCACAGGGAGCAAGTGAGTAGAGTCTGTCCTCCCCATCCTTACATCCAACCCCCAGATATTTATAGACATTAAACCTCCTCCCAGTCTTCTCTTCTCCAGACTAAACCACACCAGGTCCCTCAGCCTCTCCTCATCAGGCAGCGCTCCAGTCCCCTAATCACCCTCATAGATAGGGTGCTGGTAGAGAGTAGCTGAACATGAGCCAGCAGTGTGCCCAGGTGGCCAGGAGAGCCAGTGGCATCTTGGCCTGGATCAGGAACAGTGTGTCCAGCAGGACAAAGGAGGTTATTCTGCTCCTGTACTTAGCACTGCTCAGGCCACACCTTGAGTACTGTATATAGTTCTGGGCCCCTCAATTCAAGAGGGATGTTGAGGTACTGGAACATGTCCAGAGAAGGGCAATGAAGCTGGTGAAGGTCCTGGAGCACAAGCTCCAGGAGAGAAGAGGCTGAGGGAGCTGGGGGTGTGCAGCCTGGAGAAAAGGAGGCTCAGGAGTGACCTCATTGCTGTCTACAACTACCTGAAAGAGGTTGTAGCCAGGTGGGGGTTGGTCTCTTTTCCCAGGCAACCAGCAACACGACAGTCTCAAGTTGTGCCTAGGGAGGTCTAGGCTGGACGTTAGGAGGAAGTTCTTCACAGAGAGAGTGACTGGCATTGGAATGGGCTGCCCACGGAGGTGGTGGAGTTGCTGTCTCTGGAGGTGTTCAACAAAAGCCTGGATGGGGCACTTAGTGCCATGGTCTGGTTGATTGGATAGGGCTGGGTGATAGGTTGGGCTGGGTGAGCTTGGAGGTCTCTTCCAACCTGGTTGATTCTATGATTCTCTGAATAGATGAAAATAAACATAGTCTTATGTGTCTTCAGCAGGTGCTGTAACATACTTTTTCTCTTAACTTTGTGGCAAGTCAGCTTTGATAAGAAGCCTACTGCAGACACTGGCAATACATTCAATGGCTGGAGAGAGAACAGCCCTTCATTCACTAAAAAAAACAGTTACAATAAGCATTGGGAGAGGACTAAACAAGACAAGACTTATGCAGAGTTTTTTTGTTAAGGGGTTCAGAACGACTGAAAACCAAACTTCTATGAATTTAGGCTTATCCATATCAATTTTCCCTTGAGTTGGGGCGCTGATACTAACTTTTCGACCTGCTATTGCTGATAAGAAACTCCTAAATTTATCACCAAATTCAGTACAAGAAAAGTTAATAGCCTTTTATTTCCTTCATTGAGTTTAGTTTGGGCATGTGGCAACAATTTGTGATTGATCAAATTCCCTGTTGTCATGGAAGCTACTTTATCCTGCTGCTTGGTAGAACTTTAACAAGGCAGCAAATGTTTTTTATTTAAAAACTAAGAAAATGCAATAAAACAGATGGAACAGCTAAAAACATGTAGACACTTTAATGTGACAAAATGTTAAACTGATAAATTTGGGTTTATCCTAGTAATAAATCTTAACCTCCTTAATTAGCCATTCCCATGCTGCCCTACAACTACAATATTTCTGCCCAATACAAGTTTTAGGATTCCGTATTACTATGGCTTAGAAGCATTTGTTTTCTTTGGGGATAAATATTATATAAGAACAACATGTATAACATGTTTTATTATTACAAACTCCAAATTCAAGAGTAGAGCACAGTTTGGGTTCACTTATGTTAAGAAGTTTGGCATCCTCCTAAATCATCTCATAAGTCAAGATACTGTTATAATATTTACCTCTTGCTTAATCCTAACACTCACTTTAAGTTGCTTACTTAACCTCAAGATAAAATTAATTTTCACTGGATAGAAGTTCTAAAAAATATTTAGCTACCTGGTTGCCTCCTTTTGTTTGCCCTCTTATAACCCCAGTTGAATGTATGAGTTTAATAGTGTAGGATTGCCCTTAATTTCCTCCTTCTACTTTTTCCCCCCAGGAGGCATCTGTTCTAAAAGCAACCACCATATCCACCACGTGGATATCCAAATAGCCTTTACTATTTACTGTGATTGCTTTTCTTAAGACACAAAGCATGGAAGCATACATCTGTTCTTGAGAGTTATTTGGATGTACAAACGTGCACCTTTGCTTTGCTTTTTAAGCAGCTCTAAAAAAAATTAACTATTTTCCAAAATTAAATTTGGTTTATTAGTACCAAATAAGTTTAGGCTAAGCTTTTCTTAGCTCTACAAAACAACTTGTAAGAAATGTATAATTTTAAGACCAAAGTCTCAGTGAATTTTAGGCAATTAGTCCTGATATAATGATCATTTATACCATACCTGAGCTCCATAAATATATTTATCCAGCATTTTGCCTCCGATTGTTTGGCCCCCTACATCCCACACTTGAAGAGTAACATTCACATTTCCTGAAAAAGAAAATGACACAGATATTGCAAAACCTGGAACATTTAGATGCAAATTAAAGATATACTAGAACTCTATTACCTCCCTCGATAGTATAAAAACAGTAACAGCTTTTTACAAGTATAAAAATAAATAGGAGCTACCTTTCAACACAGAAATGATTGTATCATTTTGAAAAAAAATTTAAAAAGTCACCTGTGCTCAGCTAAGTCATTAAATGCAATTAAATACTAACATATTTAATATTAACAGAAGAGCATTGAAACTGCATAAACTATAACATTCCTGAATGAAAATTACTCAACTGCATTGAAGAAAGGAGTAAAACTTGACAAAGTTCTATAGTGTGGTACTTGAACTGAAAGGCATTACAATTAATGCCAACTTAACCACATTATTTCATACTCTGTGTCCCTTCCCCCCAAATACCTCCAAATCTTCTTGACAAAACTTAGAAGCAGAGAAAATCTGCACAGTAACTGCATTTTGGTACTGATACTCTTAGACTTCACTAAAGAATTACATAGCTGACACTGAAAAATGGAAATATTGACACATAAGTTGAGGATCCAAACCATTATTACCTCCACCTACCACCCCAAAGCAAGCAACTATATTTGCTCATGTTTGCATAATTTCATCTTCAAAGAATCTATACCAAGAATAGTTCTCCCTTTCTTCTCTAAACAGTCTCTAAGCTATGCAGAAACCGTTAACAGGTTTTCAGAAACAAAGTAACCAAAAAAAAAAAAAAAAAAATCAGTGTTAATACAAAATATTTCATATCCTGTAAGTCACACATCTACAAGCTAACCACTCAGAAACCCAGACACTAAACATATACACACAGCAATGTCAGCACAGGCATACAAACACATTAAAAGTATAGTTTGGTTCATTTTGCACAGCGATAACTGTTCAAATCTACTGATTACCTGCAAGCACAAAGCTCTTACACAGAAAGGTCAGATAAAAATCTTTCTAACCTAAATGGCTTACATGTTAATAACAATTCTACAGACTCAAAAAATAATCACAACTTCCCATTAACTTAGTTTCTAGGGTAAAAAAATAAAAATTGCAACAAATTCCATATCACTATTTCCAGAATTGAGTGAAAAGAACTTAATAGTTCAGGCTGTTAATTCAACCACTGTGGTTGCATCCAGACTATACAAGATCCTGCATTTATAAATACACTGAAGCTGATTTGCTTCAGAAAAAAATATTTTGACCAAACTGCATGAAGAGAATTTGTCAACAGTTGAACACTGTCATACTGTTCAAAATTACTCAAAGAATTCACTATTTGTGTTAAACTACATTGTTTCACCGTGTAAAATATTTACATTTTTCACTGCAAAATTGCATCAGTTACTAAAACAACTAAAGACAAACAAAGCTTTTATTTTTAAAAAAGCCAAAAAGACAGGAAAACAGTACTTTGACAAGTTAAAAGCATTTCTAATGTGTCCTAACATAAAATCCTACCTAATTCTAGAAATCAGTGGGTTTAACTCCTAAATTCTTTATCTATATTTAAAGAAGAAAAAAATGCAAATACTGAAGCATCTGTATTTATCAATTCTCTTACTAAATAACAGAAATCAAGGCTTTTTACCCTAGTAACACACAGATGATCATTTCTGTGCAGCAGTATGAATTAACATGTCAAGTAAACAGCAGTTCTGCAGACCCAGAACCAATCAAGAAATTAGAAAAATCCACTGAAGTACTGCTTCCCATTCCAGTATCAAGAAATGCCACCCCCTACATCTCTTCCTTCCCCTCTCACTCCCCATCACCAGTTCACCTCATCTATAGAGCACAGAAATCCATATACACCTCAACACACATACAGCCACAGGCAAAAATCAAAATGATAACCTAGAGAGAAATGCATCTTCCTATGAAAACATTTCAGGAATGTTACTATTTTAATAAAGTTACTATTTTAATAATGATAAATTCGGAAAAAAAGATGTACAGACTTTATTGGTGCTTTGATGTTATTTTCATCTACATTCTGCTTTCATTACAAAATAAACCAGAAGAAAGCAAAACATGAATGAACCAGTGGTTGATCAATTTCCACATTTTCCACTCAAGAAGAATATTTAGAATCTCAGTAATGTACTAATGGCTTCTTTATGCTTAACAGCTGGAAAAAAACCTGCAAAACGCAAGTTCTCAGCATGCACACTGCATGATTTGTGTACACATTCCGCTTGCAAGTACTGCTGTTAAGCGTTATGCACACTGGTATTTTTAGAGGCATGAGCAGGACAATAATAAAAATTATTCCATTGATTTTATGGAGAAATAAGCACTGAAATTTGGTACTTTATCACTCACCAGATACTAAAAAAGTACAGTGAAATGGCCAAACCAAAATAGCGAATGCAGGAATAGTCTGAAAAGGTTATTCTGTTTCACTTAAGAAAATATATAAACATAATCAAGAAATTATTGGCAATATAATTTTAACAAAATAAGTCCAAGAACTGTATATATTTTCTTATGACTTCAGGTTATAGCTAAAATGCCTCATTTCTGAGTCTGCTTCCCTTCTCACCCTCCAACAGAAAAAATAGACAGAAGTACAAAACTTGCATCAACTTTATCAGATCTCACTACAGCTTCTAATAACAACAAAAACTTTTTCTAACTTCTGATTTCCGAAGCCAGAAGAAATTGCATTTAATTAAATAGTTTCATACTTTGAAACTGAGCAAGCACAAATCAAACTCCTAATTGTTCAGAGACAAATTTCTACCAGCAACTATTCTAATTATTTCTTTGCATTTTCCATGCAGAGTGTTGCAACTGGCATCTAAATAGTTTCTTTGCCGTCGTGAAGTGAAACATCTTGAATGCTCAAACTGTATTTTTATGAGTGCCGAGGGACCCTAAATTTTAGTGGTCTATTAAATGCCAGCAATTTCATGCTGCCTTGCATAAAACAGCATTCACATATTAGAGCACTGCAATTCCATAGCTGCATTATACTTCTCTCGCACAACTCAAATACAAGTTGTATATTTCATTTATGAAAAAAAAATAATCTGTTTCATTCAACACACATATACTTTCTCAAGGAATATATTTAAAGTTTCTTTTCATTGTTGCATGTTACACTATCCACATGGACAGGGAGCACACCCAAGCAGAGATAGTAAAACCCATGAACATAGACAGCACTCCTTTTATTTGAATTCAATGTTTTATTTAAAGATGGAAGTTGCAAATGCATAGCCCTTTGTCGTGTGGCAAGAATGTACTAATAACATTTTCTCTAATAACCTAATTAACTTTTACAGTAAAGGCACTGTACTTATTTAGTATACATTACTTTGAAGTATTTAGTATAAATATAATGTATATTTAGTATACATTACTTTGAAGAATCTGTTTCTCAGACTTCTATACCTGCTCAACCTTCCACTGTTAGCTTCATTCTCTTACCTGGCAGCATTATGCTTTTCAGGAAGAAGTCCAATCCTATGGTTTGCTTGTACTGTTTTCCAAATGTTTCTTGGGCAAAACGTGTGGCTAAGGACGTCTAAAACAGAACAACAGCAAATCAAGTCATCATTTTCAACAGAAAAAAAACTTGATGTTAAACCGTAAACATTAAATACAGTTAGGTGCTTCTTACATCAGTGCATGCTGACAGTTTTCATGGATTTGGCTTGCCAGGCATTCCAGCCAACTCCAACGTAATGAAAAGTGGTGGCAAAGGCTACTAATTTAGGCAAAAAACCAGCAAGGCACAGGTTTCCTTTGTATTGCAAAGATACCGTGATATTCGGATCACAAAACACTACACAGATTTGAATGAGGTATCATTAGTGCTCAAAATGACACAGATCTGAGTGACACTCCCCATATCTCAAGAGTATTTCATATTTTTAAAAAGCATTCCTTTCCAAAAGAAAGTTCTTCCTTGACACACGACACCATGATCCCGGATCAGCTTCCCGGGAGGGAACAGAGATCTGCACCATGCATAGTTCCACAGGGGTTCCAGAATGGGGCAGGATTCAAGGTTTCAGGATCAGGTATTGCATGAAGTCTCTGATTGGAAGTGTACTTTCTTGCACACAGGAAAAACTAAATCCATGTTAAGGATGCACATTTGCAGAACACTGGAAACATTAATTTGAATTTGTGGATTTATTAAATCAGACAATTACACTGTTGGCCTAATAATCACTTTTTACTACACAGTGCTGAAAGGATACACAGTTAACCTACATTTAACAATTAAAGTTCTCCATTGAAAAATTAAAGCAAAGAATTTGGAAGCAAAGAATAAAAAAAATCTAATCGTAAAAGAGAGGAAATAAAGGAGAAGACAGCTACAATTATAAAGAATCTAGAAGTCTGTATTGAGGGAAAAAATAAATACTGTATTAAAAATTAATATCACATAGATAAGATACATCCCACATCAAATTAGCAGCATATACTCTCAAATCTCTTGACATCTGAAAATATAAACTGCAGGAAAAAAAAAAATCCAAATATTAATTTACATAGCAGGGGGTGGGGGTGTAAGCCTAACAGACTCACAAAACTCTTACACTGTGTGAGAAAACTCCAAACAGGCAAGAAGGACTTTTTTTTTTGCCAGTTTTCTGTTCAAGACCCAAAGAGATGACTCACATCAACTCTTATTAGAAATTGCGGTTAGAGCACATTTAGTTAGAGATGCAATGGCAAAATATGCCAATAGCTCTGAGAAATGAGAATAGGGAAATCCCATTAACAACATGGTTAGAACAAATCTGAGTAATGCTAACAGTGCCAAATGTAGAAAGGAACTTACTCTTTTCTGTATGAAAACGTGATCGGCAGAGCTCGAGCATTAAAGCTCTGTATCAATAGGCAAGCATCTATGCAACTATTAAATTACCTATGAAGTAAATAACACAAGATTACTCTTTGCTTGCTCTAGATTCAAATTTACATTCCTATTTTTGTTCTATATAGAATAAATTATATTTTAGTATCAGAAGATATGTTTAGGAAGTAATCCAAAAAATCAATTAAAGACTACAGCAATATTTTCATTCGCTTCACTGAGCTCAAGTCCCAAGAGGAGTATAAATAAATAAATAGGAGAAAAAAGCAAGTAAACTAGAAATAGCGTGAGCAAAGTTATATATTTATATCACTGTGGAAAGGGTGAAGACCAGAGAATACGAATCATGAGAAAATTCTTCTGCCTACAGCTATGTAACAGTATCACTAACAGACAGACAAAATAAAGCTTGATCTAGATTTAGATAGTAGTAGTGAAAAAGTCAGTAGAACTGCTTCTTTTAATGACAATAACTAGCATGTCAAGACTGCAAAGACACTATTTTTAATCTGTCCTTAATGAAGTATGCAAGAATAAAAATGTTGCAGGAACATGCCATACAGTCTCCTCCTTGAAATTTTCCTTTTCTGAAAGTAATCAGCACTCAAGAGTACAGATTAAAATATCATCTGACTATATCATAGTATTCTATATTCTCCAACACACTAATTTAGATCATTATTAAATAAGTAACCACTCCCTTCTTGTTTTAAGGGTTCAGTAAATATTAGCTTTATCACTATGTGACACTCAATATTCTCCAAGGATTTATAGGGATGCTAGTAAAAACAAATAATATACTTTCAATTAACAGCCAACCAATAAGAGCAGCAAGTAATCAACAGCACGGCAAAGTTTTCCTCTCCTGTGCTCTTGAATGCACAGGAATTTATAGCAGAAAATTACAGACTAACTCCTTTAATTTTTTTTTTTCTTAATATATGTTAGATCTCAAAGGTGGTGTTGGATTAAGAGACCGGAGCTCTCTAGTCACAGAGCATGTATCCACAAAACGCTAAGAGCAACAGTTCAAACTTCTCCACAACACTAAAGAAAGAAAGAAAGAAGAAATATTTAAATATCCCTACAATGCAAATATTGCCTTCGATCCTGTCTTCTGCTATGCTTGCCAAAAAAGATTCTGCATAACAGGTTTGCCTGATAGCTACAATGAGAGTAAAACCCATGTGAAAAATAACCAAAGCTGCGTAACTGTTCAGTAGAACTGTAGCTGGAAAAGCAAGTGATCAGTGACTGCAGCCAAAAAAAGATTATGCTCCATTCATAAAATTCCAGCCATTAATGTAGAGATCATAGAATAGTGTGATATCAAGAAGGCCATGTTCCTTCACATTCCTTCTAAGACAACTGCACCATCAACTGTCACAGACTTTCCATTAGGCCATGGCAGGTTCCTAACATACAGCAATCAAGAGAGCAATCATAACTAAATAATACATAAAAAATGACAGTATTCTAAGTGCAAAATGTAATGAGATATTTGGTAAGATTTTTAGGAAACACATAAAGATGAAATTAAACCTCAAGTGAAGCAAGAATGTCTTGCTTTCAGTGCCAACAACTGACAATATAAACTGCTGACAAGCTGTTCCTAAACACCTTCATATTGAGTAAATAAATGGGAAAAAAAGGCAAACAGTGTTTGTTAAATAGATTTAAAAGTCAATACATCTAAATAAATTGAAAGTCAAACAGTACGAGCAATAACAGCCAGCTCTAACTAACACCATTTTGCTCCTGCATTTCACTGTGCTCTTCTGCAAATAGGCTAAAGGTAATTTGTGCACTGTATCATTTCAGCAGAACTTTGCATCTCAACTCTTTATCTCAACCCAGAGGTGACGGTTTTGGTGTTACTTTCCCTCCCATCCGTGTGGGGAGTGGAGAGTTTGTGAAAGCAGGTTGTATTAAACCAGGACAAATACTTAAATCAGTCTGTGCATTGCAGAAGTAGAAACACATGGATCATAACATGGTTTCTTATAGAATCATAGAATGGTAAGGTTGGAAGGGACCTCAAGGATCATCTAGTTCCAACTTCCTGCCATAGGCAGGGACACCTCCCACTAGTACAGCTCACTCAAGGCCTCATCCAATCTGGTCTTGAACACATCCAGGGAGGGAGCATCCACAACCTCCCTGGGCAAACTGTTCCAGTGCCTCACCACCCTCACTGTAAAGAACTTCCTCCTAACATCCAGTGTAAATCTCCCCTCTGCCAGTTTAAGCCCATTGCCCCTTGTCCTGTCATTGCAGGACCTTGTCAATAATCCTTCCCCAGCCTTCCTGTAGGCCCCCTTCAGATACTGGAAGGCTACTATCAGGTCTCCTCAAAGCCTTCTCTTCTCCAGGCTGAAGAGCCCCCAACTCTCTCAGCCTGTCCTCATAGGANCAGGACTCGGTTGCTGTCTGGGCTGCATGTGCACACTGCAGACTCATGTTGAGCTTTTCATCAACCCAGACTCCAAGGTCCTTTTCCTCAGGGCTGCTCTCCAGCCACTCACCACCCAGCCTGTATTTGTGCTTGGGATTGTGCCTACCCAGGTGCAGGACCTTACACTTGGCCTTATTGAATTTCATGAGGTTGGCCTGGGCCCACCTCTCCAGCCTGTCCAGGTCCCTCTGGATGGCATCCCTGCCCTCTAGCAAGTCAATCCATACTAATTATGCTGGTTTGAGGCTAATTGGAGTATTTTAATGGAGAAAATTATATTATAGGCTGAGAAAAGCAAACAATGGTGATGTCTACATAGGCTTGCTGAGATGTATAAGAACAAGGACACAAACACAAAGAAGACAGTATCTCAGTCTCTCTCTGGGAGCCAGTGGGTCTTCTCCTCTCTGCTGAATAACCTAACTAACCACTCTACTTCTAATCCCCCGGGCTGATCCTCCAAACTCATCTTGGGTGTAAGGTAAACCCTGGGGCAAGGTATAGGGATGGGGAGAAGGTGGAAGGGTGGTTGGGAGCCCCTCCTGGGAACTCTGATTTCTGGGAGGGGAGTTGTGTTTCTGTATTACCTTTAACTTGTACATTTCTGTAAATATTCATGTATATTGTGTATATTTCTGCTTGTACATTGTGCTAAGCTGTAAATAGAGCTTCAGTCCTTAACTTCCAGCTGGCCGAGTCTAGTCTGGGTAATTTTACAAAGTGTGGGGGTGCAGGGAACTCCCAAACCATTACTAGTGTTCATTTCATAGAAAAACAATTTTGACTCAGGCAGAGCAGGTTCATTAAAAATCTAGATGAAGGGCACTGCTCTATGTATATTCCTTCACATTACCAAAAACAAAAAGCCAGCTGCAATTAATAATTGCTATTTATTTTCATCTCACATTGTCCCCACTTCTGATTGGCAGACTGTTTTCCTAGTTTGTCATTCTCTATTATCTTCTCCCTAACCAATCTTGCTTTCCTCAACTTTTCTTTACAATTTATCATTTCCTTAACATCTCTATTTAATACTTTTTCAGATTCAATTTTGTCTCATTCCTCTCATTTCTTCTTCTCTTTTTAACTCTTCGCTCTTTAGAGCTTGCTCACCCTTAACATTCTAAGTATCCAGTTATTCATTCAATCACCACAAAACTAATGAACAGAAGCAGAACATCCCTCCCTTGCCTCATGGATAGGATTATTCCTAGCTAGTGGAAACACAAACTTTACCCCTAACTTGAACTGACACTGATTTAAACTGCCACCAACCCTGGCACAGAACCCAAATCACATTGCTTCTAAACAATGAGAGAGGAAAGAGAAAGCAAGTTCACACCTTCAGCCAGCTGACTCAGACTTCTTTTTTTTCTTTTCTTTTACTCCTGGAAAACTGAAGGACTACAACAGATGGCCAAGAGGGAGGAAGTAATTTTTTTTCCTCCTTTATGTGGTTTTTTAATTGGGTTTTTTTTTCTTTTGACAGGAGAGAGACCCATGAAAAGAAGTCAGATGTGAACACCTCGCGCAAAACACAAGATGTAGTATTTTGAAGATATATTTCATTTTTTCCTACACTCCTCCTGTCTGGTAATTCCAGCAACAGAGGAAGAAAAAACCCAACATCTTGCACAGTACATGACAGGCTAAATATGTGTGCAGAAACCAGCTGTGAACCAGATGTAAGGCAGGCTACTGAGAGTTGAAAACATATAGACACACACATTTCAATCAGTAAGCAGAATGAGTAGCCCACAAAGGAGAGGAACCTCAACAATTTAGACTCCTGAGATGCTTGAAATAGCACTAGGTACATTTTACCCTTCCATTTCATGACCCCATTTCTTCTTTATTTTCAGAAGATTTTACAATAAATCTATTATTGCAAGAGTTTGCTGCTGGGCCACGAGGACAGCTGGAAGAAGCCTCTATTACAGCATCATCTAGGGGGGACAGGAGGAAAAGCAGCCCACCATAGCATAGCTGCTGCTCATGCAAAATAAACTGCACTTGAAGCACTGGGCTCCTAGAGCCAGCAGTGAGTGGCAGCTCCCATGTGAGAGGTAGAAATCAGCAGGAATATACATCAAAACTCAAGAATGCTTGAAAATCCATGTTTGGCAAGAGGTCTTGCCACAAGGTGCTGAACAGCAGTAGCGAAAGGATTCCTCAGTTCAAATGGAAAACTCCTGGGGAATGTTACCAGTGGAACAGCACTTCAGCTGTCAATCCTGTGCATTTATTAACCTCTCATCACATAGTCGCTTGGAATTGCCCATTTACTGACTCAGGTGAACATGATACCACTTCAGCCTGGGTTCTGAATCACTTGAGATTGGAAAAAAAGAAAGGTTTACTTCTTCATAGAGCTCTGAATTAGTAAGTGAGCAAAACCATCCATGTATTTTCACTACGACACATATCAATGGCAGACAATGCATTTAAATGACCTTTAATACTATTTCTACTATTCATATGGTCTGTGACACAGGCAGACCTTCTACCTCCCTGCATCTTCAAAAGTTATCAAGGAAAAACAGTATTCTTCAAATACATAATTACTACTTTCAAGCGTGTATCACAAGAGGATTCAGACTACATATGGTAATGGATATATTCACACATGAGTAATAAATATCAGTGACTATTTTAACGGACAAAAAAGCACTCTCTTATTTGTATTCTTTGGTCTCCATCAACACTTTTCTTTTAAAACAAGTATAACTTGTTCATAAACTTTTACAACAGTACTTATGTTGATTATAGATGAGGGATAAAAAAAATAAATTAAAAGTCACAAACAAAACCTAAATTGCCTCAGAAGTGTTTTTCCAAACTCTGAAACAGTATCTCAAAATAGACAAAATGTGTTCTACCCACATGCAGAGGTTGTTAGCTCTGAAACTGAAATGAAGAGACCCTGGAGATCCTGCTAAACAACCTTGCCTGCTCGTTGTTTCATAGGGAAACGAAACACCTCAGCCCGCACTCTTGGCCCCTCCTGGGCACTGGCAATCACCGACGACAGTCTCAGGCTATTCCTGCAATCCCGGCCAAAGCATCCACTGCCCATCAACAGCGCACGGGGATCAGCGAGAAACTCCATACCAGGCAGCACCGTAGTAACTACGTTATTAGCCGCTCCTTTTATTAAGGCTAAAGAGAATTGGATTAAAGTAGTGCACATCTGTACGTTGACCAAGACTCTTCGGGTGCCGTAAAGGTACAAAAATCCCTGCCGAGCACAAGCGGATACCGGCGGCCTCGGAGGGAAGCTCCCCGGCGAAGAACCCGCTTCTGACGGCCAGCCAGAGAGCGAAGGGGGCCCGTCCTAACTCTCCGCTACACCCCCGCCCCAAACACGCTGGGGAGGCAACGGAGAGAGAATGGCCAAGAGCAAAGAAGGCGCACTCAGCCACGACGACGGCAGCCAGGGGCTGCCCACTCCTCACCGGGAGAGCCAGGCCGAGCGCAGAGGCGGAAGGCCGGAAAGGGGCCTCAGGTCACCGCGGCGACAGAGAAGGGGCTGCCGACGGGGACCAGCACTGACCTTGCCAGTGGTGCCGTCCCCCAGCAACACTAGTTTGAGCTGGCGGTCCGGACTCTCCTCCTCCTCCGAGTCCGACATGGTCCCTACGCACCGGGCCGGGAAGACGAGGCGGAGGGCAACCGGGAAGGATGGGGTGCAGGAGCGAGGAGGGGGAAGCAGAAAGAAGCGAGCACGACGCTCAGAGAGCCGGTAGCCCAGCAGGGGCCGGAGCCGCCATCTTCCTTCCGCGCGCCCGCCGTCGCTATGGCCCGCAAGGGACGAAACCAACGAAGGCGGAGGAAAGGGGGAGCGGGTAGCTCGCGGGCGAGCGCTACAGCAACAAGTCCAACACCTGCTGCGGGCACAAGTGGGGGGCTCTCACCACGCCCTCACTTCCGCCTCCCCCTGCCAGCGGCTGGGGATATGGCTCTACCCAAGTCTCCGCCAGGCGCAGCCGTAGTTCAGCCTCGAAGTGACGCCCCGCACGGTAACTAAGAGCCGTGGGGTCAGAGGGCGCGGGGAGGGGTTAGTGGCCGCGGTGGGCGTATGCTGTGGGCTCGCGCTCTGCTCCGAACGGCTCTGCAGTTCTGTGTGAGAAGTTTTTGCTATTCTCCAACCTAAAGCTCCCCTCGCCCTTTGGGAAAAGAGACTGACCACCACCTCATTACAGCCTCCCTTCATGTAGCTGCAGAGAGCAATGAGGTCTCCCCTCAGCCTCCTTTTTGTCCATCCAGAACAATCCCAGTTTCCCCAGATGCCTCTGACAAGACCTGTTCTCCAGACCCTTCACCGGGTTCGTTGCCCTTCTCAGCATGCAGTTCAGAACCTCCGTGTCTTTCTTGTAGTGGAGGCCCTTAAAACTGAACACATGATTTCCTGAGAGACTTCTTTGGGGGGCAAAACATCAGTGACATGGAGTGCTTCCTAGCAGAGGTGAGCTGCTTCCACCAAGGGGCTACTCAAGAGCTCCTCTGTCCATATAGGCAATTAGCAGGAGCATTCGTTGATGTAGCCCTAATTGAATTTTAGATTACTATTTTATGATGCACAACGACCATGCTCTGTTGCAGCAGTCTTTCACATACTTGCAGACCGTTAGGGTGTCTTCAGCCTGTCTTCTTTCCTACAGACTAAACAGCTCCATTCAGTCTTTCCCTGAGTTGTCTTTTCTAAACCTCTCATTATTCATGTTGCTTTCCTTTGGCCTCCCTCCACTTTCTTGTAGTGATGTGCCAAATGCTGGATACAGTACTTTGGTTGAGGCCTTATGAGTACAAGTAGAGTGGAAGTATTACTTCATGTGTCTTACATATGAGACTCTTGTTTATATATCCCAGTATGATGTTTGCTTTCTTCACGGTATGACATTGCTGACTCATACTGTTTCTGATTTACTGAAAAACTCCTGTTATCAGAATTCCATGCATTCTGACATTTTCTTCCTGTTTAACTGCAGTGCTTTCCACTTACCCACATCAAATTTCATCCTATATTTCAGGTTAATTGCACACTTTATTTATAATCTTATCCTCTAAAATGCATACTATCCTTTCCAGTGGGATTATATTTGCAACTTTAAGAACCATATTATCTATTCCAAAGTCACTAATAAAGATATCCAGTAGTATGAGATCTCTGCAAGCCCCTATTTGCCATGTCCTTCCCTCTATGGCAAGCCATAGCAATTCTTTAGGCATAGTTTACACAACAATTTGAATAAAAGAGCTAGCTAAAAGTATTTAAAGTGTAGATGTACTTTAATGGATTCAATGTCAAGCTAAGAATTAGAACAACTTTGTGTAATGCCTGAATAAAAAACATTCCTGTTTCAGTCTCTTTCAAGTTTCCTTTGCGAAATGTATGTCAGAATTTTCCAGTATTACAAGTACACTATTTTACTCAATTCTCAGCAGGATGAAGAAGATTCCTTATTACTCATGTATACAAGTGTTTGCAGAATTGAGGCCAAATGCTTTGCCAATGACATTCTGGGGAGGAAAGGGGAAAAAAAAAAAGGAAAAAGCAGAAAGGATGTTAATTTCTAATGGAAAACCAGACACACATCTTTGTCGCTTTCTTCGTACTTCAAAACAACTTAAACATGTTACTCATAAACTATTTTCCACTTCAAATCATCTCTTAGTCTAATTATAAGACAAGTTCTCTTAACTGGGAACTTCAGCAAGATCAGCATTAGGGCTCAGCTGAACAGCACTTCTTGGGAGGACAAGCAACAGGGACAAACATGGAATTTTACTTTATGATTTCTATCATATTGAATGGTTCTACAATTAGCATTAGGCATATAAAAGCTTCACATCTCACATCAGGGCAGACACATGACTGATAAACCACTGCTTATGGAACTGTTCCTATTTCTACCAATTCTTTCTCAGACACATTAAGAAAGAACATAAAAGTTTCCTGGTATATCTGAGAGAAGCAGGGTTCTGTTCAACCCCAAAGATGAAAATCAAGGGGGATTAAGACTGCATGTGAAGTAGCAGGGTAATTAGTAAGGAAGGTGCTCCAGGTCTCCAGGCTACCTTTATTCTTATCTGAAAAATGACAGAGAAAGGTATGTGTTATAATGTGCATTCTCAAACTTCTCTTCTTAGATGATATTCAGTTTCCCTCCACAAATCATTCAAGCTTATTAAAGGTTAGCATCATCATCTAAACAAGTGAACTATAGAAAGAACTGTTTTGTCTTGAATATGGCCTTCATGGGCTTAAGGTTTTCTTGAGACTGTGTATCTGATCTATTTAAATAAGCATTTATATATTAAAGCATAATTTTGGAAATACAAAGATTACTCAATACAGATAAACATCAATGTTTGCTGTTGACTGTCAAGAAAAGAGACAGCATGTTATTTTTTAGAATACAGTTTAAAGTTGCATCTCCTACATGCAAGTATCTACAAAAGAGGCCAAAATCACTACCTAAGTAGGAAACACCCCAATGCTTCTCCCAGGCTCTGGGAAAAGGCAGGAGTCAAGCTGGACAAGGTAGAATTTGACTGACAAAAAGGAACTGCATGTGTGAGAGCCTGCAGCCTTTTTGCCATCCTCATCGGTATGCAGGGTCGTTAGCTATCAAGTCATCTGTGCTGTCCTCTTCAGAGCTTGGTGGAAACAGCACATTTCTCAGTGACTGACAGGAGCTGTGTCCTCTGTTACCGATGCCAGCCATTCTTTTAACTTTTGTTCTACTGTTTCACCCTGTGCTCCTAGAAACACATGCATTTTCTCTTGTGTTACATTCATTCCGTTTTTCTATTTCAGGGCTCTAGCTGGGATCCATAGATGTTTCTCTTCTTCAAAGTGGGAATTACCATTATGTCTGTCTGAACAAGCAAAGTGTCCTTGAAAAGAAAAGCAAAGTTGTTAAAAAAAAAAAAATCAGAGTGCTTATTTAAGAAAAAAAATTAAGATATTTAGTTGTGTTTCTATGTTATATTTAGTTGTGTTTCTATGTTGATTTTGCTGTTCAGCTCTGGAGCACTGTAGAAAGCGGCTGTTACTTTTAATTGCACTAGAGATTTGCAAATAAAAAGCAAACTGTATCTTCTTCATCTGTACTATCTCTAATGCCTCTACCAGGTAGTTTATTTCTTGTACAGTACTAGACTGCTGTGCCTTGATTCAGCCTCAGTGATTAATGCAGCTGACTTAGACTTGACAACTGAGTGGAAATGGTAAATAGCCACTTGTTTTTGTACATGTTAAAAACAGTTCCTACTCAAGCTGGAAATCCTTGCTTTTGGAAGGGCATTCTTCCATCTTGCTTCCTGTTAACCTAAGGTCATTTAAGGAATAACTGCTTTACATGGTTGTTGATTACAGTGATGTAAATGTCTCTGGCCAGGAGCTGCAGTGAACAAGACTTTCCACACAGGAACACAGTTAAACTGGAGGCCGCAACGTTTATGAACTACATTGCCTAATAAAACAGGGAAGAACCTCTAGCCAGCTGCTCCCACAAACTACCCAGTCAAACAGGCCCAGTGAGGTTCACCAAGCAGAAGTCTATTGAGGCCAAGCTAAATGTTTAAGAGAAGGCTAACCGCATCCTCCCTCCCACAAAAGCGAGCAAGGTATGTGGTCCCAAACAGAGCATCTCCTTCTACACGGTCTGTTCTGGGGAGGGAAGAGTAAAGTGAGTAGTAGCTTTTTCCTTTGTGTAAAGTGCTAAATTTTCCCTGCATTGTGGAAGGGGAAATAGCTAACTGACACCTGGCTAGTGCTGAAGCCATGAACAGTAATTCTGGCCACAGCTAATGTGAAAAACCCACACTGGAAATTTGCTCTCCAGTTGTGTGAATGCACAAACAAGTTCTTTGGTCTTTCTACTAGCCAAATTTACTAGTAAAGCCACACCACACTTTCAGTGTGGTAAACACTCTTTCTTAGTGTTGAAAGAAAGCACACTAGCCAACTCAAGAGTAGAAAATCCAGCAACAGCTAGAGAAGGAGTGAAAAAGACCTTCAGAACAAGAGTTAATTTATAAGAAAAAGCAACTGGAATTCACACAAAGTACATCTAGCTTCTACTGAGCAGTTCCCACAAATCCAAAATCTGCCACCTGAGCACAGAGGATCACTGAGAACTCCTGTTCCTTGTCTCCAAACCACAAAGCTCATTAGAATAATAGAGAAAGCTGTTTACAGAGTTGTTTCATATATTCATACCCCTCTCTCAGGCTGCAGCTGCACAGTTTGTTTTTTCCCCCTTTTAAAATACATTATCACAGAGGCCCTGTCACCCTTACTGATGGGCTCAGCCTTGGCCAGCAGTGGGTTCATCTTGGAGCCAACTGTATTAGACACAGGGGAAGCTTCTAGCAGCTTCTCACAAAAGACACTCCTGTAGCCCCGCCTGCTACCAACACCTTGCCGTCCAAACCCATATCAACATTGTCTAAAAAATCTTTCAGCAAGCAAAACTGTCACATTCATCTGACACATGAAGTAAACCTCTGTTGTAATGTGTCCTATTTTCCATTTGCCTAGAGGTCCTCAGTAATTACTGGTTTTCACACTGAACTTTGTGCCAAGTCCCTTAGGAGTACATCAGTAAATGCCTTTATATAATCTATCAGTCTGTGAAGATAAGACTGGCTTGTGAGCAATTCACAAGAGGACAAATTCAGTTTTTCTGAAGAAATTATTAATTACAAATTATTTCTTAGGAGCCCCATGACAGTGACTATATCCCTTTCAGCATTATTATGATCAGCCTTTCCAACATTAATCATTCACTATTGATCTCATCCAAGGACCTGCATATACATGAACAAATCTTGACATGGGAAACCCATTTCAGTCCCTTTTCTGCCAAGTTTAACTCATCTGCTCAAAGTCATATGTGATGTCAGCCTCGAATGGAAGGTTAAAGCTCAGGGTTTCCCACCTTGACTTCAAAAAAAAAACAAACAAAAAAAAAACCAAAACAACTTTATCTCTAACACAAAACTACACTCATGGCTGTTCTACCTAAGCATGCAGTCCTGTGTTCACTGCAGCACATACCAGCACATACTAACCATGCTTTCAGTGTGCTCAAACCTAATTAGTTCCCCGGACTCCTAGGCTTTATTTTACTAGTCTCTGTATAGCATAGGCAAATATTCTGGATTATGATCCACTTGGAAAAATATGAGTCGCTGCTCCAGGAGCTTTCTTCCAGAAAGTGATCTCTCTAGAATTATTTTAGTTACACACCTACATAGCTCTTACAGAAACTCCCATGCTGTGGAGGGAGGGGAAACATGACCAGTCTGATTACACAAGGATGCAGATGTGAAGAGATGAGAGCATCTGCTCCTTTACTGCTCAGCCATCTTGTCTATGAGTATCTTGGCAGCTGGAACGTACTGATGATCCACAGCACAATTGTTACTTTGAATAAAATTATCTCATTGTTTCTTGTTTCTCCCTCATGACTGTGGCAAATTTCTGTTTCTTTCTTTATCCCTAGTTTGAAATTTGCAAATTTGAAGGCACGAATAGGATCTGTCAGCTATACCTGTGTCCACCACCTAGTGAACTGAGATACTTATATCTAACTACAGATTTTAACTGCTGTGAACAGTCAGGCGTACACCTCAGTCTGGAATTACTCAATTAGATGCCTGCTTTCCTGGAAAACTTGCAAGGAAGAGGTAGGATTGCACTGACTAGAGACATCCAAGCCTGGTTTATTTGAGTAGGCAACTATTCCAGTCCAAAATGAGTTTGAAATATCTGTAAAGTGTTGTTCAGTTGCCTCCTGCTCAACTATGTGCTGCTCTTAGAGTCTGTGTAAGATACAGAGCCATAGAGGTTGAAACCTGGTGTTACCTCTACAAACCATCCAGCTCTTCATTGCCTGTGCCACTTCAATGCAACCTGCCAGCAAATGAAGGCAAATATGACTGAAGTGTTCACCACACCTTTGCACTTTGCTAGAAAATGTAATGTGTAAGGTTACTAAATGTAATGTGTCTTAATCAGCTTTGAAATGTCTGCTGTGCCCGATAGGCATTTGTGTCACTACCCAGCGTGGTGGAGGGATCTGACTCACGTTCAGAGAGCAAACAGCTGCAGCACTTCCCGATGTTATCATCCCCACCACCCCCGTTATTTGCTGCCACACCTCTGCCCACGGTTACCACAACAGCAAGAGATCTGGCAGAAATGAACATGTGCCCACACCTCAGCCGCACCACAGCCTTCGTGTGAGCTCATCTTCATCAATGACTTCAGCTGTGACATGAGCAGTGAGACTGGGTGCAAATGCCTGGTGTCACTTCAGCTGCTCTGACATCCAGCAAACTGGAGAGCTAATGTCTTGGCTGCACGATTGGGCATCACAGTCTGGTTCAGCAGCTGGCCTGTTGTAGCTCTAATAAACATATCCTCTTGGCTGTTGCTGATATTAACACAGTAATGCTCACAGCTCACTGGTAATGTGTCTCAGCTGGAATGACAAAGGGCTAAGATTTCAGACACATTTCCTGTCCATCTTTTTTATTGTACATGACAAACTAAAATCAGAACTAACTGCCAATAATCCATAAGTGAGTATGACCAGCAGAATTACATATCTGGAATAACTAATTTTCAAAACCCTACTTTATATTGATTCTCTTCTGATGTGGTATCAAAAGCTATGACTCACCCAAAATTCTTTCTCTCAACGCTAGCCTGTGTGCTCCCAAACTAATTTCCTCCCAGGAAATTTTACTTCTTTGAGGGCAGTTCATTTACTGCTGCCAAAACTGTAGACACTCTTGATGGAGTAGCTTTATGGCATGATTATCTCAGATCTATGTTTAGCTACACTACAGAGATGTGTTAGCAACCCAGTAAATATAGAAAATGGTAAGAAAGAGATAGTTAGGACAAGCACACCAAGGAGAATTACAAGCAACAACTATGACAGAATTTGCACATCTAATTCTGTACTCAGGTAGACCAAGATGAAGTCTTGCAATTAAGTTTTTGAGACTATGCAACTTCTACTAATGAGAGATTAGGTCTTATTTTCAGTGTCTTGAGGATTCCACCACATAACCTTTTAGCATCTATTAGTGGATCAGATCCTACTGGGTTTACTTTACCCAGGCAAAATTCTTGTTCAGTTTGGCAGTGTATTAAATTAATTAAGAGTTTGCAGTTTGTTGCATGGAGCTGATGAAATACTGATAAAAATACAAATCCAGAACCAAGATTCAGGCTTAAAATTAAGTGTGCTGGCTCTCTAATCTTTCTCACCATGCAACACAATTTAGAATGTTTGGAATGATTCTCTATGGTGACTTGCAATTAGAGAACATGTTTTTAGAAGAAAATGTGATATTTGAGTTGATACTGTGCCTTTCAAAGGGACAAATACACCCACACTGCTGTATCTGTGACTGCTGGAGCACGTCAAGTGAAGTGGCTGGATTTTAGGTTCCCACTGGCAAACACAAACTTGTTGGATGCTGTGCAATTCTGTCACTTCACTTTGGTACTTCAGTGGCAGCTGTAATCTTCTGGAAAAGTTTTGGTCTCATAAATGTCTGAGCTGTTTGGCCAAGTTCCTGTGATACTTTGCCTACACAGAACTGCCTTCTTCTTAGCTCTGCTATCCATTAAAATGTTACCAGAGATCTCCACTGATCTCACTTTTGTCATGCAAAGATTTTTCCAAAATGTTCCCTTATAGATTTCAGCTTTAAGTGGTAGTTGTTAGTATCTTTTCATTTGTCCCGAATAATTTGATATCTGGCTTGAGTGCAAAACAAGGGTTCTTGAGCCGGAATTTTGCCATGCATGTGCAAGGGAATTTTTTGGAGATCAGAGGGGAAAATCTATCTGGTCTAAAGCATGATATGACTGCTAACACTGTTTTATTTTCTGCCTAGTGAAAACAAAGAGGGCAAAGTTTATACAATACATACTGTAACCATACAAGAGGGCATGAGCTTTTCAGCTCATTATTGACATGAGGCATGCATACCTGGGTCCTGACAAGGATGTTTTATGAGCAAAAGCAATAGTGAGGTTTTGAAAAGCACACATTTAAGCCTGATGAATACTTTTGAGTTGTGCTCGTACAAGTTGTGATCTAAAAGGCTAGAGGCTTCGATCTGACCCACTAAAATTCAGAATGACAGAAACTTACAAAATGTTACCCCTCTGCAATTAATGACATTTACATTTACAAGCTGTCATTTTGAAATGCTGAATAGCTCATCATTTAGAACACTGAACACCAATTTGAGTTGCCCTTGAAGTTTGTTGCTTCCTTCTTACATTTTTTTTTTCCAGATACTCATAATAATGCTTCAATCTATGCACTTTTGTTATCTCTCTTAGTTCAGCTTTGGCCCCAGAAATATGTTGACTTTGCAGGAATGTCAAGGAAAGACATGTATCTTGTTACCAGTAAAAAACCCCACCCTAGGCATAATTAAAAGCTCCCTTTCTGCTTATTTAATGTGCTAATATGAGAACATTAAGGCAAATCTACCATCTACTGCTTGGTTGATCCAGCTGTCTGGGTTTTTTTGTTAATTTACAGACCAAATTATGTAGACTCTTAAATCCACAGCTTTGGTGGGTGGTAAGGTAGATGGTTAATGAAGAAACGTAGAGTAGGGAACTCCTTAAAGGCCTCTTTTATATGTATCTTGGGTAACATTTTTAGGAGAACAAGCATCAAAGATTGTAACTTTAAGAAACTCTCAAGACAGGAATAAATGTACATGGGTTTAAGGCACCCCTAAAAATTATGAGATGGCTAATATCCCCACGACTCTGTGGTCTGCTCTAAAACAAAAATATTAAGCCAAATGTTTGGCTCTGTATATAACAAAAACAGATTATCTAATGGTTTCCAGTGGGAAATATGAGAAAGACCATTCATAAAGACTCTGTAATAGTTATGAATTATAAAGACTTCCTCATTTTTAGTATAAACTAAGACCCCAACAGAAACTGTTAGATATTTATTCACATACCCTCAAAGGGACTGCACGTGGACATTTTTAATTAACATTATTTGCAACACCTTACTTGAGTTGTTCATTATTAATTTGACATGGTTTGAAGTCCTGACCAGAAAGTTTTCGTCACTTACTCTAATTACACCATTCTTGTATGACTTTAATGCTTTTTAAAGGATACAGTGATTTGTAATCTACACTTAATTAAAAAAGAAAACCATGTTTAAGTAATTTAGGTCATAGCATACCAAAAAAATAGGAATAGGAAGCATTAAATAAACTTTGGGTCATAATTCTGAACATGCCACTAGGCCTTCTCTATAAGGAAAAGATATACATAAATATATAATTTGAGAGTAAAGACACAGATTGACAGCCCTGCATTTCCAGAGATGCATCTGTTGTCCCCATTCTACTCTTTCCTTTCCAGCTCCCTAAAAGTTTTAGTATTCATTAGTTGGTATAAAATGGACACAGCTTAGTTCACTTCCACTTGTCCTCACTGTCCGAATGTCTGTACCAGTCAGCTCGAATGATTAAGCCAGGATAAAACTCCCTTATTCTGTTTGAATTATTTCCCTCACCTTTTTTCTTTCATGTAGTTTTACTTAGTGAAGCCATTCTCTAAATCTGCATGGTGAGTCTGGAGAGATTGGGCTGAGGTTACAGTGGTGGTAGCAAAGATAGAAAATATGCAGGAAACTATTGACATGACCTCCATGTTTGTGTCTGCAGAGGATAGGTAAACTCTGCTAGTTTCTTCCTGGGGAATGATAGGCATGACTAGAAGTGCCATTAGAGAGACTTGTAAGATCAGCAAAGCCTGAGTTGTACCATGATAGACACAGACAAAAAATACTCATTCTCAAGAAGTTCCAACAGGCTGAATGAGTGTAAGAACTTTGCTCTTTATCTTGAAGCTAAAATGTTGAAATCTACCATCTTAAATTGACACTTAGCACCTTTCTTTGAGAGCATGGGTTAAACTGTCTGCAGAGTCAGTGAGGGGTTTTTTGTTTGGGTTTTTGTTGTTGTTGTTGTTGTTATTTTTAATTTTTCCATGTTACACCTTTTCAGTGAAACTTAGTGACAAGACTCTGAGTTTGTAATAGCTGAAACTCCAGAACACAAGATGGCAGCGTCAGACACCACCTACTAAAACAGCAAAGGACTGCAGACTGGTTCAGCCGAGTCTCTTGGGAGGGGGCACAGAAGCAAGCAGCACTATGTTTGTGCTTCCCTTCATCTCCTCATGGAACTCTTGGTAGGAAGCAAATAGACCTTCATATTCCAACAACACCTAGAAAGCACCCTGCAGAAGAAATAAAGAAGTAGTACTCTCTGCAGAGCAGGTCTTGGTGTCACACAGAGCTCTACGTTCTCCAGGTTTAAGATGGTATGTTAGAACATAAAAATACCTTGCAAAAGTTTCAAGGAAAATGGACTTTCTGTCTCTGGAAGATTGCTTTTCTTTTCTTTCCCTGGAGTTATCCTGGAAGAGAACAGAGAGATAAGGGCTTTTTCCTTTATTTGTTTGTTTTTCAAACTCATTTATCACCAGTCTCTGTGTCTGTCTGGAGCCACACATACAGTAAAAGCATTATCTTTGCCAAAGAAACAGGAAATTTTGTTTATTAGCTCATAAATATCATGTTGCTCCACTTAGGAAGGTCATTATAATCAGTGAGGGTGAGCATATGAGGGTCAGAGTGGAGAATGTGCAAAAGTGATCTAAAATGTGGCAAAATCCCCAGACCAAACCTGGCAGAAATTGAGCTCTCTGGGGTCCAGACACCTGGCAGAGTCTCAGTGGGGAAATAAACTTTAAATACCCTGTAATCACACCAGTATGTTCAAAACCAGTGAAGGTCATTAGCAATTATTGTTCTGCTGAGTTTAGGGGTTTCTTGATGGCGTGTCCTTGATGACTTTCCTAGCACCACTGAGTGCCTGAGTCCTGCTCCCACCAAGAGACATGGCACTGTTCCTTTGCATGATGCAGTTCTGCTCATCCCAACCTTTCAGATACCACCAAGCAAAACTGTCACTGAGTGTCACTGCTTGAACAAGGACACTCAAGTTGAGCATATGTTCCAGTACCCTAAAATCAGGCACATCCCATGGGAGTGAGGGCAGGAAGGATGAGAAGGTGTTTGAAGGTCCAGGTGGTGCAGACAGAGGAGAGGGAACTCAGTGGTGCTTGGGGCCCTACAGAAAAAAAAGGGCTTGTAGGATAAAACACCTGGGGAAGGCATTGCAAAGATGCAGGGTTAGAGTCCCACAGGCTGGGGTGGGGAGGGAGGATCCCAAAATATCTGTCCACCTCATTACCTTCCCCTGCAGTGCATTTGGGTTCCCTTGAAGAGATGAGTGGCTCAGACAGGCCTTCCTTTCCCTTGCTCCGGATAACATCATGATGATATCTACCATGTAGTGGGCTGGTGGGGTTTTTCCACCACTTTGCCTCAAAATCGAGAGCTAAGGAAGTATTTCGTTTAGTTCTTGGGGAAAGTTACAATAACAGCTCTGATATGTCATGAAAGTTTAACTAGAAATAAACCTCCTAATCAAAATACCTTGCCAGGAAGTGAGAGATCTCAGTCAATCCCTCTAAGTCCTTATTGTAAAGCATATTGATGGAAAAAATCTTCCACTTTCCCTCTTGAAGAAACTGTAGAAAGAACCACATTTCCTCAATACCAGGTGTCCAGAGCGGGGTCCGGCATGTTTGCTCTGTGCGGGACCGAGTCAGCCGGGAGCGAGGGAGGCGAGGACTCTGCCGCTGGCCCAGGAGCAGGGCCGGAGCGGTCAGCTCGAATTCAGCACTGTCCCGCCGATGACAGTTCCCTCGCTCTGCCCCGAGCCTGGGTCAGGCGGTGGTGGCTGCCCCCCTGGCTCTGCCTGCTGCATCCCGGCTGCATCTCCCGGTTCCTGACCTCTGGAAAGCACATCTTCATGGACGGGATTCAGCCATCTCCCTGTGGAATCTGTTCCAGTGTTTGTTCCTCGGACATACAGCGAGAGAATAGCATTATTAAATATATGGTTTTTATTATTATTATTTTTATTTTTATTCAAGAACATTACACCGGGAACTGTCGAGTATTGAACTTCTGCGATGAAGAGAAGTGATGTCCAAGGCAGCCAGGAAGGACTGCGTTCAGGGACGGTCGAGATCACGAGTGGGGTTTGTGCTCGGGGGGCGGCTTAACAAAGTGATACTAACGCTGAGAATGTCCAGGCAATGTCCCGGCATGACCGGACAGTGACTCACATCGGTGATCGCCAGCTCTCAAACAAATCTGCCTGTCCTACTGGAAACACGCGTGTTTTTTCCTGGCCCTGTCTGTGCTCCCTTCTCACTATAATTACACCTCGGGCTGCGGTCAATGAGTGTTGCGGATGGGGAAAGCAGCACCACGTCAGGGTCTAACCCTAGTTGCTCTCTTTCTCTCCCCTTCTTTGCAGTTGTTACTGGGGTATCTACAGTCAGTTATCCCTTCCGAAGGAAATGTTTCATGTGGCTCTTTAAACGTCAGTGCTGTTGCAATATTAAGGTCTTACAAAGCAAACGGTGCCCGTCGATCTACAGAAACGCCGAGTTTCGCGCCTTGCAACCCTGGCAGGGACCTTGTGCCGTGGATTTTGTGGTGGTCCTTCTGTCGTGCGGGAGTTAAAACCAAATGCTACGGCCTCATTCGTTACAAAACAAAAATTTATCACTCGGGATAAATTCTCACCCGGTTGCTTTTCGGCAAACGTGTCCCGGTGCGGAAGGACCGAGGGCAACGGAAAGCATCGGCGGGGTGGATAACCCGACGGCCCGACCGGGCGAGGAGGGCTGAACCAGCAGCGGAGCCACGGAGCTGTTTCCATCGGATGTATTGTACCCGCAGAGACACCTTCCATCGGGTACATCGTATTTTCAGGGGAACCGTGGCGAGAAATGCCCCAGAAAAACTGATGGATCAGATAGGAAGACACTGCACGTCCTTTTTACAGCTGAGCCTCCGCCACAACCCTCTTCTGCCACTCACATATAGGGCAGTTGAAGGCTGTATGTACCCAGGTCCAGGAGGACCGGCGCTTTATGCTTGCACACAGAATACGAATTAAGGCGCGGGTTTCCGTGGCCACGTTGGCTACAGGAGCAGCGGGGAAGAGCACTGCCCGCAGGGATGCCTCTGACTCCCGGACCGAGACGCGTTCCCAGCCGGGGTTGTCTCCGAGGCATGACAGCCTCCACGCCGGGCCCGACTCTGTTGCCACAGGAAGGCGGCGGGGAGGGGGTGGCGGAGCCGGTCTGCGCCCTCCACACGGGCCTCGCCTCTGTTCCCGCCGTCTCGCCCCCACGCACGCCCGCGGACACTGAGCTGCTGTCCGGGGGCTTGCGATGGCAAAGGGGCGAGGTCCAGCAGCCAGGGGAAAAGGCCGCAGGGGCCGGGGAGGGTGAGTGGTGGCATCCCAGGTGCCCCTCTCAGAGGAGAGGGACTTGCTGCAAATGTCATCAAGGCCCCGCCGCCGAGTTTCAGCCACATATGGTGGGTGGATTTAGGTGTCAAAAGCCGGCGAATTAGAAATGGTAATTGTCTGTCATTATGGGTGAAACGCGATCTATCACAACAACTGGAACATGTCTGGGCGCTAGCAAAAATAATTTGAATGATTAGCGATCATTATGGATGTCAAGCCGCGTCCATTAAGTTGTATGAAGAAATTATCCTTGACGTGCGAAATCAAACTACAAATACACAGGCTTGGCATTGAGAGAACCCTCCCTTCCGGGCCACGGGGGGCCGGCAGCAACCCGACGGGGCTGGCAGGGCCCGGGAGAGGAGTTGGGGACACAGAGCTGCCAGGGCCGACGGGCGCTGCCGCCCCGCTGACAGTGACGTCCCGGAGCAAAGCTTAGCGTGGCCCTGCTCACGGTGCGGAGACAGGGGAGAGGCGCTTGGTAGGTCACAGAATGTCTTGCAGAGAGAGGGAAGCGAGGGGCAGGGAACCAGGCAGGATGCTACAGCGAGGGTTGGTTGACCCGAGCAACCGAAAGACATCGCCCGGAGCATAGAAAGCATAACGATGGATTCTGGGAGGTGTTCTCTGCAAAGGACTTGTCTCCCGTTGTCACACCAGGCCCTGGAAGGAGGAGTAGTCCGGGGACTGTCTTCCACGGTTCTGCGGGGACAGTGCGCGCCCGGCCTGCTGCTTAGCGTCCGCTCAGCCCCGCTGATCCTGCCTGACGAAATGGCTTTGCCGCAGCTCCCAGAACGGGACACTTTCTGAGGCCAGATCGGTTTACAAGCCATTTCCATGTTGCGAGGGTTGAATGTATTTTTTTCTAAGAAAAAAAAATGTCAGTTTTACTTTCAAAGTTCACGCTTTTACAGTCAGGGCTTGAGATAGATTTTTTTTTTCCCCTGCCACCATCTCCCTTAGTTTCTGAACCTGCTTCAGCGAAATGATTTGTTCTAAATGAAAGAAAGAAAAAAAAAAGAGTATTTTGATATATTGTGGATATATTTTTGGTTAAATTATGCCGTTGTGATCTCCCGGGCCGTAGCCCGACAGAGGTAGCTTCCCGGAGTGCGCAAGTCCACAGTGCAGTGCCTGCTTTTTAAAGTAACTCGCAAAAGCTTTCTCCCTAAGAGCAGGAAAAATCATCAGCTTTATCAAGTTGCCTTGGGGTCTTTTAGTTGGTTGTTTGGTTTTGATTTTAATCCAATAAATTAGTACAATTTCAGACAAATGAAAGGAACTTCAGAGTCACTTGACAAAATGACAGTCTGCACCCCTGTAGCGTGATGTTTATAACTAGCGAATGAGAGTCTCTGTTCTTTTCTTATCGCGGTGGCTGGGGAAATGTAGTATGTCCGTAGAAGTTCTCTGTTTCAGTTATTTTTTTATTCTTAACTAGGGAAAGGGACATGCGAATCCTCTTTTCTTCTTCGTTGGGTTTTGTTTTGGGCTTTCTTTTGTTTTGTTTTTAATTAGACAAATAAAATGCTTTGTTTGCTGTGTTGTTTTAGAAGTGCTGTGCCACCCCGCAGAGCGGAGCAGCTACGACGCCATCTCGATAAATCCGCTGACAACATCCCTCACAGAGGAAAAGGGCCCCGTGGCTTCTCAGCCGTGCTTTGAGGCTGCCCACCGGCCCTCCTGTCCTGCTTCCCCCCCACAGTCCCTTCAGACTCCCTGGGGACGCCCCTCGTTACCGCACACGAGTGACAAAAGGCTAATCCCGGGGAGGACCCTTCGCTCGTTTTCACTGTCCGAGCAAAAGCGCCCGGCGCAAACTTCGGCACTCAGCCCGAGTGCTGCCTCCCCCTCTCCCCTTCCCTCCCAGTCTACCCAGCTTTATTCGTACTGCTCCTAAATCTGTATTATTCGCACACAAGCCAAAGATAATATTAGTCCTCTCCACGCGCATTTCATCCCTAATTATCACTCAGGTCCTTTGCGACACAAAGAGTTTCCTCGGACAGTTTAAGTGTAACGCAACACAGATACCTGAGCAAAGTGTTTCACCCATACTTAGGAGAAAAGCGGGGGCGGGGATCTCGCCATCGGGCGGCTTTAGCTGTGGGCAGATCACCGATGCGGAGCTGTGTCCTCAAACTGCTATGACCGAAAGGCAGGGCCGGGCTCTGAACAGTGAGAACAGTGTCCTTCAGAGCCACCACTGCTTGCAAGACGTGCTTACTCCGCAGAGTAATTTAGAAAACAATCCTGCAGCCTGCGCCCGGCCGAGCACCTGGCTCGTGCCCCATGGGCTCTTCCTCTAGCCCCAAGTCCCTGCCCGAGGGGCAGACCACTGCGTCCACCGCCCCTGTGCCCCTGCCCGCCGGCACCCCTGCTCGCCCGCTGAAGCCCCTGAAAGCTGAAAATCAGACCCTTCTTCGCCTTTCCACACATTTTATATTTGTCTGGCCATTCTTGCTCTGTGTGGAAGCACTGTTTTGGTTGTCAATCGGCCGTGCATAGAAAGGCTGCCTGCAGCCTTTGAGATCTTACTGATGTTGCGTTTTTAAAATTCTCTCTTATTTTTCTCTTTTTTTTTTTTTTCCCTCAGTAAAGAAAAGAGATGTTTTAATTACCTATTACCTAATATATATTTACTAATAGCTGTGTTCCTGCTCTGGTGGGAAGGACATCAGCCGCTGCTCTTGGTGGCAGTTCGCGTCTTGTTGCAGACAGCAGGCAGTTCCTGCAAGTCACATCCTGCCCCAGGCCAGCAGCAGGGCAGCACCACCACCCCCACCCCACCCCCCCCTTTGCCTGCCCTCCCAAAGCCGAGCCACTGCTGCGGGAGAAGAGTGAAGAGGTTTCCCTGACTCGGATACTTTTCTGCCTCACAGGAGGATGCGCTGCTGGCTGGCAGCAGTGTCTTTGGGGAGCCCGAGCTCCGGCCTCTTTACTACTGAGCCAGATTTTAATCAAAAAAATCCACAGGCACATCTGAGAGCCCTCAAAGGGCTCAACCTTCGGTTCTGCAGACAGCACTCCCCGCTAGTGTTGTTGCGAGGAGGCCCCCGATAATTGCACTCATGGCCAGCATGACTTGGGACCAGGTTGTAGCTAACACCCCTCCCAGCTCCGATACAGAACCGGGGAAAGAGGCGGGGAGCCCCAAGGGCTCCGGGCGGCTGGGTAAAAGCCTCATGCTCTGGGCAGGGCTTTCCTCTTGGGCCCGTGGGACCTGGCCGGCAGCTGGTAAGGGTGGAACCGGAGTGAGGAGGGCAGCTCTCGCCCCCAGCCTTCGCCGGGCATTGCAACATCCCCATCCCAGGTGAACCTGGACTGTCTCCTTCGCTCCATTCTCTGGAGACAACGAGGGTTTGCGTGTAGATTGTCGAAAATATCTCCCTCCCTCAAAAAACAAAACCAAAAACCAACCAACCAACCAACCAAAAAACCCACCCAAAAACCAAAACCAAAACCAACAAAAAAAAAACCCCAAAAAAATCAAATACAAGCCTTCTTCTTTTTTTTTTTTTTTTTTTTTTTTTTTTTTTAAGAAAAGGCAAAGCCCACCCGCGGGTGAGAGTCCACCCGCTCCCGTGGTCCCTCGTCAGGGCGCTGGAAAGCCGCGATGCGGGGAAGACGCGGCACCTCGGGGGCTGAGCGGTCGCAGAGATCATCAGGCGGCAGCCCTGACGGAGCCGGAGTCTCTGGAGAGAGCCTCCTCTCCCACCGGGATCTCCGCTCGGTCCAGGAAGGAGTGAGCGCTGCCTGGAGCAGGCTCCCCGCGCTGACAGCCCTGCGATTTGGCTTAGAAGGTATTCCTTGGCTCACTGGTTCACTTTGCTCCTCACTTAATCACCTCGTTCCCCGCAGCAGCGAACAACGCAAGGAAGTAATCCACCTTTGGGAAGCTTTTGGAGAGTCTAGAAACAGTAGCATCTCCGAGGAGGTGACTGGGACAGAAAGACCCGACTTTCATTTTCCTCATCATCTCAGGAAAAAGCGGGCTGTTCCCTGAAGCTACTACTGTCCTCACCTTAAGGGCAGCGGTGTTTCGGCCTTTCGGCCACCTCTCAGCACTCTCGACCGCCTATGGGCAGGAGCGTCCCTGCTTTGGGCTCCATGGCCCTCTCTCCAACCGGAACTGCTCTCTGCGGTGGTTCGGTGCTGCAAAGCCGAGGGAACCACCGGGAGGGCCGCGATTCTGGCCCGCCCTCGGGCCGCGATTCTGGCCCGCCCTCGGGCCGCGTCGCCTTCCCACTGACAGGAGAAGCGGAGCGGAAAAGTGCCTGCCAAAGCCATGGGCCTGCCGGGGAGAGGCCCTTAACCTCCGGGCCACCTTTGCCCCCTGCTCCCGGGAGCCCCTGGGAGGCCGGGCAGGTGCTGCACTGCCGACGGGACAGCTCGTGCTACGGCATCTTCTGCTGCTCCTGCTCCTCCAGAGGAAGCGTCGCTGCTTCCTACCTGACAAGAATGTGTGTGTGGCGGGGTGTGTGCGTGTGTGTGTATTTGAAATATATGTGGTTTCCTGTTCTATTACCCTGCGAGGGAGCGGGGGGTATCTAAATATAGGCAGCCTCCCTACTGCAGAATTTGTTTCTGCTCCTGTGCGAGTGTTTAAAACACAGACACAAGAGCCTATGGAGACATATGCAAAGATATACACAATTTACATAACATTTCAACAACTGAATTGCATGTAGCTGGAGTGGTTTCTCTCTCTCCCTCCTTCTATTGCAACTGTTTTTCTTTCTTTAAGACTGAAGCTTGCCCATGGTCGGATGAAAAATGATTCCCACGGCTCCTGTACGCATTCAGGGAATGGGAGAGAGGCCGAATTTGGGATATATCGTTTGGGAGATTATTTTCATGTTGCGGCCATGGACGTGCCGATGAGCTGAATGTGTTCGCAGGTGAGGGAGGAGGGGATGTAGAAAGAATGTTGGAGCCCAGGTATTGCTGATAACTTAAACGTCGACAATCCAGGCTAATTCCTTTGGCCTTGGTGCAGTTACGCCGCGGTTACTAGGTGCTGTTGTTTTAAAATGAGAATTTCTTGTTTAAAAAAGAGAATAAGACTCAGCTAGGTTGCTACAAATTTAAGGTGGTAGAATTATCAATAAAATCAGGAATAGGAAACCCTTCGAAGTCCTGTAAAATTCTGTTAAATTATCGAATAAATTTCCGTGATGCAAAATATTGACGTTTTTCAAATAACATTTCATCAGCATGGAAAGAAAACAATCTCGATGCGTCAATAATCGATAGTAAACACAATCCTAAAATTCCCAGTAAACTTACTCGGATCACCTTTTTTTAGCGATTTCTTTCTCAAGTAAAATGCATCTTAGTTTTACCCAAGTTGAAGAAAAATAGTTTGAGGTTTTCTTTTTTTTTCCCCGCATGTTGTCTAGTTACAAGCTGGGAAACCCCGAGGAAGCTTCTCATGACCGACGGTTTCTTTTCCTATCGGCAGTATCCTGACAGCTCTATTTACGTCAGCAAGCACGAAACAAAATAATAAACCACGGTGATCTATAAGGAAAAAATTTTTTTTTGCAATAATCGTCTCTCTGCAACAGGGAGTCCGATAGGAACCACAACCACCTTTTCCGAAAGCCACCCTCCTCCCGTTTTCCTCCCCATCCCAACTGGGGCTAAGTCCCAGTCGGAGCTAGGATGAGAATCAGTGGGTCTGTGAGGTTTCGATCTCCCCAAGGACAGGGGACTGTAGGCGCAGAAACATCCTCAGAGGGAAAAAAGAACAACAACAACAAAAAAAA
>VWZE01016723.1:29359-75140 GCA_013396675.1 Eubucco bourcierii | reverse complement strand
TTAAAAGTTTCATTCCCCCCACCCCCCCACTCCCCCCCCAACTACCTTCAGTGTTCCAAACTCAATGCCTGATAATCTTTTTGGGGAAGAAATTTGTTCTAACTTAATCCAACCTAAATCTCCCCTGTTGCACCTTGAGGCCATTTCCTCTCATCCTACCACTTGTAACTTTTCAGAAGGGTTATACAGGGCAAAGTACTGTTTTACATTGCATATTCTGCCTCACAAAGAAATACAACTCTTAATAAACCAAAATTTTATGCTCCATAGCATCTTTTGTCTGCATATTAGTGTTCTGCAAAATATGTAACTAAGCCTTTGTAGTCTCACCTCCTTGTATTGTTGGGATGCTTGCCTGAACTTTCTCACTTGCTCCCTGTAGTAGGACAAGGAGCAACAGACGGAAGCTGAAGCACAGGAGATTCCACCTCAACACAAGGGGAACTTCTTCACTGGAAGGGACACAGAGCACTGGAACAGGCTGCCCAGAGAGGCTGTGGAGTCTCCTTCTCTTGGAACTTTCAAGGCCTGTCTGGATGCATTCCTCTGTGACCTAAGATATAGTCCTGCTCTGTATGACTTTCATTTGGCAGGGGAGTTGGACTCGATGATCTCTTAGGGTCCCTTCCAACCCCTGTGATCCTGTGATCCTGTGACATCCTGCCCTCCTGTCTGCTAGCTCCTGAGCTGCTGTGCTGCACAGGCCAGCACAGGCAGGATGTCACCAGTTTCAGCAGGAACACCTATGTCCTGCTCATGAGGACCATAGAATCACTTAGGTTGGAAAAGACCTTCAAGATGCTGCTCAACATCCATTTGTTCCCATGCACTCCAGTTTTCTCACAGGGTCCCTCTCAGCTCTCAATTGTCCCTTCCCTTCCCTTTACCTCTGTGGCATATTCTTGGATCGCACAGATCTGATCTCTCCCTCTGTTCTTACCTTCCTTTTATTTCTTCAAAAGCCTTTCTTTCAGCTCCATTTCCCCCTCCTTTGAATTTTCTTGCCATGATCAAGAATGTTTGTGGATGACAAAAGTGCATGGATGTACTGACATCCAAATGGGTTAGACACAGGCTAAAGGGCCTGAACATTTGCTGGCCACTGAGAGTAAAGGTGATAATAGAAGTTGTGAAAATACCAGTTAGAGCAATCATAATCCTTATTTTTTTTTTCTTCCTTCAGTTAATTCTAATGTGACTGAAATCACCTTTCAGGATCCCAGGACCCAGTAAGCAAGGACTAGAACAGAGTCAACATCCAAACACCAGCTGAGTCAGCAGGTGGGAAAATAAAGCCCAGTCTTGAAGAAAAGACTCTGCATCTTGGAGTAAATACACAGAGGATTTCTGTGTCACCTGGGATCCAGATGCTAGGCCACATAATAAGGGATGTGTATCAAAAGCAGCTACTGTCAACAACATCCCCAAATTTTCTTAAGATGGCCTTATCATGAGGCTCAGAATCAACACCTTTTTGAGAAGGGGTTTATTAAATGCAAGAGCATGGCACTGGGATGTTCTTGAGAAATGTCATTGCTGCATTCCCTGTCTGAAGGGCTGGAGCTATTGCAGCAAAACAACCCCCAGATTCCAGTCAGGACATTGATTTGTAGGTGACATGCCACTTTTCAGCTCCACAGCTGGTAGTCTCATCTTCTCCTCACTACCTCGTTATCCAGGTGTTCTGACATTTAATATGCTCTCGGTAAAAGCAGATGTTACCTTATACCAAAGCAGTTACATGAGCTGCCCAGGCCTGCTTCTGAAGTCATCCTGTGTTAGAAAGTAGCTCTAGCAGCTGTGGCAGTGCTCCTGGCTATATGCAGACCAAGGAGCAAGGTATTTGAGATTGAAAGCTCATCCACAGCTCCTATAGACTTCAGGGATGTCAATTTTCTCTCTTCTGTGCTTCCAGACTGCCAGCAGTTCCAGGGCTTTGGAGTCAAGACACCTTTTGGCTGCAGAGGTTTTCTACAAGTAGCTCTTGAAGAGTCATGAAAACAGCTAAATTAAACCCTGTGACCAAAATATTATTGTATGTGAACATCTGACTTTAGTCCCCTCTGTAATAGCTACAGGTAAAGTCAGAGACAGGAATATCAACAATGAGCAGGGCTGATCAATGTGCATATACACCATTGGTGTTTGGGATGTTCAGAGGATCACAGGATCACAGGCTGTTAGGGGTTGGAAGGGACCCAAAGAGATCATTGAGTCCAACCCCCCCTGCCAGAGCAGGACCACACAATCTCTAGCTCAGGTCACAGAGGAACACATGCAGAGGGGCCTTGAAAGCCTCCGGAGGAGACTCCACAACCTCTCTGGGCAGCCTGTTCCACTGCTCTGTGACCCTTCCACTAAAGCTTCCCCTTGTGTTGAGGTGGAACCTCCTGTGCTGCAGTTTATATCCATTGCTCTTTGTCCTATCCAAGGGAGCGAGTGAGCAGAGCCTGTTCCCCCCCATCCCCCCGGCCCCCAGCCCTCAGATAGTTATAGACATTTATTAAATCCCCTCTCAGTCTTCTCTCCAGACTCAGCAGACCCAGGTTCCTCAGCCTCTNTCTCCTTGCTGCTGTCGTGCCCTTAAGGGTCTGGTGTGAGATGCCCCCGGCCCATGGCATGCCAGCCTCTCCTTGCTGCCGTCGTGCCCTTAAGGGTCTGGTGTGAGATGCCCCCGGCCCATGGCATGCCAGCCTCTCCTTGCTGCCGTCGTGCCCTTAAGGGTCTGGTGTGAGATGCCCCCGGCCCATGGCATGCCAGCCTCTCCTTGCTGCCGTCGTGCCCTTAAGGGTCTGGTGTGAGATGCCCCCGGCCCATGGCATGCCAGCCTCTCCTTGCTGCTGTCGTGCCCTTAAGGGTCTGGTGTGAGATGCCCCCGGCCCATGGCATGCCAGCCTCTCCTTGCTGCTGTCGTGCCCTTAAGGGTCTGGTGTGAGATGCCCCCGGCCCATGGCATGCCAGCCTCTCCTTGCTGCTGTCGTGCCCTTAAGGGTCTGGTGTGAGATGCCCCCGGCCCATGGCATGCCAGCCTCTCCTTGCTGCTGTCGTGCCCTTAAGGGTCTGGTGTGAGATGCCCCCGGCCCATGGCATGCCAGCCTCTCCTTGCTGCTGTCGTGCCCTTAAGGGTCTGGTGTGAGATGCCCCCGGCCCATGGCATGCCAGCCTCTCCTTGCTGCTGTCGTGCCCTTAAGGGTCTGGTGTGAGATGCCCCCGGCCCATGGCATGCCAGCCTCTCCTTGCTGCCGTCGTGCCCTTAAGGGTCTGGTGTGAGATGCCCCCGGCCCATGGCATGCCAGCCTCTCCTTGCTGCTGTCGTGCCCTTAAGGGTCTGGTGTGAGATGCCCCCGGCCCATGGCATGCCAGCCTCTCCTTGCTGCTGTCGTGCCCTTAAGGGTCTGGTGTGAGATGCCCCCGGCCCGGCTGCTGGCGCAGTGCGAGGCGTGCGCGGTGAGCAGGGTCGGGCTGCGGTACCTGGCAGGCTCCAGTCGCCATCTAGTGGCTGTTTCGTGACTATCTGCTAGTGGAAATACTCCTTTTTTTGCAACCAACCTGCAGCCTACCAATTGCTTCTCTGGACAAAGTTTGCAGGATTCGCCCCCTCGAAAACCTCTGAGCGACTTGCGCAGAAACAAGGGGTCCGAATGGGCTTCCCCTTCTGCAGCACGCAGAGTCTGGCCATGCTTTGCCAATCACGCAAGTTACTCCTGTGCTTTCTAGACGTGAGTTTTGCAGGAGAAGAAGGCTTGGCAAGTCTCAAACCCAATCAAGTGAGTCCTCAGCCCTGCTGGGAGAAGGCTGGTTCCCTTACTGCCAAACCTGCAATGCTTCCCAGCTCAGGAGCACCAGGATTGTCACCTCTTGCTTGCAACGATCCTGGCCCCATACAGATCATTGGAATATGATGAAAGTTTTTCTCATTTTATTTTAGTATAGTCACTCTTGCCAGATTTCAACCAGACCAAGATATTCAAGCTGCTGGATAAGCACAGAGCCCATACTGGTCCAATGGATAAGTTGCCCTTTGGCCCCACACCATCTTTCTCCCCAGGTAAATGAAAACTAGCACAAATACAGGCTGGGTGGTGAATGGCTGGAGAGCAGCCCTGAGGAAAAGGACCTTGGAGTCTGGGTTGATGAAAAGCTCAACATGAGTCTGCAGTGTGCACATGCAGCCCAGACAGCCAACCGAGTCCTAGGCTGCATCAAGAGAAGCATGGCCAGCAGGGCAAGGGAGGTGATTCTGCCACTTTACTCTGCTCTCGTCAGACCCCACCTGGAGTACTGTGTGCAGTTCTGGAACCCTCAGCACAGGAAGGACATGGAAGTGTTGGAGCGGGTCCAGAGGAGGGCCACAAAGATGATCAGAGGGCTGGAGCAGCTCTGCTATGAGGACAGGCTGAGGGAGTTGGGGCTCTTCAGCCTGGAGAAGAGAAGGCTTCGAGGGGACCTGATAGTAGCCTTCCAGTATCTGAAGGGGGCCTACAGGAAGGCTGGGGAAGGATTATTTACAAGGTCCTGCAATGACAGGACAAGGGGCAATGGGCTTAAACTGGCAGAGGGGAGATTTAGACTGGATGTTAGGAGGAAGTTCTTTACAGTAAGGGTGGTGAGGCACTGGAACAGGTTGCCCAGGGAGGTTGTGGATGCTCCCTCCCTGGATGTGTTCAAGGCCAGATTGGATGAGGCCTTGAGTGAGCTGTACTAGTGGGAGGTGTCCCTGCCTATGGCAGGGGGTTGGAACTAGATGATCCTTGAGGTCCCTTCCAACCTTACCATTCTATGATTCTATGATTCTATGAAAACTAAAGGGCTGATGCAGATGGACTGTTACAAGTCTTATGCCCTTGAATGAAAACAAGAGTAATTAGATATTCTGGTTTTTTTAAAAGGCTGCCAGCCATTTCGCTGTTATTTACTTATCTATCTATCTATCTATCTATCTATCTATCTATCTATCTATCTATCTATCTATCCATCTATCTATCCATGTCTATCTATCTATCTATCTGTCTATCTGTCTCTATCTATCCATCTATCTATGTCTGTCTATCTATCTATCTAGCCATCTATCTATCTGTCTGTCTGTCTGTCTGTCTCTATCTATCTATGTATCTATCTATCTGTCTGTCTCTGTCTGTCTATCTATTTTACAGAAAAAAAAAAAAAGTATGTTATAAAAACTGAGAAAGTGAGAAAAGTGGTAAAAGAGGGAAAGGCAAGAAGGAATGAGATCTGGGAAGGATTCCCACACTGGTGCCTGTGAGCAATCCAATTATCTCAAGAAATCGAATGGACAAATCCCAAGTGAAGAGTTTGGTGTGTTTGATAGAAAAGAGAAATGAAAACTCCCCATGTTGTTATTTTATTGAGAGAAGGCAGCTATCAAATAATAGAAGAATCTTCCTTCTGTGTCCCATAGAGTGACTCGGAAAAACACATCCCCACATCCAGCACTGTGGTAGCACTTCGCTCATGATGGATTATTCCATTTGGGATTACTGCCATTGTGGTACATCATCAGAGCAGCAAATGTTATCCAGTTGTGCTTTAAGTACTTGGTACTTACACCATGATCCCACTGCTGCTTTCAAAAGCAAAACTTGTCCAATTCTGAAAATACAATAAAACTCTGTTAAGATCTATTATGAAGTTATAATGGTAACTGGACAGTGTTTTGTTCATGCAAGAAAAATGAAGGCAGCAGTACCTCTGTGAGGGGAAAGCTTTGGGAATGTCTTATGTGGCACAGCTGCTTTTCTCCTTTCTTGGCTACCCTTGATGAGGATCCTTGATCTGTTAGCTCCAGGCCAGGGCAAACCAATGCATACCTGTAAAGCCTGACTGAAGGGCAAAAGCTTGAATTGTTCATATTAAAAAAAAAAAAAAAACAACCAAACAACAAAACAACACCACCAAACCCAAAACAAAACCAACCCCCCCCCAAAAAAAACCCCACAACATAAAACCAAAATCAAACCCCCAGACAAACCAACAACCAAAAAACCCAAACCCAGCATAAAAATAAAGTCATAGATGTCTTAAGAGTGGAAAAAAGGGAACCTCTCTTTTCATATTTTAATGCAGAACACTTCCCCTCTTTTCTGTTTATTTTAAAACAAAAGAAAACTTTGCTTTTTGCTTCTTTCTAAATGGAGGTTTTCATGCTGCTCCTCCTTCTTTTTCAGTAGGGAAATAAAACACACGAGCCACTGAAAGTTGAGAACAAAAATGGGCTTGATTTTTGAAAACAGAAAAGTATCAACATGAGACTGAGGACATGAGAGTAAGCAGAAGGAAAGTCTTTAAGGGGGTACACCAGCTGCAAAGAGATACAGTCACAGAGGAAATGAGAAGCATAAGCTGCCACAGAGAATTTTGGGGCAGGAAAAATGTTTTACATCTACTCAGCAACAAGGGTTAAATGGCAGGGTGTGTGTGTGTGTGTCTGGGTGTGTGTCTGCCATTGCTGGGGATCTGTAGGGCCTGGTTAGACATCTCACATATTTGGAATAACCTGTAACAACCCAAGCCCACTGGATCAGTCAGTCTTTGCCTCCTCTCAAGACAGCAGCTACCACCCACCTGACTTCCAGAGGTGTTGATGCTGCTGCTGGACCTTTGCAGAGAAATGATTTACTAATTCTAACTTCCAGTCCACATTTTGTCAGATACTTCACACCTGCTGCTGCAGGTAGCAGCAGAGGGTACAGGCATTCAGAGTCTCTCTTGGGCTCAGCAGCCCTTTGTGCATATCCCTGATGGCTTCTCTCTTGCAATCTCATGCTCCTTCTCCGTCACTCAGCCTGGCTCTGATCTGGAACAGCAGCTCACTGGGAGTGTGTGCAGGAGTGTAGAAGTCCCATGTTACTTTGCTTAAAGCTTCCCCAAGAGGATATCCCACTTGTTTGAGGGCCAATACAGTTCTAAGTTCAAAATTAGTTGAAAGAAGTTTTATCATTGGTTTTATTTTTTTTTTAAGTGGCCTTATATTGCCTATTTAGTCAACCTGATAAATCCTGGCTGAAGAGAGTTAAATAAGCAGTATATTACCCAGCAGTTCTTAGCTTTTGTTTATACAAAAAGTGCAGAGTGAACCTGCCATTGTCTGAAAGGAAAGGCACATTCCAGATCTCAGTTTGTTTTGGGCACAGAAAGAGGAATGGGTATTTAATTTTAACAGTTTTATATTTATATACTGGAACTGCTGCTGGAGTATCATGAATATGATCACTGAGCAATTTCCTCTTATGTGGTCCTCTATTCATTTGTCTTAATGTATGTTGACTTATATAAATGGTTGCAGAGCATGTGTGACATTACAATAAAATCTAGACAGGGAAGGGACATTGTTAGAAGGTTAAGCTGTCCAGCTGACAATAAGACTGATAGCTTTGATTTAGCTCCTAACTGGGGGTGGAAAGAGATCCCTTGTCCTCTTAAGGAGCCACAGACATGAAGCCTGCCTTAGGATTGAAAGCCTAAGCGTTTCTTTTTGACAAACCCTGAATGAAGTGGTGCCCTTAGCATCCATTTCCTCAATATGCTATGGAGTAGAGCAGCCATCTGGCATGCAGACAGTGAGGCCTAGTACCTAGCTTCTGCTTCAGCAAGTAGGACATGCCATGGGATGTGAAATACCCTAACAGGAGAGAAATCGGTACCCGCCTTTGGATACCTCACCCGTATGAGTGGGTTCAAGTCCTGTCGTGGTCTAACCACAGCATACAGCCACATTTCTTTCTCTGTGCCTTTGGAAGAAAGGCCAACAAAGGTCCATTCTTGGGGAAACCTAAGCAGAGGGTAGATACCATCTTCCAGCTCTACATGCTTGGTTTTGAGGAGTTAATCCTAGATGTTTCCTAAAGGTCAGCGCTGTCAGATTCCAGGACAGTTTGCTCAGCTTTGTGAATTGCATTTGAGGGTCTAAATGTCCCAATATAGTTTGATGCTTCCTTTGGATTTCTGACTTCTCCAGGGAGACACCTAGCTTAAATTCAAGTGTTTCAATATTAGACTCCGTTCAGTTTTTGAACACAATCCAAAAATTTACATCAGTTTTAGATATGGGGCTTCAGTTCCTAAAGAGCATTGAAAAATGTTGTCCCATGTCAGAAATGACAACATCCCACTAGGGGAGAATCCTTCACACCCCTGCAAGTCATTTCATTGTTGAACTGCCTGCACTGCTGAGAAGTGACCTAGGGTGTTATGTTCAGTCTAAATGTGTCTGCTTTCAAAATCTGCATCATCTCCTCTTGGCAGGAGGTAGGCAGCAAGGGGCTCTGACTAGTTGGGTAGTTCATGCTCCTTGCAGGAAACATTGTATAGTCACTAGGAAAAGATAAACCCCTGTGCTGGTTTGAGGCTAATTAGAATATTTTAATAGAGAAAGTTACACTATAGGCTGTGAAAGGAAAACATCATGATGTCTACTTCCCTCATACGCTTGCTGGAGAATTGTTTGGGAACACTAACCAAAACAATAGATAAGTCAGTCTCTCTCTGTCGCTTGCTGGAACAGGAGCTGCTGGTGGGATCTAGCAGCTTCTGGGCTCTGACTCCTCTGCTGATTAATCCTCACTAACCACTTTTCTTCTAACCCTCCTGGCCGATCCTTCTAATTTACCTTACGCATAAGGCAAACCTTGGGGTAAGGTACAGGGGTGGGGAGAAGGTGGAAGGGTGGTTGGGAGCCCCTCCTGGGGTCTCTGATTTCTGGGAGGGGAGTTGTGTTGCTGTATTACCTTTTACTTGTATATTTCTGTAAATATTGTGTATATAGTGTGTATATCTGCTGTACATTGTGCAAAGCTGTAAATAGAGCTTCATCATTTAACTTCCAGCCGACTGAGTGCTAGTCTGGGTCATTTTACAAAGTGTGGGGGGGTGGGGAACTCCCAAACCTTCACAACCCCACAAATTACCTGACTGTCCATTTATACACCAATTACTTGGCACAGAGATACCATAAATGCATGTGAGAAGTCATGGTACACCTGGAGGACTAACTTAAGTGTACCCAAATCCATGGTACAAAGGAAGGGCAGTTCCACATCCACCCTCTGCCATGTGGCCTCGTCTTACTGTGAGCAGCAGTACTTGCACTGCATCAGTTGGTTTAGTACACAGACCACACTGAAAACTAACCTGCAGCTTTGTTTTGTAGAGAAAACTTAAGGCTTCCTGGTCCAGCAGTCTCTGATTGTTCAACTCAATGCTGGCATGGAGGGAGGCACTGACCAAGGGGCAGAAGAAGAGGAAAGGTGGAAGGTGCCTTGCTGTCACAGTCTGACCATGAAGCCCCACCCTGGGCTAATTAATTGCGCAGCCAGTGCCAAAAATCTATTCCTGCCCTACTCAGTTACAGCCATTTCAAACCATATTTTTCTTCTCTGGTTGTTTGGCAAGAGTGTTGTGTTCCTAGCTTTAAATACAGCTATCTAGGGACTCTCAGAGAAACATTTATTTTTATTATGTTTTTCTTTTGGACTTCGTTCACAAAGCCAGCAAGGATAAGAGCTAAAATGCTGACTTTTGAAAGAGAAAGGAGGTTTAAATCACAAATTGCTTTTCAAGGAATTTTGGTTAAACATCAGGATCTGGAAATAAAGACTGAAATGTAGATAGAATTTCCTTCGTGTTTAGACTTTCATGTTTTAGTAGAAAAAAAACCCCACCCTGCTTGCAACAGCCCCAGGATTTTTGAGAAACTGATGGAAGTAATGGAGTGTGACATGCAAAGGTGGGACAAGGAATCTACTGGAAGAAGTCAGCACAGTATCTTTTAGAAGTTGCCAAAACCTGCAGAAGGCTGACATGGGCAATTTCCTCTGAACTAGAGCTAGAGGCAAATTAAATCAATGGAAGGCTGTCCAAGTTGTGAAGATAAGAGTCTTCTGAGCTGGGACATGGAATGGCCAGGCAGGCAGTGCTGAGAAGGCTGAAGTCACCAAGAGCTGGGAGTAGGTGAATGCTATATGAACCTACAGTTTGTATTTGCTCAGATGTTCCCATTAAATCTTGGAACTGGAAACACTTCACATGGAATGACTTTAATGGGAAGAGAACAAAAATCTACCAGTTAAATTCACTCTTTACAACATAAACAGGTACAGCTCCAAGGAAATCAAATGCTGCTTTGGAAGAACATGGAGACGTTTTAAGGGTGGTGAGGCACTGGAACAGGTTGCTCAGGGAGGTTGTGGATGCTCCCTCCCTGGAGGTGTTCAGTGCCAGGTTGGATGAGGCCTTGAGTAACCTGTGCTAGTGGGAGGTGTCCCTGTCTATGGCAGGGGGTTGGAACTAGATGATCCTTGAGGTCACTTCCAACCTTACCATTCTATGATTCTAAGTCACTCTATACCCCAGTTTCAGGTCAGCCATGACTCTCAGCATCACAGAGGTTCCACTGCCTCTTCCAATAGCAAGAGGCAATAAGAATCTGTGCTGGCCAAAGATATTGTTTCCAATGTAGTATTTGATACAGGTATCAGATTTTGACAACTTCTAGTGCTGACATCTAATTGGTGTTGGACTTGCATCCTAAGTGGATGCCTGTTGGTGGTCACTATGAGCAGGAGCATTTGCTGCTCTTGGTTGCCAAGTTCTATGGGATACATTTTTACTGAGTCCAAAAGGCTGAAGGCAGCTCAGGTCAATGTGCAGCCTCTGAGGGATCAGGGCCAGAGGTTATTCTGTACACATAATGCTCTCAGGACAGACTGAGAAGAAAGAGAGGGGATGTGCATTTGGGATGAATGTCACAAACAAACAAACAAAAAAAAAAAGCAAACCCAAAAGAGCCAACCAAATGAGAAGTAGATGTGTTACTAGAGAAGCTGTTGGAATAGAAAATTGAGGCATTCAGAGATCTGCCAGCATCAACAAAAGCTTTGCCCCAGCTGCTGAGTGCACCTCCTGACTTTGGATTGAGTTCTAGAGGCAAGTTTCATTGCTTACAAGCGTCCTAACCTTGCCAGACCCCATAAAAAAATTAAACTGGGTAATGAACTTAAATCAACTATAATGATGACCTTTTAACAAAGAAACCTCCAAGCTGAACCAAATCCATTTGCATGATTTAAAATCTGTATGGTAGGATATAGTATTTTTGGTTGAAGACAGTAGAGATGTAAAGAACCTTTGGGTTCAATGCAGTAGGAAACATGGAGATACTGACAAGTAGCCAACAGTCAGCTGAAGCATGGTAAGCAGGACTCAAGTTCTCCTATAAAACTCAGCAGGAGAACTTGAACTCCATCTTCCACCAGAACATTCCTGGTTCACTCAGAATTGTAATATTCAGACAGATGAAGCAGTTCCAAGAGAAGGAACTGGAAGAAAAGCCAGCCACTTATTTCAGTTGCAGGGCAGCCATGTTTTGCACTAAAGGTAGCAACAGACTGCCTTGAGTAAATGTCTCCATAAAGCTCTCAGGACATTATCATGGTGTGGAACTCTGAACTTGCACAGAACAGGAAAGCATAGTTGCTTTACCCATGTCCAGGGCTCAAGCTGGACCTTAACTTCTGAACAAGATTGATGTGTCTCCGTTGCACCCAATGGAAACCAGACTTCTCTACCCACTCCTTGTTTCTCAAGAGTCCTTCCTGAGCAAAGAGTGCATGAAGTTGAAAACTGCAAACATTCAGTGCCCAAGTTATGCTTAAAACCAGCAGACCACTACTGCATCTGTAAAGTGTACCAGTCTGCACCTGCTTTTATAGTGCATCTTAAGCTGGCAAAGAGGCTCTATCCCTACTGTTTATGGGCCTAATATAAGGCATTAATCAGGTCAAGTTTGTACAGATGGTTCCAACCACTGAGCAAGGAGACAGGTGAGGGTTTTAGAGGGCATGTCTTACAAAAAGCAGCTGAGGGAGCTGGCATTGTTTAGTCTGGAGAAGGCTAAGGGGAGATCTTACTGCTCTCTACAACTACCAGAAAAGAGGTTAGGGTGAGGCTGGTGTTGGTCTCTTCTCCCAAAGAGCTAGCAGCAAGACAAGAGGAAATGGGTTTAAGTGGTGCCAGTGGTGCTTTAGATTGGTTAAGAAGCTTTTCTTGATGTCCAAGACAGTGGTGAGGCACTGGAACAGACTGCCTGGAGAGGTAATGGAGTCACCATCCCTGGAGGTGTTGATGAAACACATGGATGTGGAATTTCAGACATAGTGTAGTGGCCACAGTAGTTGGGCTATGGTTGGACTTGACCCAAAGTCTTTTCCAGGCTTAGTAAGTCTAGGATTCCCTGATTCGGGCAAGACAGTTGCACAGCAACACAATTAAAGAATAACAAAATATGGCAACTCAGATATTTGGCAAACATTTTATAATTTTTATATAAAAAAATCTCAGTAAGAAACCAAGCAGAATATCTGACGGAAACATCTGCCTTAACAACAAGTTAAAAAACAAAAACCAAAACAAACTCACAAAAGAGGAAAANCCTTTTTTTTTTTTTTTTTTTTTAATTATAAACCAGAATATCAACAAAACACTTAAAATAATCTCAGATTGTTTGGCAACTCATCACATCATAACAAGAGACACATTTGATCATAAGAAAAGTTTAACTTTATATACAACTTCACTTGAACATTTTGCTCTTACCAGAGTTAATATACATTAAAAAAAGATTCTGGCAATAATGCCAGGTTCCATTTTTAATACCTGTGTATAAAATGTAACATAAAATGCTGAAGCTCTAGAGTTAGGAGAACTGATATTTGATTTCTATGGGTCCCTCTTTGTTGGAAACAAAGATAAATACTGAAAGAACAGGAGTTTAAGTTGCAAAATAAAACTGTTTTGGTTCAGGGTAGTGTTGGCTCACTCTGAATAAATCTAACCTAATACTATTTATTTAATTTCTTCAGGTTGATAGTAAATTCCCAAGTGAAAATATAATTTAGGAAGATTACATTTGAATTTTTTTTGGTTGTTGTTTGTTTTATACTTTGTCACAAATGTGACCAGAAAGGAGCCAAGTCCCTTTCACTACGCTAAACTACTTCAACGCATGCGAGAAAAATACCCAACTGAGAATCTTTTTGAGAACTTCAGGTTTCAAGATACCCTGGGGGAGCAGAGGGGAAGTTTCCTACTGACATCTGCATAGAATGTAAAATATATAATTAAAAAAACCTAAGGTATATACTAAAAGTTTACAGACCAATGCTTTCCATATAATAAATAAAATGTCCATCATTGATTAGATTCATACACAGAGTAAAATACAACCTATTTTTACAAGTTTATATACAAAGTGTATTAGTAGGCCCACGGTGGGGCCTCATGGGTTGGAAGCATCTGCATTAGCATGTCAATTGGGAAAACCCCCAACTTTCCAAGTCAGTGATAAAATATATAATTACTTTGTTGGTTTTTTTTTTTCTTTTCTTTTTTTTTTTCTCTCATTCTGATACAAAGTAAACTTATTTTTTTTTCATCTGAAATAAATGTACATAATATTCCGTATAAACAATAGTTTATAAAGCTGTTTTAAAATGTAACTTAAAAGTACTGCATTAACTTAGAGCTCTGAAACAAGCACGTGCAAATCCCTTTGCTTTACAAAAGAAAAATCAAACAGAAGCACAGATGTTTGTTGTTGTTTTTTCCTCTCTTGACTCTTCCATGAGCAGTACTAGCTGGTAGAGATTATCGCTTGGTTTTCTTTACTGGTGTCTCCTCTGTCTTCTGCTGGCCTTTTCTCCGTACCACTGTTGGGCTGTCCTCCCTTTTACGTTTGATAGACTGCACCTTTAACCTGAAAAGCATTATTGATAGCCATGTTAACAATGGGAGGAGCTGTAAAACAAAAAGGAGGGTAAAACTTAATTGCCCACCTCTGATGAAGTTTACTGCTCAAACATTGTGTGTCACCACAGACCACAAGGAGGCCCTGAACATACCCATCACATTTTAGCAAGGTGCTATGTGCTAATTCTGTGTGTTGGACAGTGGTCCAGATGTAGAATTTGGGGCTAGAGCTGTCACCCTTACTCCTTTTCTCTGGAGAAGATTTGTGTATTGTAACAGAATAGAACCAACTGCATTACTCTCTACTCTGTCTCACAAAGACATAAGAACAGCAGCAAGTGGTTTCAGTCTTGCATGTACAAGAGGGAGTGAAGTGCAGGTATCATGCAGCTCTCTTATTTAAGTATCTCACCTCTCTTAAAGTATCTGTATGTAAAAATCACATTTCAGTTGTAGCTGATTTTAAGTGTGGCTTAAACCACTCATAACCATGCAAAGCAATTAACAGGATGTGAACTGTCACAGCTGATCAGTGCAGGATACACATTCCCAAGGCTCAGTCTGAAGACACTGCTGCATTTCAGGGTGGAAGACAGCAGGTTTGTCTGGCATATGACCCATTTTACAAGTAAACTACAAGATGAATAGTAACATCATATCATATCTACTATTCCCTTAGGATTTTACACTCTGATCTCAACTTTACGAAGTGTAGAGGGAAGAAGGGAAAGGGAAATATTTTCAGAACTTGATAGACTCTCAGAGCTTCTCTTTTATCAGCTGAACTCAGAAAGAACTTTGAAGCATTCAGATTGTGTCATCATCTGTTGCTTTAACCTGAACTACAGCTGTTCTTCCCCTCATTCAGGAAGGAATCACAGCTCAAGTTAAAATACTTTGTAACAGCATTTTCAGATTCCCCCAAGAGGTTTCTGGGGATGGAAAGGAAAAAAAATAGCAAAAAATGTAGTCTCCACATGTTAAAGAAAGGAAGAAAAGGAGAAAAAATGTAAACAGAAGAAAATCCTTTAAAAGCTTTTCTGTATCACAAGAGAACAGAGCAGAGCAAAGCTAAGACTGCTGTTCAGATTCTGAAGCAGTATATTACATATAAGGGAAGGATCAATGTAGTGGCTTCCAAACCAAATACTAGAAATGGATTCAACTTTAATACTTACTGTGTCAGTGGAGGAGATTTATTAAGTTTTGTATCACTTGGAGATCTTTTTTTTGCTGCTAGGCTCTGTCGTTTTCTGGGCGAAATTGAGCTTGGACTGCTGCCTTTAGAAGCTGCTCGTGTGGTTGGCTTGCTGGGCTGCTTTCTGTAATACAAAAGAATGATGAAGGTATATACAACAAAATGCTTTCACCAAGTTAGTTACTTCTTGTCTTCCAAGAGCAGAAAGTCAAGACTGCACAGTATTTGCAACAAGTAAATCAAAGCTGCCAAAAGAAGCAGTGAAAAAAAAACCCAACCCACAAACCGCTTCAGTGTTTTGGGACACAAACTGCAAGGTCAGGCTGTGTGTTTCCATATCAAATGGGGAGTCAAAAGGCTACTCCACTGACAGTATTTAGTGTTTAAGTAAACAAAAATCCCAGTTCCAAATCTGCAATCATTCTCACAATAAGTGTCCATGTTTAATAAATAGAACAGTTTGGAGTACCAGCAGAAAACCAAAACAAGCAGAGAAAAAAAGTGGACTGCAGCAGGAAAGAGAATTTGCTTATCCAGTGTAAAGAAAGAGCTCTCATTAGCTTCAGTATCCACCAGTTCAGAAACATGGAGAACTGGTTACTGGTGATCAACATGTTTTTTCCAAATTGTGGAGTTGCTTGAATCATAAAACCTGTTAATCCTACAATGCTGTAGGTGAAGAAGCAGCCCCTTCCACAGAATTTCCCAGATGCTACTTCTAAAATGCTGTTTTAGCATCTCTTAGTGAGATGCTGTGTTACAGCCTGTGCTAGAAAGATAGCACTGGAAATCTGAGATACAAAACCAAACACAAACACCTAGGAGAAAAAGGCAAATGCTCCCACAAGCAATCACACTAAATAGTTAAACTTTCATTACAGTTTTAGAGTTAACAGTTATGCAAGGCTAAAGGAAATCCCCTAGCCTTTACCAAAACAAAGCTGTTGTTTGCAAAGTGTGGTGTAGTAAACCCTCAGAGTTTTCATTTAAATGAAGACTAAATAACTACTTTCTACTTCATCTCTGAAATGATGAATTCAAGAGCACACTGTGAATAAGCTCCAAAGATTTAACATATGGATTGTATCCTTAGGAAGGAAGCAAATCCAATGAATTTACAGAAATCTCATCATGAAAACAAAAACAAGGTCTGGATTTCAGTTCTGTTCTGGATAGGCAGCAACCTCCCAAAGTTGCTCCCACAACAAAGTCAAAAGGGAGGAGTTCTGTTATCATTCAGTTTGCCTAACAAAGGCAGACCGAGGGCTAAGGGAGACCTGTACTGCAAACAGCTTCTTGAAAACAGATTTCTTGCTACCACAGCAGTCTTTTGCAGGAAGATTGCTTTCCGAGCTTGCAGATCACCAGGCTAGACAGAAGTCTTCCAGTGCTGCATTCATGTAGTAACAGGAATAGTGCTTGGAAAACTAAACAGGAAAAATGCCATTTTCACCCTGATCTAATTCCAGGTATCAAATGAAAGATTACACAGCTGAGTCAGAGGTTGCTTCTACCTACCAGAACTAAGTCCCCTTAGACTTCAGCTTGTGAGATATGACTAGGGTGAGGACTGCCAACAGGGCCACTTCTTACTTTCTGACATACCCAAAAATGTCTTTGAAACCCTAACAGTTTCCTTTTGTCTCTTTGTCTTTAGAAGAGTGGTGCTAGAATTAGAACCTAAATTATTGGGGAAGCTCTCATCAATTTAAAAATTAACTGAACCAACCACCCCAAAACAGCTGAGAACAATACAGAAATAAAAAATCCTGCTATTGGTGTCTCTATAAGCAGCTACCTCTGAGCCTCTAATCTTGTGGCTGATCTCGTCGTGGCTCCGGAATGTGCTTCATCATCTTCCTCACCGTCTTCTTCCTCACCTTCCTCCTGCTCTTTGAGTTCATCTTCAGAAGATGTTAATTTCTGACGTTTTCGTTCTGGTTCCAGTGTTTCTGCCCCTGTAAAAATTTTACACATGTGCTATAATTTTCCAAAAGGCCTCCAGAAGGATATGGACACTTAGTTTAGAAACTATTCTATTCACAAATCCTACTGCAAGTAAGCAATTTTCCATCTCCTTTATGCTTCAACATTTCTAATTCACACTTGTTTGATTTAATCTTGCTAACACATTTACCACAGTTTACTTATGCAGCTTGTAGCCAGAATTCAGAGAGAATTCACGAGGCTTTATAGAAGCATCTGGGATGTAGCAATTCTGACATGAGACTGCAGCAATTTATACATATTTACATAATATTTACACTAGCTGGAACTCAATGATTTTTTTTTTTTCTCCCCTCAAGAAAGGAAAACTGAGTGAAGTTCATCTTGTTGCTATCAGGAAACAGAAAGGCACAGTAACATCTCCACATTCTGGTGGAGTGGTAGAGTTTTTCATGTTTTTACCAGTTTCCTCTGACTGAAGGAGAGGACGCTTGGGTTTCCTTCCCCTTTTACGCACGATCGTTTCTGCCTTCTCAACATCATCTTCCTGAGAAAACAGAATGCAAGCAAGGCAAGAACCATTTAATTTAAATAGAAGACAGACGTTTTTTCATTATATACTGCTTATAAACTTCCAAATTCAAATGGCTGCACTTACATTCGTTGTTTCTTTCTTACTAGACATGTCTGTACCTAAAGAGAAAACAAAAGACATCCTGCAATTTAATCCTGAGCTTCGAATCTTTGGCGCATCAGTTTACAAAGTGACTTCTTTCCAACTCTGTCAACTTTGCATAAACATCACAGAAACTCAGAAAACATTTAAAGTCTCTACCTAATTTACAGTATTTGTTATATACAAAGATTGGGGCAATAATTTTGTTTCTTCCTTTTAAGTAGTAAGGCTTTGTATGACTGACATTATTTATTGCTTTTTGCATGTGCTATTTTAACGGAAGAGCAAAGCTACTCATCCTTTTGAACTACTGTCAGCCAATTACAGAATCACAGAAAAATTTATCTTAGAAGGGGCCTCTGGAGGTCATCAAGTCCAACCTCTTTTTCAGAGCATGGCTATACTAACCTGATCATACAGGATCACAGCATGTTAGGGGTTGGAAGGGACCTCCAGAGATTGAGTCCAACCCCCCTGGCACAGCAGGAGCATAGCATCCAATGCAGGTTGCATAGAATACATCCAGACAGGTCTTGAAAGTCTCCAGAGAAGGAGACTCCACAACCTCTTTGGGAAGCCTGTTCCAGTGCTCTGTGACCATTACTGTAAAGAAGTTCTTCCTCATGTTGAGGTGGAACTTCCTGTGCTGTAGTCTACATGCATTGCCCCTTGTCCTATCTGAGTCTCAAGTGAGAAGAGACTGTCCTTCTGCTCAAGATCTTGTTAATCTATTTTTGAAGTCTCCAAAAACCATGGGCCCTTCACCAAGCAGTCTGTTTTAGTGCTTAGCCATCAATGGTGAAGCACCAAATGGCTGTAACTCAAAATGACAGTACTTAAAAATCTGTCTAGTATCTGGTATGCAAATGATGTGACTTTCTCTGTTCAAGTACTTCTTACTTTCAGGTCAGTTCTTACGGAGTTTGTCTCTGTAGTTTGAAGTACATTCATCACCCTACAAGCTATGCTTCAACAGGGCCTCACCCCATGGTAGATGCTTACCACTTCTACCCTGACCTCTGTAATAACAAAGAGATTATTTTACAAAGCTTTTGAGCCCTGGCAAATGTAAATATCTGCAACATTGCAAAGATAAAGATTCTTAGCAATAAAAGGAGCAAAGCAACCCAAACAACCGAAAAGTTTTGTACCTTTTCTCCCTCCCATAACATTGCTGCCTACTTTTGTTTTCTGGAAGCAACACAAAAGATGATACAAACTCTAAACTCATCACCATTAGACTGGCAGAACAAGTAGAAGAATGTTAACGAAGCTGATTGAAGATGGATCTCACAGAGCAGAAACCTACTTTAAAATTCACATACAAGTAACTTTATATGACTTACTAAGAGTACATCTTTTACTTTGTTATATTTGCTTACCTGCTTGAGGTGTTTTCCTACTTGCAAAGACAGGGAACTGCAGCTGAAATAAAACAAAAAATGTGGGTCTTTTAATTTCAAGAAAAACAGAAAAATCCAGGATTGCAACCTGCTTTCATTTGTAGCAGACCATATCTGCCAATCTAGACAGCATGAACATCAAGCATACATAAAGTTTACACTGCTTCACAGCAGCCTGCATTTTTCCATTTGATATTTGAAATGAGTCAAATCAGCCCAAAACCCAAGGAAATCAGCAGTTTCAGTAACCTCACTGACACCAAAGTCAACACAGTAAGACAAAGTTAAAAGGAGTTTCAAACAAGTTTCTGAAAACCGAATTTATCAGGAATACAAAACGGTTGAGGAGTGCACTCTATGTAATCGCACACAGAGGAGGTCACCAGGATTTTGTATTTACCCAGAATGCAGGAAAAGCTAGATATAATTACACAAGCTCTTATGAAGACCACTCCAAAAGTCCAGTTGCTTTCATCACTGAATGACTACATTAGGATGTTTATGCTTCCTTTGAACTAGCAACATGTTCTCAATCGGCCTAGGGGAAAATGCCCTGCCAAGGCCCTATCTTACTCTATAGATTCCTTATCTCAGATGGAGGACAGATATTGCTCTTCCTGAAGCCTGTCTGTACCTGACTGACACACCAATTGGTCATCACTAAGAAGTACAAGATTTTTAAGACAGTCAACTAGAACAAGATGAACCTGTTCCAGTACTGACAGCTACAAAGTATATCTGCTTCTGAACGGGATCTGAATTAGTTTTAATTCTTGTTTGATAAAAAAAAAATTCACCCAAACCCATCAACATGAACACCCCTTCCATCCTCAAACCACACCAGTACAAATTACAAGTAATTAAAATAACACTGGGGAAAAGGAAGTCCATTAGGAAAGATTAGAAATTTCAAAACAAAGCTCCACCAGACCTGCGGAAGGGACAGGACAGGACTGAAATGCTGCAAGTACAGAACAAGCAGGGCCAAGAACCCTGTCTATAGCCTACAAGAATTCCTAAGGCTTCCGACACCTATGTCAGCTGGTGTTTCACCAGGTATACAACTTTAATTTCAGTATAATCTGGTTTTTAAAATAATTTCTTTTCTATAAAGTAACACTGGTTATGGCAGACAGGAATTTCCAATTACAGGAGCCTTCTACCCGAAACCCAACTAGTTGTACTTCACAAAATAGCCCTGAAATACCTCTGATCCATTACTACCCTGTGCTGTAATCCACTGGACTGCAGAAACAATATACTTCACAAGGGTTAAGAAATGAAGCTATTGCTGCTGAGCTTTAAAAAACAGAAGTATGCTTCATGAGCTCTTAAGTTACTAATCAGCAAGCCCCTATCACTGGAATGAACTGTACACACTGTAACATGGAGAGTACAACTGCATCACAAAACACTTCATTTCACAGATATTAAGAATTACTATGAGCTATTATTGCAGTAGGTTCAGTAGAGAAAAAAAATAATCTCAAGTTTTCAAAACAAAGCCAACCTTCACCTTCAGACCAAAATTACTCTCAGCACAAACTGCAAGCCCCATGTGCACACAAAGAGAATTTCACCCTCTGTACAAGTGTATTTCTAGGTGCAGGACAGATTTGTACTAAGTATGTTGTACCAAGTTTGATCCTATTAGCATATTTGCTGTGTTCTGATTTAATAGTCTATTTTGCTTACTAAGTTCAGTTGTATCAGGAGATACTATGAATAACTTTCTGTTTGCTTAGACTGAACTCAACAATCACATTTTTCCACAAGATGTTTCTGAAATACCCTTAAACAGTTAAATGGCTCTTGAATTACCATGTTTAAATGCACCCAAACAAAATAAAGGCACTTACATTCCCAGTGCTGATATCAGCTTTTGACTCCCCACCTGAGGGAAGAAATATGAATTCAGAACTTGAATGTCACTGTTTTTTCCTTGTTGTTCCACACAGGTGTAAAGAACTACTTACCACCAGGTTGTACAGCTTCAAGAGGGTATTTACGAGGCCTTCCCCTTTTCCGTTTCACTATTACAGGTTGATTTTCCTATTACAAGGAAAGGAAAAAAAAAAATGATTTAGTTACACTAACTGACTGGTGGCATTTGAGCAATTTGAGCAAAAAGCAAGCACAGTTGCTAGCATCTTAATGTGACAGTGGCAGAACTAGTGTTTGTTGGTTTAAAAACACAGCTGAGGAAGAGACACTGCCTGCTATGAAATCCATTGATATGGCTGAAAAGAATCAGGACATCTCCCAGTTACACCAAATTCTCTGTAGCTGACCTCAGACACAAAGCATGCCTGAGAACACAGTGCCCTCTGCTCCTTCCCCCCAGTAACTCTACCACTTGGTCTCACGAGTGCCATTGACCTACCCTAAATATCCAGCTACATCTTTTCAGTCTTACAAGAACTCCAAACTTGGTATCTTGAGAGCCCTTTTTCTCAATGCCATATGGCACAGGTTGCATCTTGTAACAGCTAAGCAAGTGCTATTAAACAAGTCAGTTTCCCACTTATCCCAGTATATAGATGGGTGAAGTTCTCTACAGAAACAGGCCCCTGACTTGGAAGTGTAAGCTTCAAAAGACAATTTTAAGTAATGCATATAGTCAGATGTTCAGATCAAAGATCTCTAATCTTGGATCACAAAACTCCCTTTCTCTTATTTACAAGATGGTTAAGTGCCTCAGTTCAGCATTTACTGAAGTCTAGCAATGAATCTTAGTGACTCAAGCCCTGTGTGAACAAGTGTTAACTATTCATTCTTGAAGCTTTCATCCACCTCCAAATCAGAGGCAAAAACGAAATGCAAAAACTCAACATCTTTATGATAACTGGAGGCATTTCTAGGGACCAGCAACATCTCTAGAGTTCAGACATCTATTTATAACTACCACTCCAGAATATCACAAGCATATTCCTAAGACAGAGAAGTTTTACAGTTGTTATGATAATGTTTTTATAAATTCAAGTCATGTTGGTTTGTGACCACGCTGTCCACATCTCAGTTTTCAGAAAACATGATTTGTGTACAACACAATTCTACAGAATTGATTTCTAAACAGTTTATAAGTAGTATTAAATGTAGGAAGTGAGTTATTGGTGCTTCAGTAGTCAGCCACTGACTGGTGAGTTTATACTTTGTGACACACAACTACAGGAGTCAAACACAAGTGAACCAGGTTTTCACTGCTATTTCTGTGCTGGTGAAGTGAGTTTTAATATTGCTATTAACAAAACACAAACTACTTATTTTCAGTGTGAAGCTGCATTACCTTAGTGAGTTACTCTAAGTAAGATCACTCACCTCTAGTGAATTCTCATTTGATTCTAGGCCACGCTTGCCCTTTACTGACACTTCCTGCTTGATGGTTAATTCATCTTAACAGAGAGAAAAAAAAAAAAAGAGAGAAACTGTACACTTCTGTTTTATTAGACAAAGTACAAGCCACAAACTCTGCAATAAAAGCATTACTTCATTTTGTAGCCCCAAATTCATCAGAAATTAACACTACTTGCCCTGTAGCAACAACATATTGGCTTGAAAGGATTCTTCCCTCACACCATGTGAGTTAGATAGGTCTTCTAATTAAAGGTAAACATGCAAAATCTCAAAAGTGTGAATAGTGACCCCCACTATTTAATTTTCTCCCACATGCCATGGAATAGGGACTTGAGGATCACTGCAGAACAGTTTCAGACTTGCCAACATTCTCACTGGAGAGACAGAACTATGAACAGGTCGAACAAACAACACTGTTCACACAAAGACAGACTGAAGTTACAAAGCCAGTAGGAACATTGTGAACCTGCTACCTTTTTTTTTTTTTTCTTTTCTTTTTTTTTTTTTTTCCCCTTAATGGAAGAACATCTCTCATTTGTGGTCAGAGTTATGAGAACAAGTTCTGGGCAGCCCCCTTGAGTGTGTTATTTCCCTATCCAAATCTTTATTTGCAATTAGCTTTCCTACCTGAGGTACAGAATGAAGCAATATTGGAGTGGGTAGGTGACAGTGCAGTGGAAAACATCAGCCTGCTCTCACCATTAAAGGAATTAGGATTAATGCATTATTTGATAGCAGTAATAGGACAGACAGCAACTAGAGAACATAGGCAAGAAATTGCTGGGATCAAAGGTGCTCGGATCAGTGTCAGACCAAGTTCTTAATTTTTCTCAGAATCATTCATGTGAAATTAGCATTCAGTATAGGTACAGAAAAATGGTCCAGAATTGGCAGTCTCATTACCTTTTTCTTCCAGAGTACTTTTAGGAGGTGCATGCTTTACATCCATTTCTTTGGACACTTCTGCTTTGTCATTTGAAATAACTTCCTGTATTATTTTGAAGCAACAAAGAAAAGAGCATCTTACTACACATTAAAGACCACTGTCAGTTACTTACATGAAAAAAAAAATTAACACAAAACCCAAACCCCTAACCAACTGCAGACCCCAATATATGAAGAATGATTTTATTGATGAAGAATGGAATGTCTCTTAAAAACTTTAATGGTGAGACAGTCTTAAATATTCTGTGTGTGCTTGTAAAAACAACATCTATTTTGCCCTGAATTCCTGTTTTGAGTTAGAAGGAACCAGTGTAAACCCTCAGAAAGTGGGCAGGTCTGATACCCTCTTTCAGATCTCAGATCAGTATGACCATGAAGATGCTGAACTGACTGGGCAGCTGGGATCCAACAATGCTCAAAGTGATCCCAAGTTCTTAACAGCTGTACACATCAGTCCACCACAACCCAAAGGGATTAAAGTGCTGTGAACAACAGACAGACTCCTGCCTTTTTAAGTTTGTCTCTCCCTTGAAAAGTTGAGTATCATTCTACAGTCAGTTATTTTGTATTCAAGACAAATCAAAAGTAGTTTGCAGTTCATAGTGAAAAAACCTCCCAGAACAAACTCCATTAGAAAGAAAAACTTAAGACTTCACTTACAAACAGCTGCATAGCATTAAAAAGTGTTCAATACCTTGATGTTATCAGGTTTTGTTTTGGAACACTGACTTTGTTCATCATCTTTTCTCACTTCCTGAGCAATCAGCTGGTTGCCTGCAAAGGCAAACAACAGTTCAAGTGTTAAAAATGTGCATTCTGCATTTGTGATTTTGATGCCGCTTTTATATTAGCTCATCATTAGTGCCACCTGAGAGATTCTAAAAAGCAGCATCTCATTTAAAACCTATGAAGGGCAAGTTATGTCTTCCTTATGAAAGGCACAACAGTTTAAAAGTTTCTTCTATGTTACAGGTAGGGTTTGAGTTTTTTGTTTTGGTTTGTTTTCAAAGATAATCTCCAAGTAAAAATTTGACAGGTACCACATCAACCTTAACTTCAATTCATCCAGAGACAGAGAAAGTAGTTAAGGCTGTGGGTCACTACAAGCAGGGAGTAGCTTACAATTACTCACTTCATCAAATCTGATTTCTTAGAAGCAGGATAAAAACTGTTGTTAAAAATCTGACATCATTAAGTATCCTAATAGATTTTTTAAAAAAATATTCTTATGCTAAAAGGACAAAAGGCAGTTGAGGGTAGAGCTTGAGTAGCTACTACATAGTCATACTCCTAATTGTGTCAACAAAATGCCTACCTTAGAAATAAGTTAAATTTATCCAACTAACTTAGAGATGTCTACACCAACCAATGCACAGACTTTGCACTTTCTGCTTCTAGACAGATAGAAGATTATACTAAAACTTACTTCTTTCCAATCAGCTACTCTAATATTCTTCTGTGCAGTATAAAATTGGTTACTATATTTTTATCAAGTATATGAAGTGCAGTATTAAAAATTCTTTTGGGAAAAGCAATTGCTTTGGAGTTTGGAATTCCCTCTGTTCTGTTCCTTTCTCCAAGGTACCATTTTATGGCCTAATTGCAGCAGAACTTGGTTTTGTGGCAGAAAAGCTTTACACAAATTCACGTAGTTGTGTGTCACTTACATTTGTCTTTATCCACTGTTCCTGAAGATTTACACTGTATTGCTTTAGATCTAGGTTCTTCAGTTATCTGGGGATCCACATCTTCCCCCTGCACATAAAACACAAAAAAAGGTAAATCCTTACTTACTTTTTTTCCCTGTAAAGCTCACAAACACAGAAGGGAGAAAGCTCTTCCTACTTGTTACTTTCAAGTACAACATGCAATACAATGGAAAGTGGTATTATTACAAAAGCAATTCCTAGAGCACAAGTAGTATTCAGTTACTACTACTGAATAGTACCATGAAAGAATTTCTGACTCATTGTATCTTCAGAATTTCTAATTAATATTCTCTATGAAACCAGTATCAGTTTTAATTAAGCACCTACTATGTGCTTTAAAGGCAGCTTACAGCAATACACATGGAATACTTCTGGATTTAGGACACACTCATGCATGCAGAAGTGTCTCACCAGCACCAGAAACGTGGCCAGCCAGCATTATGCTGTATCAATAAATAAATTTACTACTCAAGTTAGGGGTTTATGAAGCTTCTCATCTGTTTGTATGACTTTCCCAGTCATTCCCCTTCTATACCAGTAAGTACCAAACTCTTGTGAAATCACAGCAGACTGCATTAAACTAGGTCTGTAGCCCCCAGTCAAAAAGCCCCAAGAATAATCACCACTTTTCCTCTCTATTCTGCAAGAGGACAATCAGGTTTTTCTTTTCTGTCACTTAACAGTCTTGAAATAGTCATAGAGTTTGGAACAACAATACAAGAAATTTTATACTGGCAAATTTGAAAGGATAATTAGGCATCAACCTACACAGCTGCACAGTCTCAATATACACAGGCTTTGAGTATACAATTAAAAACTATTACTTTCCTTCAGAGAATATTTAATGTAAACAGAAGCAAATTCAAGTAAGGAAAAACAAAGGCAGCACAGACTTAGACAGCAAATTTCAAACTTACATGTAATGTTTCTTTTTCTAAGGCAGCATTCTTCTGCAGTAAATCTATTAAAAAACAATTATAAAAATAATCAGAAATCAGGTAAGCAAGAGCAAAATATCACAGTATGTACTACACCACCCTGAAAGGATTCTAGAGTGCCTGAAACTGTGCAAAACTTACTCTTGATGTTGAAAATCGCAGCCACCCAATCTTCTATTTCACAATATTTAAACAATAAAAAGATAATTAATGGAGTTTTGTATTTTTAAAGTATAGGATTACTGAGAACCTATTTATGGCTAAAATACAGGCAGAGGGCTGTCATCTTTGTACTCTATGGTAGCTTTGACATTTCAAAGATAGTTCTGGCATTTGAATGAATCAAGAGTTGTATTCATTGCACACCTAGATCATGGGATGAAGTAAAATGTAATGAAAAAACTGTGCTGTGCCATTGAATTTTGCATAATTGTACCAGTGAGACCTGCAGTTGATGCGGTGCACGTAAGGAAATTGTTCAGTTGCTAGACCATGCTGCATGCACTCTTAACTCTGATAAAGTAGAGCCTTAGTCTTCCATATCACAAAAATGTGGAAAATAATTATGAATTATGTGACCTGATGAGCAGCCTCCAGTTTTGAAAGGAATCTGCAACTTCCAAAGCCACTACATATAGATAAAGAATCATGAAGAAGCTGCACCAAGTGCTCTACAAACTGAGGTCTGATTCATAATGGCACTGAACTAGTATTTTAAATTAGGAAAAAAACCAAACCTGCTAAAACATTCCAAACAGTTTTCCTTTCAGCTACAGTAAGAACATAAACCTATAATCCAATAAACCCACTCCATTCTACATACAATTTCAGGGACTCTGTAGTTCATTTGTACATGTTTCAACCACGATCCTTCCACAGCTCCACTGTTCAGTTGCACAGCATCTTTCCATTTTTAAAGCAGTGTCAAATGAAGAGTTAGAGCCTACCCACTCAGCCAGCAATGATTTGTTTACATTCCAAGGAATCTTGGACTACTAAACTACTGTGTCTGCTGTTCATACTCATGACAGGACGCACATCTGTCTTTTAAACAACTTCCTTTTACGTACGTTGAGCTATATGTATATAGATGTGTATATACATATGTAAGAGATACAATTGTGTGGTGGGAGGGAGGGAAAAAAAAACCCTCTCTACCAAGAGCTACAAAGCATTACTCTTCTGTGCATGTCATATCTACCATGATTTACACAAGAAATGGGTTTTTGTTAAACATTTCTCAGGGAACAAGATTATCACAGCTAGCTCGGTCTGCACATTTTGTACGTTAAGCACTGTCTGTCTGGGTGACTGAGGGATGTGAAGTGGCAAGAGTTTTTCACACACTTCAAAAGAAACCTCACAGTAGAGGAAAAACTGGTTCAAGTTTTGGGTCTGCTGTCCTGAGGATCACAGTTCTCAGGATTTACATTTCCTTGCTCATAAGCTGAGCTTGTCTCTTACCATTTAGATAGATATACACCACCATTAGACTGGGTATGTAAATTTGACCCACCCCAAGAACAAAAAGGAATGCAAGATTTTTAAACCTATGCTCATACCTCACTTCCATTTTTGTTTTCTGTTTGGTAAATGGTTATTATCATATGCATGTCTAAAAATTTAGGAGTGAGCTTAACAGTGTGTCCTTTCACAGCATTTAGGTTTTCAGCTGCAACTGTCTATAAGGGCAAATGTATCTTTAACCTCTCTGGGCTCTACACACAGCAGTATCATTGGTACCTCTTGGAACTCACTTGAGTTTTCCTTGTTACTCCGTTAACTGAGGATTAACTCTCATCTGGTAGTGCTGTAAACATCTTTGTAATGCATCTGGTGCACAAAATCCATCAAGATGGGAACAAAGTAGGGCTTTGTTTCTACTTCAATAGGAAAGCCAAAGAATTGCAACACATTTTAAAAGAATCGGTTTTGGGAAACAGGGTTTGGGGTTTTTTGGGGTGCTAGGTAAGATAAATCTAATACATGGAAAAGGAATTAATGAGCAGAGATCTAAGTTGATGAATGAATACTTCTAGTTAAGTGATTACCTACTTATAAATGCTCTTCAAATTTCAGTGGATGGCCAGAAATATTTTAATTTTCTAGACAGAAAGCAAGAAAACAACCACAAACCAGAAGCACCCCTCCTCCCCGCCCCCCAGAAAACCCAAACCAAACAAACCCCCCCAGTTTCTGGAAAACCTCTGTGACACAAGCCAAATACTTCTTATTCTTGTCATATGCTCACAGGGGCTGTCACAAGACCTGAAACAAGGAGGCTCTAAGTTTCTGAGAAAGGAAATAATTCTTCAGGAAGCTTCTCTGCCTTTCCTGGGCAAACCTACTTCTGTATTTATCCATTTTAAACAGAATGTTTGCAGTCTACTTTTCTAAAAACCTAAACACTTTCCACCTTTCTTTCAATATATCATATTGGAACAAAAGGCTCACCCCCTTTCCTGCCCACAAGCCAAATGCAGAGCCACAGGAGCTCTTCAAAAGATTTCAGGAAGATTTCAGTAAGAATTCTGAATGCTTTGCTTCAGTCTTTCTACACAGAATCACAGAATGGTTTGGGTTGGAAGGGACCTTAAGGACCATCTAGTTCTGACCCCTCTGTCCATTATTTAAATTTTAGATTAAACATAAAACATAGTATGTATCAAATCCACAGCCTTTCCATCAAAAGTCACAGTCAAATCGGTATGACAATGAAGTTGTAATCAGTATAAAAATCACCTTTTTCAAATTCTTTAGTATGAAGATCCACATATGCCTCTTCACTTCTTGGACCTTCAGGCTGCTCTGGCTAAACATAAAATCAGAAGAAACAAAAAAATATTTCAGACATCTAGAACAAGTATGTCTCACTTCCCTTCCTCATGCCATGATGAACATTATTATAATAATAGTCTTCAAAAGCTTTTTAAAATCAGTAGTAGAGACATTAACAAAGAACACCAGTAGAGCTAAATTACACCACTGTTAAACAGTGCAATGGCTAACTTTGACCTTAGAGTTAACACTGGTACTAGAGATCAGTTGTTTGAAAAAGAGAAATCTCAGGAAGTAAAGGTGCAATGTCTACTGTGAGCTCCAAACATGAGCAATAGTCTAAAAATGTTCATATATACAGAAAGAGATGTATCTGCAATGTGTAACAAAGTACAGGAAACTCTCTAACTCCTGTGGGTTCCCCACCCTCCCCCTTTTTTTTTTTTTAATTCATGTTGTGGCTCAGCTCTATGTCACTGATACACAGACAACAGTCTGTGGAGCTAAGAGCACTTCAGTCAGATCTGGACATTGTAAACTCAAGATATATGCCACGTGAACATGGTTATACTGACTCTCATCATGTTATGCTAGGTAACTATGCAGTTGTCTGCAGGTGGAACTCGACACATCCCACCAGACTGAAGCTGACTTGGATTTTTTTGCTGTACATTCCAGGCATCAAAAGCATCTGTTCTGCTCTGGAGCTGCAGCCAATAGCCCTGTGCAGAGCCACACTTTCATAAATGCTGTGTTCTCCCTCAAGATGTTCATTATCAGAGTTTAGCAAGGTATAAACAGATAGATCTATTCTCACATCTGAATGAAGAATTAACTCATCTGGAATCCTGGCTTGTATGGATCCCAGGACAAACAAACAGGAAGGTTCAACTTTGGCCTTGCATGAGGTATAGGTGACCATGAGGCCAAATACCCTGGATTATCCAGGATACCCTTGGCTTCTGTTGCAGCAGATAATGGACTGCAGCCATCTCAGTATAGATTAGCAGCAAACGTTTCTCATATGCATAGGGAATGAATGAGCCTGAAGAAGGAGCAGCAGTGCATGTTTATTATTTCTAAAGCACTAAATCAACAATTGGCAACTGTGAAAGCTAAAGCTTCTGCAACTATTTTACAAGTACTATCATGAGCAGCAGGCATACAGTATGACCAAGCCTAAAAAAAACAAACTTGGCTGTCACGGTAACAGGAGCATGGCTAAGGGAGGCAATTGGTTCTATTATAGAACAACAGAGACAGTCCACAAATTAAATGCCAGTTGCTTAGAAAAGTAGAGCTGAAAATTGTCAAAAATAACCCCTTCAAAAGTTTTGAGGTTCAAATGCCATTTTTGCTGAACAACAACAACAACAACGTCAATCTGCAGAGTATGAAACCCAGTCGGATGTGTAATTATATAAGAAACAATATAGTAAAAAATGTCAACATAACACAAATACCTTGACGGTTCTCAGGTTACTCTCGAATTCTAGTTCTTCTGCCAACTTTGGTAAAGCTGCATTATTGCCTAATGAAATACAAATATGTTAAAATTATTAGATGACATCTCATGCTACAGTAGGACGCTGTTTCTTAGTACCACCTCATGAACACAGTACATGAATGTAATCCCTTCCCGTAGGCATAGGAAACAATAGCAAGCCTGTTTGCAGCAAACAAGCTCAGAAAACCCCAACCTGGCATCTGCAAGTACATAAGTACTTCTATGTTTTTCCTTAAAGACAAAAGGATTGGAAAACACAGGCTATCAGGATTTATCACAGCTTATTTAGGAATTCTGACTTTGCATTTTAAAACAAAACAAACAACAACAAAAGTCACCAACAGATTTTCAGACCACCTCTGAAATTGCTAAGAGTTCATATTAAGGATAATATTTTTGTTTAAGTGACAATGAGCTCTAAACCATAACCCCTACCTGGAGGTGTTCAAGGCCAGGTCAGACAAGGTCTTGAGAAATCTTGTCTAGGTGAAAGCATCCCTCCCCTCAGCAGCGGTTTGGAACTACATTACCTTTAAGGTCCCTGCCAACCCAACCCATCCTATGATTCCATGGTAACTACGGAAAATTATGACAGCTTATAAAATGAAGAGTTAAGAAAAAGAAATCCTCACCTGAATTCAAGGCTGTGGTACTTTTTTCAAAAGTAATTTTAATTCCACTATCATCATCTACTTTGACCAAGTTCGTTTTGTCATTGCTGCCATACAGCAAAGGCAGGTCACTTCTCTCCCCTAATTCTGCCTCTGTTGTCACTTCACCATGGTTGCCATCTACAGACCCTTCACTTGCAGAAACTAAGGAAAGAGCCTGTGTGCTAGGCAAGGGAGTCCTTTGTTCAGAAAAGTCACTTTCTAAAACCAAGTCTGAGTTAAATTTATGGTTTACATTCCTTAGAGTTTCACTCTCCACTGCAGCTTCTGGAATCACAGTAGAGAGTTCTGGCGCAACATCCTCATGCAAAACATCTTCAGTTTGCTCATCATCCTCGCTGGCCTCTGAGGAAGGAATTGGACTCACAGCAGTCTCTGTACTAATCTCCACGCAAAGGGCTTCATCTACACTCATTAGGTTCACTGAGTTTTCATCTGTTTCTGTGATTTCACCGTCTGTTGTGGTCTGTGATGCTGCTGGTTCTTCCCTCACACTGCTGCCATGGGACTCACTCACTCCATCAATGACAACCAAAGAATTACTGCTTTTTTCTGGGCCTGTTGTTGATAGGATACATTCGGCCTGGTTAGCAGTAACAAGCATTTCCTCACTTTCATCTTTTCCTTCTGTACTCTCAGTAGCAAGCTGACCTTCTATGACTGTAAAGGTGAAGAGACTATCACATTCTTCCATTGTACTCAGAGTGATCACTGCTCCCTCCTTCTTATCTCCTATACTTGATGCAGCACGTTGATCTTCACTGTTGGTGGCAACTCTAAGCACAGGACCCCCACATTCTCCCACAAAAATCACAGAACCTTTGCTTTTTACATCTGCATTGAAAGCAGCTAGTCCAAACTGTTCATCTACAGTTGCAGTGGTCTCCACAACCTTACATTCCTCCGATGGATTTGGAGAAATAATGGCATCTTCATCTCCTGCTACAATAAGCTGACTTTCAGCTTGTGGTTCTGCACTGATCAAAACTAGCTCACATTCTTCTGTCATGCTTGTAGTGATCATAGCAGCTTCGTATCTTCCTTCTGTTTCTGAAGCAATGAGTTTGTTTTCATCTTGCACAGCTATGCTAGACATTGGAGCTTCAAAACATTCTCCTGTACTTGTAGAGATTATTACTGTTTCATTTTTTGACTCTGTGTCTGACACATGTTGAACCACCTCCTCTGGGACTCCATCTGCCATCAGGATTACGTGTTCTTCCATAACACTTGTGGAAATCATAGCACACTCATCTTTTTCTTCCTTACCACTAGCAGTTGGGTGATTTTCATCATCATCATCATCTCCTCCTGCACTGGATTCACTAGGCATGGGAACCTCATACACTTCCATATCTACAGAAACCATAGCATTCTCGTTTATTTCTTCTGTTTTCACAGAGTGGAGTTGACCATTATATTCAATACCTGCACTTGACATAGGAGCCTCAAATTCTTCCACAATACTGGTGGAAATCATAGTGCACTCATCTTTCTCCTGCTTATTGCTGAAAGTATGCACGCACTCTTTGAACTCTGTGGCTGTACTGGGCATAGGCACCTCTGTGTCTTCAGTGTCCATTAAAATCATAGAGCTTTCTCCACTTCCATTTGCTCTTGCAGCAGCAAGTGGGCCTTCTTCAGCATCCATGGCTGAATGTAGGGGAGCATCACTTTCTTCTGCTGTACTGGTGGAGATCATATCACCTTTTACTTTTTCTTCTCCATCAGCAGGAATAAGAGAATCTTCATCTTCCTTTGGAACTGCACTGCTTATCGAGGCATCAGATTCTCTGCTGTCAAAGGAAGTCATGGCATTCTCACATTCACCTGCAGCACCAGACTGACCCTTATCTTGCAAAGTCATAGCACTAGTCATGGGACCCTCACATTCCTCGGCATCTAAGGCAACCAAGGTACCTTCATGAGTTCCTGCACGGGCAGTCAAGGCACCCTCATCCACAGCACTTGCACTGGTTACACTGCTTTCAGCAATCCCTTTATTGCTTCTGTGGTTTGTGTCACAGTTAGCTTCTTGCTCTGCATTTGTCATGCTGTCCACAGTAAGGTTATTTGTGTTTGTGCCAACCACTCCTGACTCAGCTTCCATTTGCTCAGCAACTATGCAGATAATGGAACTTTCACTGTCTTCTGTACCTATGCAGATCAGTGCATTTTCACTTTCCACTGCAGTACAAGTAGGAGCATGCTCATTTTCTTCATTTCCTCTTCCTGTACTGGTCACAATGCCCTCACCTTCTTCATCCTCTTCTTTTGAACCAGTACTAGTCACGAAGCCTTCATCATCACATGGACCTATACTGACCGTAGTGACACTGGCTTCTTCTTCTGCCCTTGTACTGTCCATTAGACTTTCACATTTTTCAGCTTGTAAACAAACTGCAAACCCCTCATTGCTGTCTTCTAGACCTGTGCAGACAATTGAAATTTCAGCATCATCTTCTGGGGTTATGCCAGTGCTGGTCACTGCGCTTTCGCCATTTACAGTGTCCTCAGATTTGTCACCACTACTTGCAGTCGTGGCACTATTGTTTGCTTCCATTGCAATACATGCACCAATGACAGTGCTTTCTCCTTGGGCATCTGTACCAGTCACTGAGCAGACGATGAAATTATGACCTCTTTCTTCTGCACCTGTGCAAGTGACAGTACTTTCATGTTCCTTAACCTGGCCAGCTGTCACACTGCCCCTAAATTCACCTGGACTGTCACCACTTGTTGACCCTTCACCTGTTTCTGTCCCTGCACTAGTTACAGCTCCGTCGCTCTCCACTTCACCTAAGCAGGACACAGGACTTGCAAATTTGCCTGTATCTACACAAGTTGAGGTCTTTCGCTTTTCTTCAGAGCCTGCACTAGTCACAGCATCATCTTTTTCTTCTGCCCCAGCACTGTTGACACTGTCTTCAGGTTCTACTCCACTTGCATTGACTGAATCCTTACCACTTTCTTCTGCGTCGACTACAGCACAGTCACCATTTTCTTCTCTTTCTGTACTTGTTAGGAAGCCTTCACTTTCTGCTAATCCTTCAGTAACGACACCACCACCACTTTCTTCAGCTGCAGCAACAGTACATTCACCAACGTCTGTACCTGTGATGCAGCTGCCACCCCCACTGCTTTTTATCCATGTGCCCGTTGTGAAACCTTCATCAGCTTCTATGCTTGTGCAGAATACAGTCACCTCACTTTCTTTTTCTGAGCAAGTGGTTGTAGCATCACTGTCCTTTTCAGAATGTGATGCACGCTCAGCTCTTTCTTCTCCTGTACTGGTGGCTATTATGGTGCTCTCAATGATGTTTTCTGTGCTAGTTCCTATCACAGTGCCTGGAGTTGTTTGCAGGCTGCTCCATGACAAACTAAGTTTACTACTTCCTGCACTGGTGCCTACTGCATGGCTTTCATTTTTATCTTCCATGCCAAGCACAGCATTCCCTTCTTGCTCACTGGCTATAAAAGAGCCTTCAACTGTTTCCTCAGGAATTCTTTCAGGCATTAAGACAGAGGAAGACTGTATCACATCATCAATATCATGCCCCTCATTCTTTTCCACATTATCCACCATTGTGCTCGTCTCTTCCTTCATGGAAGGATCTGTACTCAAACATCTTCTTTCTTTTTTTTCCAGTTCTTTTGTTGTTACATCTCCACAATCTTCAGTTAAGTCAGCTATCAAGTCTTCCTCTTTTATTTTCAAATCCCATCCCTGAGTGTTCTCTGACTTTGCTGCTTCACTGTAATCTTCTTGACTAGGTAACCCAACTGTACTGTTTTCCACTGCTTGTGCATCAGGTCGAGGCACCTCATTATCTTTTTCTATACTGTTTGTCATAGCAGTGCTGTCACCATCTTTTGTGACAGAATTCAGCACCACACTACCTTGTTGTCCTACATGTACAACCTGCACTGCATCATTCTTCAGAATGGAAGTATCTTCCAGTGAAGAAGTTCCATCTGAATTATGGCATTCTTTATGCATGCTATCAAAAGAATCTGTGAAATCTGAGATATCCATATCCATGGACTTGGCATCAGCAGCATCTTCTCTGGAAGAACTATTTGCTAAAGGTACATCATCTGAATTAGAATTTATCACAGTTTTTATATTCTTTGGTCTTTTGCTATTTTCTGAAGCTTGATCCTTACTGGGAACATTGAGTAAGAGTCTATCATTTGTTTCACATGCAACATTTGTTTTGTAAGCCCCTTGTTTACTGGATCCTTGATCCACGGAAGCTTGCTTGGACAAAATATTTAAGGCACCAACTTGTTTGTAAGAGATATCTCCTTGTTTAACAGTTTTTTTAGCTGTCGGTGGAAATTGTGATTCACAGCCTTCAGGATCTGCCAAGCTGTGTTTCAACTTCTTATTTGAATTTGCTGTAAACCTGGCATCCGTGGCTTGGAGTGAGCTTTGAATGTTTTTTCCTTCAATGTTAGGTGCTACCTGTACTTTTGTTCGTTTCGAATCACGCTCAATCAGCTCTTCCTCGTGACCAGACCGCAAGTCATTATTCATATTTGACCTTTGAGGGGCTCCAGCACGGCTGCTTTCAGCAGTGCTAGATGACTGCTTATCCTCCCCAAGTAAACCTTGGCTTGACATATTGCCTTTTCTGTTTTCACAGGGTATCTTCTTACTTTGTTTTTTACCCACTGCCAATGGGACACTCAATACCTTTTCGTGCCCACTGTCAATTTCTTTAACACCTTTATTTTCTGATTTGATATGCTCTTCCTTCTTCTTGATTTCTTTGTTGCTGTGCTTTAAGTTTCTGTTTTTGTGACCCTCACCAGAGAACCTTCTTTCTAGTTTGGAATTACTTGACTCTTTATCTCCTCTGTATTTCTCTTTTACAGATCCTTTTTCACCAGAATGTAACTTAACTTTGTGACTAAAGTCTTTTTGTGATCCCTGAGTTGACTGTGTGCCACTTACAATCTCAATCTCAGCACTACTTTCCTCAAAAACTTTGTCTTCATTCTTGGATTTGTGTTGCTTATCTGAGTCATTCTCCTTCACACTCCTATCTTTTTCTAGTTTCTGACCAGTCTCTTGTTTTGTTAATTTTTCTTGTAAATCTGTTTCAGATGCTTTGAATTGTTTACTGTGACTCCTTGACTTAGACTTCAACAAAATCTTGTCTTCTATAAGGCTCTTAGATCTTCGCCTATCTTTATGAACACCATCTTCTTGTTTGAAATTACTATCAGAGTTAGTTGATTCTACTTCATGTTTATCTTCTGAGTAGCTTTCACTTCTTCTGTGTGATGCAGAAGCAAGCTGCTTTGAGGCACTTAGGGAATCCTTTTGAGGCCTAGAATCACTCAGGGATCTTTTGGACTTGTATTCTGCTCTTGATTTTTCTGTTGAGAGGTGTCTGTCTTTTTTTGCTTCCTTATGCAGCAGCTCTTCAGCTTTTAGGGTTGATTCAGAAATATTTTTTCCATCTTTTCCTGTCATGGATATTTTCCGTTCACTTCGGTGTTTACTTTTTCGTTCAGATTTGTCATCTGAAACCTTTATTTGTTGATTATGTTTCTGACCACCATCCTCTCCTTTCAAGCTTCTCTCAGACAAATGGATTTCAGCATCTTCACTTGATTTGTGAATGCTTTCTCCTTTATGTTTGTGCTTTGAAGAAAGTTTCTCTTCTGAAGCAGTCCTTTCCTTTTCATTTTTATCTCTGTAAGACCTGGATTCTTTTTTGGCAGCATTTCTCACGTGTTGAATTTCTGCATCATTATCTCTTTTGGGGTGTTTTTCACTTCTAAATATGGATTTCTGCTTTTGTATTTCATCACTATTGACTTCTGCTCTTTCTGGTTGCCTTTTTGGATCCCGTGTTTCACTGTCCTGCTGTGCTCCTTCACTCTGAAGGGAGGTGGAGGTTTTTCTTTTGTGCTCTTTTTCTGCCTTTAAATCACTTTTGCTTTCCTCTGTTGAATGCACCGACTCTGAAAGTCTTCTAAGCTGTTTGGAGGATTCACTTTTCCCATGATTATGCTTCAGTTCTTTGGAAGAATTTTTCTCACAAGTCTACAAAAGAAAGTTTTTATATATAAGCAAAAGTTCCACAGTCCCTTCACTATATGACTGAACAGAATTGTTAAAGGGCAAACTCTCCGTAAAAATAAAATACACTAGAGAACACACTTAGTGTAATTAGAATTCACCTAAAATAATATAAAGTCTGATTTTCTTACTGACTATTTCAGCCTATCTGCTGTTGTGTGACTACGTTCTAGCAGCTACTGAACTCAGAAAACATTAGCTACAGCACTGCCAGATCACTGACACAAGTGGTCTGGTACAGACATGTGAACAAGTACTATTACCATTAAAAAGAAAGATCCTCAAATTCCTATTTACAAGACACATACCTCATTTGTCTTTTGCATTTCTTTAGAATCTTCTTCAGAAGGCTCATATTTCTTTTTACAGCTGTCTTCAGCATGCCTGAAACAGGTATTTTGACAATTAAAAAAAAAAAAAAAAAAAAAAAAAAAAAAAAAAAAAAGCAAGCAACAGCCTAACATTAGTCTGTAAACTTCCTGCATTTAAAGCTGATGAAGTGAGAGAAATGCACACAAGTTTTGACTGGTCAGTTTGTCCAAACTCTTTTCTGTTGGAAAATCACATGTTGGCTTCTAGGCCATCCTCCGGACATCAGTGCTTTAAAGCAGAGAATATCAGTATGAGAGTATCAATATGTAGTTGTTTCAGCAAAATGAGTAAGACATCTCCTTACCCCACATATATCCATGTGTAGACATACATGTCCATGTGTGTATATATCAATGTAAAATGCCAATTTAAAGACCAGGCCAAGTTGACTTAAGTATTAGATGCACAAATACCTGACAGCTTTCCTTCCCATACCTTTACTACCATTCTATGTGTGAAAAGGCACATAAAAGCTGCTACTGCAGTCTGAGTTGCTATAATTTGTTTTTCTGCCTGGAATTCATGTTTATTAGCAGTAAAAATCAAAGGAATTATTTTAAGAGAAAATTGAAACAGGTATGGCTAATGGGAAGTTGAAGAGAACCTTTTCAGTCCACAAAAATTAATATCCAAAACCATAATTCCTTTTGAGCAAACAGTAATACCTTGAATCTCTTTTTCTTTTCCTGCTCAAGGCTACTTTTTTTTCTAAAAATTTCTGTTCTTTAAGCACATCCTTAATGCTGGTGCCAGTAGCTTTTGAGTCAAGGCTTCGTGCTGAAGGTTCTTCTAAGTTCAAGCCACTCTTTCCTAAAATCACAAATGATGGAATACATAAGCAAGTAATTTTATCACAGTTTCAGCTATAAACATGACTGAAAGCAGTACAAAGAATACTAATGTACGGCACAGAACACTAGTGTGTATAGGTATTCACTGCATATAATAATGTAAGGATAGTATGAAAAAGGATGTATGAAAAAGATAAAGAATTTTGTATTAATGATTTGCATTATATTTTTTTTCTGTTACTTCACTGTTGAAATGTTGAGGTTTTAAGGGAAATGCCTAGATATCTATTACCAGTATTTTAAGCTGAATGTTTTTTTCCCCCAGAGTGAGCAAGTGAGAATAGGACACTGGGGGTTGATGTTCACATACCTTTAGCATTCTGATTTCCATTTTTTAGGGATTTTGTTTTTTCTGCAGCCTTCTGTTTACGTTTTTCTTCCAGTCTCTCTCTGTTAATTCGTCTTCTTAGGAGTCTCTCTTCTTTTTCTTTGGCCTTGAAATAAAAAAAATAAGGAGAACAATTAGGACAAAGAGTATTCTTTGACTATAAGTGTATGTCTAAAGCCCACAAAACCCAAAACACTGTAGATTAAAACAAAATAAGAAATAGTTTACAGAAATCATTATATGAAGGTTAACAGAATCCTCTGAAACTTCCATGAAGCAAAACTAGCTGAATTCCAGCTTCACTGCCCCTTAACACTGCAGACTGAGGTTATGAGACATTCTCAGAGAACATACATATTTTATACAGATAAATAAATTTATATAGTATACATGTACTGCATATTAACTATATTTATCTCTTTCTCTCTATATATATGTATTTATATATATATATATATACACACACACACACACAAACCCTCATCTATTTAACCAAAGAAAAAACAAATGAAAGAACTGTTGCTCCCTCTTGTGCATGCTGGTCCTTCTTCCACAGAACACAGGGAACATACTTAAACCTCCTTCCACTCTTAAGATGCTGTAGACATGCTACAAACTACTAACACCATGAACCACATCTGTAAAGACATGATTTAATGAAGCAGCCTGCAGCAGTCAAGACAAACTACACAAAAGGCCACTGAAGGCAATCTGCAAGGAGACATGGGATACTTTTCCCACCCAAATTGTCATTATATACATAATATGTTCAGTAGTTCTTATTCTCCTTCTCAAATTTGAGAAAGAATCTTGCTGTGATTTTTGTGAAGACACTGCATGTAATTAGTAAATGCTCTATCAATACCAAAAGAGTGTTCATTTCAGAGTGAGGGGAAAAAAGATGGAAAAATGTGTTGCTGGCTTCATCACGAAAAGGTTTCAAACTCCTACAAGCAGAGTACTTCACTGGAGAGGAGATCATGCAATACTGGTAGATGTCTGAAGAAGGGGCAGATGTAACACAAGGCAAAAACCACAAAATAAATGAGGCGAGAAACAAAACACTCCCCCTCACAAACCATCACCAAGTAAGAAGTGGATTTTCTGTGCTGAAAAGTTTTAAGTAGTCAGAATGTGAGCAGTAACAAACCCCACACTTACAATGGACTGACGGCGCTGCTCTACAGTTCGTTCATCATCAGAATCACTGAAGTATTTGGAGTACAGGAAAGGTTTGCGAACGTAGGCGTGGCGAACGGGCTTGGCTTTCCCATCACTCAGTTCATTAACATGAGGTTTTGTCTTAATGTGACTGTTTTTCTCCTCCTCATCTGAAGGAAGGTTAGTAAAGGGTAGAGATGTATCGATAAATCAGAGTAGTTCTTTCAATGTAACTTTCAAAGGCAGCAAAGCTACTCAAAATGGATTACAATTTATTCTAAAAACAGTTTAAAAAAACCAAATACCAAAACCATAAAAATATCACTAGATTATGAAAATTTCAAAGGTACGTTCATGTTTGCGTGCACCACTCAGCCCCAAAATTACAAGATACTTCAGAATAAACTGGGATACAAACGTTGCTTGTAATCATGCTGCCTTTTTTTTTTTAAACCATATAGTACTTGGTAGTTACTATCATGTAAGAAGTCAGTTTCATTTCTTCTCTGTATTAATTAAGCTTCTTCCCTGGACCAAAAATTTCTGTTCAACATTTGAGTATGTAACAACTAGACAGGTTTATCAAAACACACACACAAAACACACTGTCTATACTCACGTCCTATTGAAATAAGAATAAATGTTTGAGTTTTATCAGTATAATTAGAAACGGAGCAAAGCTGCTTGTGCTCCATATTATACAAATTACTTCTTGCTCTGAAACATGCTTAAGGTTCCTTTTTGCTTTACAAATACTTAGTTATAACTGAACACAATGTGTCCTGCTTAGAGGTAAAACCAAAGCCAGAGAATATACAAGTAATTCAGTGCCTTTAAATCATACTCTTAGAGCAGAAAAGGTTAAGATCACAGCATATCAGAGACAACTCTCACAGGTACTAGGGCTCTGCATATTAAAAAGTGGAAAGTCTTATTAACTGCAAAAGCTACATTATCCTAAGTTTGCTTTCAGAGAATAACACAAAGAGCTAACCCTGCCAGTGTAGAGATTTCTTGTCTCCACACTCTTTTAAAGCTAAATCCATTCCTGTTCCTTCTATCATGGCCAGGCAGAATTCAGAAATTCCTTCAATCTCAAAGCAACAAAACCAACCTCGTTTGCAAACTCAACTACAACCACTACTCTGAGGTCATGAAGCACCCCAATATTATACCAAATTCATCACAGAAGGGAAGGGGAAAAAATTACATGGAGAAGTGACATATCCTTCACACAGAGGTGTTTTTCTCACCTATGAAATACTGTAGTACAAATAACATGTTTAGAATAAACTACTACAATAATACAACAAAACACACTGCGAAAACGCAAACTCATGATTTGATGCACTCAAAAGTGTTACATATGCTTTCTTGCAACTTAATCTAATTATTTTACCATCTGATGTGATCTCCCCCTCTTCAGTACTGTCAGAAATTAGTGTCTCTTCTTCACTCTCCTCTTCAAAGGAAGAAAGGTCACTGGTATGGACAGAGCTGACAGTGATGTCACTGAGTGCATCCATATCTGAATCTATTGATGTATTTTCTTACAAAGGAAAAAATAGAAGGAAAAGGTTGTAATGCAGCATACTGAATTCAAGAAATTCTTAAAAAAAACTAGTAATTTTGCCACTCAAAACCAAAATGATCATAAGAAATATGAAAAAAAAAAAACAAACAACTGTAACATGAATGAAATGTTCTTAGGTTAGCTTTGGTTTACTCAAAACAAAAACCACCCTGAGATACAACTAGAAACTTTAAATACGGACTGGGATCGCCGAGAGAACTTGCCAGAGTAAGGTGGATGAGTGATCACACACTTGAGGAGCCAAACCTCAACCAATTCCAGTGCGAGTACTTCATGAAGATGAATCAAGGCCTACCTGTGTCAAGCTGAACAGATTTTACCAGGATTTGCCAGAATAAGCAGAGAATCTACATTCCAAATATACTCCTCATTCAACTCATGAATATGCTTAAACACCTCAAATCATTACTTTAAGGAAAACCATCACCCACACCATACCTTCTTTAGTGCTTTCAGTTGTTTTATGTTTATTGCTATTTTTCTCTGGAGCTAACTGTTTCACTGGCTCAAACTCTCTTGACTGTTTTTCTTCTTTTGACTTTGCAGTATCATCGCTTTTCTTTGAATGGTCAGACCTCCTGTCAAGTTTTTCCTTCTTTTCTCTTCTTCTTTCACTGCTGTCTGTTTTCTTGTCCCATTTATCTAATAATACTTTACTCTTTTGGTCTTCACTTTCCTGTTGATTTTCTTTACTTGTAAAAGTCAAATTATTAGTATCCTTTGTTGAATTTTTTATTTCTTCACTGTGGCAGGAAAGTTCATGTAAATCTTCACACCTTGAAAATGTTTCAGTGACTTCTCCAGAAGGATCACACATTGCTTTCTCTCTGTCTGACAAGTCCTCTGCATTTTTCTCTCTATCAGTGCTACCATCCACACTGTGTTGTGATGAGAGTCTTCTTGCAACTCTGTCATTGCTCTTGGGATTTGAGTTCTCTGATGAAGCCCTGGCAGCATTTGCTTCTTGGTTAAGAGAAGTTATTGTTTCCAAAATTGACATTGCATCATTAGCTACGTTCCCACTAGAAGTTGTAGCAGAAACACCTTGAATAGTAAGAAAGAAAACAGTTATAGTACACCTTAGTTTCTGTAATTCTGTTCAGACAGAATGTTAAGTAAATGAAAGGAAAATGAAGAATTTGTTCCCTTTAAAATCAGTAAAATTAACCAATTTTGCAGGTCAAGAGTTGATTAAAAAGTCAAGAAGTTGTATTCCTGCAGTAATTTCAAACTCATTTCTGAAGATGTATTTTGCTTTGCCACATGCTCCTGAGATCGACTTGGAAAAAGCAGGAGTTGCCTATGGAAAAGATGTTTTGAACACAGTCCTTGCTCAACATCACCATCATCCCAAGTGAGATGACAGCTCTGAAGAAGCACAATACAGACTACTGCAGCAGAAAGTTTGTATTTCATACCTCTGGTATCTCCGTAAGTGACAGAGAAAATAATCTCAGCATATTAATTATATAACAATAACACTATTGGAAGCACCTTATGACTTCACCATCCTCTTTGAAACAATTCTCAAGATAGATGAGAAAGGGTTAACTGGACTAGCACTAAGAACTGCAGCTGGCTTGTTAACCCACTTACTTTAAAGGAAGTGGGCCTCACAGGGAAAGGGCTAGAATTTAAATAAAGGGTCTGGTTACAAAGAGATGGACTGCTGTGGAGTTTCTTAGGAAGAGAAGGAATGAACAATTACCTGCAGAAGTGTTCAGAAGTTGGTATCAGGCAACAAAAAATGAAACCATAAAAAAATGGCTGTTTGTAAACAAACCACAGACTAGCTGATTCACAGCACAGCTTAAGCTTCTGAGAGGACTGTAGTCATTCAAATTTCACGACACACAGCAAATGCATTAAGACTGGTAATTGTCTGTGTCACAGGGACCTTTCCTTCTGATCTACTAATTCATAAAAAAAATTGAATCACACTTATTTTAGAGCTATGTCTTATCTGATCTTTTAATACTTAAATCCTGAGATCAACTTTTTTTCCTACAGTAAACCAATCCCTCTTAATCTCAAGCAGAAGTGAGCACAACATGATTTCTCTTGCCTTCTACACAGTGAGACAAGTATCATGGCATGCTGCCCTGAACTTAGCTTGTTCATACCAATGCTAACAATACTGTGCTAGCAGCAAACTTACTCAATGTCTCCCCTCTCTCTAAAATCAAGCTTTTGTTAATAGACTGCTCAGAGAAATGGTAGAATACCTTGTACTGTAATAGAAACATCAGTTTTCTCCTCACTTGGAGCTGTACTGGGGCCTGCCTCCTCTTTGTGATTCAACGTGGCTAAAAATTCATGGACAGCTTTTTCCACCTGAGGTCGAAATGTGTGGTTGATCTTTGGGTCCACAACCTGAGAAATTATTCTGTCAATTCCAGACTCCAACATCCCAGACCTGGAACAGTTACATGAATAATTAATAAGAAAAATTACTTTTCAACAACATCTCAATGAAATATTCTCATGTAGGTATGACACGAACAACCTTAAGAACTATCAGTGAAAACATTAACAGTTTCTGGGCATCACTGCAGTTACAAAATGAACCATCTGCCTATATATCAACAGCTCACTCTATGCTTATCAAGTAATGGAAAACAATGTCAGAACAAGAAAGCAATCCAATCACATGCAATTAACACAACAGTCCGTTAGGTTGTTATTGGTTATGCCTACGAATGTTATCTAACTGTAAAAGCAACACTTGTTGAAAAAAAATAAACATCCTGACAACAGCAATTCCCACAGATGAACTGCAGAAGGCACGAGGGACAAACAACTACTTAGCCAGTCATCACCACCCTAAGTTACTTACTGGCCAATACAGTTGAGAGTTCTGCAACTTTACAGAACTTTACTTACTTACTTTACCAAAGTAAAACCAAAGAAACAGAAGCAAAGAGCTTTATATCTATAGGTTCTCTCTAGACCCTTATAATCTTTTGTGGAACACACATTGTCTATTGACCTCACTGCTTCTTTAAAAAGAGCTAAAAAATCCCCAACAAACCACCAGTCCCCTCTTCCAAAACAAAGTATCTCCTAATTTCAGTGGTACCGCTATAGCATGAATAAGTTTATTCCTAAATGCCCTGTTTGACCCAGTTTAGTGACCAAACTTATGCTACTTTGAAGAAGCTTCCTAATATTTATGACTCAAGCTTTGAAAAACTACAAAAATCCACATGAAATAATGTAACTCAAGTAAGCATTTAAATTTGATGTAACAGCAGTTATGAAAACCATCTTTTTTGTCTAGCCAGATGAACAGTCAGTTTCTTTGTGAATCTGGCTTTGCACACTGCAGAGCTTTGCTTGTCAAATCTTTTTAGTTTCCTTTAGCTCAAAACTTGGTAAGTGCAATTCTCTTAGTATCTTCCTTAAAAGAAACTTTAAATACAGGTTTCCTAAGTTAGAAATGAGCTTTCAACCCCTGCATGAGTTTGGATCAGACAAAATATTTGGTGTCTGACTAATACTGATGGCAGGTTGCAATCTGAAATAACACCCATGTTTTAAACGCTAAAAAGAAAACAACCAAGCAAGCTTCTTCAGAAGTTTCTTTGAAGAAGACACACACTTTACAACCGACCTAAAAAGCCTCCATCACCTGTTGTGGTACATGACAACTTTTAGAGAAACCTCAAAGCTGTCACTTACTTGAGAACCTGCTGCCTAATATTATTTCTCAGCTGGTTCTTGTTGAGATGAGGACTCCAAGTGTGAGTGGCCAAATGATTGGAAACAAAGTTGTCAACGCGTTGTCTCAGATTCTGATAGGCGGGCTACAAAACAACAACAGAGAGGTTGGACAGGAAGGTTTCGATAAGCAGTTATCCTCCCGGAGGCCGAGCTGGAGGACCCGTTGCACCCCGCAACTCACTCGAAGTGCAACTGCTCCCTCTCGCTCCCAGAGATCACAGCCTGTTAAACATGCCTATGTCACTAGGAACACTCCACGAAACCAGGCGTTTGTACCGCCGGCCAGCCCACGCTTCCCTCTGAAAACAGGGTCTCCAGCTTTGCCCCCTGGGACGCCGAGAAGCGTCCTCGGACAGCGGGCCCGGTAGGAGGCCTGCACGGGCTCAGCCGGCCGCTCCCCGCTCCCTAAAGTGAGACGCGATCCCCCGTAGGAGATCGCCGCTCCTGGTCCGGGCCGGGCCTCGCCGGTCTCGGACAGGCCCAGCCTGCCCCGACGGCCCGGAGCCCGCGGAAAGCCACCGGCGGGGCGCCGCGACTTCCCTGAGGCGCCGGCAGCCGGGCCCGCCCGCCCCCACCTTGGTGTCCACGTCGGCCAGGCAGTCGCGGCGGAACTGGTCGAAAAGCCCCTGTCTCTTGAGGTGGTTGACGATCATGGAGACTAGCTCGGGCTCGGCCGCACCGCCCCCCACGGCGGCCCCAGCACCCGGCAGCGGCGGAGGCTGCTGATGGGGCGGTGGCGGGGGTGGTGGCGGCGGTTGCTGTTGGGGG
>VWZE01016723.1:1176-28829 GCA_013396675.1 Eubucco bourcierii | reverse complement strand
CGAGGTTGCTGGCCGTTGTGGTGCTGCAGCCTGAGCTGGTGGGTGTGTGGCAGGAGGGCTTTTGCGGGGCGGGTGGGTCCCCCAGGGCGCACAGGAATTGTTACTTGCTGCTAGCGAGCCCTGCACGCACGTCTTCTCTTTCCCCCTTGGTCTTCCTTCCTCAGCTTCAGGGATCGCTGCTGCCTTGAGTAGCAGGCTTAGACCTTTATGTGGGATCCCGTGGAATCCTTTTGATCGGAAAAGACCTTAAAGATAATACATTCCAACCATTAGCTAACATTACCAGATCTGGTGCTAAAGCAGGGCCCACAGCAGCACCTAGAAGTACCAAAAGACAGGTCAAGTGTAAGAGGAACCCGCGATCTGCAGCTTGTAGCCTGCTGCAGCCCCTACTGGTAAATCCAGATGTGTTACTAGCGTCTGTTACGTTTCTTCACCGCCAAGATCATGTAGCAGTGCGCAAGAGAGGGCATAACTGATTGTTGTCAATAAATGCTTCTATTAATTCTAGAAATAGTGTGTGACTTACTGTGATAATGAATGAAAATTCCAGGCTTTACTTGGAAGTAATACTTTAGAAATGCTATGTTAGGGAAAGGCACTGCAACTGCCTGGGTTTTGGATTTTAAAATGTTTGTTCTGGTGTGTGTTCCCAGATCCAGGGATGTGAAGAAAATGAGAAAAAAAAAAAATTCCGTTTTTAACTGTGATCAAGATACCTGCCTGACAGATGAATATGACGTACACATATAAGATGTCATGAAGAACCTAGAATATCTGTGGCCTTTAATGAATGCAGGGTCAAAGATATGTATTAGAGAGCCGGAATCCATTAATAATTTGGAAATTTAAGGGCTATCAGGAATCAGTTATGCCCAGTGGTCTAAAGCTACTGCAACAAGCAGTCCATAGCCTGGTTCAACAGCTGAATGTAAAAGATTGTTCTGTGCTCTATATTATCTACCACCCCATATGTCATGCAACTGATTGCCAGCTACCTTATTTATCAAATATCTTCACCCTACATGTTAGCCGAATTTTTTTTTTAAAATTTTTTTTTTTTTTTTTTTGGGTCTGGGTCTAACTGTAGATTACCCTACAGGAAAATGCTGTAAAGGAAACCGGAATCCTACAGCCATGCAAAGAATCATTAATGTGCAACAAAACGTTTAGCCATCTTGCTGTTTGCAGTGAGTTCACAAATGAATGTACGTATTTAAGTGCAATCATTTCAGTTGTTCCAGGACTATTCAGTCCTTGTTTACTTCATACTCAGTATTTACCTTTGTAGTTTACTGTAGTTATTACTGTCATTCACTGTAGTCACTTAGTGATTTCTGATAACCCTGTACTAGTAAAATGGTTTTATTTGTGAGATAATAGTTTGGAAAAGACTTCACAGGTAATCAGAGTTCGGAGTGAATACAAAAGATTTTTTTCCCCCCAGTATTTTGATGTTTTGTGCAGAGTATTCTTTTTGTTTACTTTCATAGTCCCAGTTGATTTTCCTAACCTATATTTCTGTTATTGCTTGAATCTGAACGTTTCACTCCTTTAGAGATCTGTGTTCTCTAAAGATAAAATGTTGCTGCCAGTGTTAAGAGGGTTGAATACCTCAGTAGGATAATGTTCTTATAAAGTCTCCATAGACTTTTACTAATGAGAGTACACAGAAAAGAGAGCTGTTTAGGAGTAATTCAAGCTGTCTAGGAAAAAGAATGACTTTTCATCAGGATAGAGTGAAATGAAACACCATTCCTGGTGGTGTTCAGAAAATGTGTAGACAGGACACTTAAGGAAATGCTTTAGTGGTCATGGTGGTGTTGGGTTGATGGTTCGATTTGATGATCTTAGAGGTCTTTTCCAGCCTCTGTGATTCTGTGATTTCAGTGAAATGCCTGAGCAGATTCATGGATAGTAAAAATTCTGAAGCTGCCCAACATCAGCTAGAGATTTATCCTGGATGGTTTGCTCACTTCTTCTTCTGCTATGTAGTAACACATTTGCGCCTTGCACCATCTGTTGTCACTGTTGCGCCATTCTCTGAGGCTTATTTTCTTCTGGTGTGCAGTTTATGTCTTGTTTATTGTTACACAATAAAACTCAGACCCATTGCTGATGGGCTGATCTGTTGTATAAGTGTGCATTTCCTGATGCATGGTTCACATTTGCTTCTCCGTGTACATAAGCAGTATACTTTATGATTGTCTCTAGTTGAAGAAATTCTCAGATTTTCTGGTGCTTGCTTTTATGAGTTTTCCAAAAAAGGCAAAATAATTATTCCTGGGAGCATCACCAGTAATCACAATCTAGTCCACACTGTTTTGAAACAACACAGAAACGGTGCCAGCATTGCTGAGGTTTTATGCTTTATCGATAACAACAGATGTGGCTTCAGCTGAGCTGTGGCACGAAATGCTCTCGTTGCAAGGCTAAAATGTAGCCAAGATGCAGAATATACTTTAATCTGTGATGTGGTCAGAGTGATGTCCATATCCTTACATGGAAATAGTCATGGTGAGTGAAGTGCTGTTGGACTTCCAAGACTAGAGGACATAATTTTGTCATCTTCTGCATTTAGGTTTTTTTTCCCATCTATTTTTTTTTTCTAAATAAAGAACATTTGGAAAAACTGTTTATTGTTTAATAAAGCATGCACAAAGTGCTCTTTCTGCCTTTATAACCATGTTTTTTTCCAGGCATTAGTTGTATTTTTAGTTGTTGAAGCACACATATACATACATATTGGGTTGGGTTTTTTTGCACTGGCAAATAGGCCCTGTGTAGGTGGTGATGCTTGATGGCTTAATAGTATTATCCAGTGAATTACAAATATGTTCTGTTTCAATAGGAGGGTGCCTGTCCTAAGTGTTTTCCACAGGCAAATCTTTGGCAAGGAAAAGAATTGGCAGAAATGAAAACAGTGACTGGACAACTCATTTTAAAGTGACGGAAAGAAAGCCTTTATTTAAACTAGCCTGTCAAGACCTTGTGCTGACACCTCTAGAACTTTTTGGTCACTCCTAAAGAGATTCTTTGAGCAAAAAACAACTGAGATTCTACTTCTCCCACTGCATCTGAGCAGGGTGATTGTTGTCCCAGACACTTGACTTCATTGGAGACAGCATGTGGTGGCTGCTCAAGGTGTCTAATCGAATAGACAGACTGGGGTGCTATTTCCAAATACTAAGGTTGTCATGTTCAGTAGCTAATCCTACTGGCTGTATTTGCTGGATGATTGGTTAAGGTTTGAAAAAAAAACCCAACAAATTGTAAAATCTTCTAGGCCACATTTCAACAAAGTGCTTTTTCATTGATGTGCAGAGAAATGAACTCATCTTTATTTTCCTAGCTTTAACATGTAAAAACAATTTAAAGTTACACTTCTGAGTGTAACTTGATCTGAAAAGTTACTTTTTCCAATTTCAGAACTTAAGTGTGACTCCCAGTTTGCACATGATTGCTTTTAAAAATATGTTATTTTGAAGGCATAGCTACACCTCTTCTCCCTATATCTCATTTTATGTCTTTGCAAAGGCCAAGGAATAAGTTCCTGGATCCCCAAGTTTTGTGAGAAGATGAATAGAGTCTGCTTAGAGGATGACAATTGAGAGGAAAAAAAAAAAAATACTGTCACAAATAACTCTAATCCACAGACCAGGAATAAATCTTCAATGGCAGATGGAACCTTGACATGCCAGTGAGAAGAAAACCCACCCATGTGGCTATAGCTGCAACTCCGGGTACAGCTCTTTGTGCTGCACTCTTCCATGGTAATGAAAGAAGGGAGAGAAGCACTAAAGCTTTCTTACCTCTTCGCAAGCAATCACTGGCTAATTGATGCAATATGGCTGAGATTATTATTGGCATCTAAGGGACTGGACATCTAATTTCTGCTAACATGATTGATGATCTCACCATAACTTTTTTTTTCTTTTCTTTTCCTTTTTTTTTTTGAAAGGTAGGTTCCTGTCTGCTGGAGAAATACCATTTTATTTCTCCATTCAGATGAAAAATGCTAGAGTGAGTGACTGTGCTCCCTTTAATAGACTTTTTACTTTGATGTTTGTTTCTGACTGCAAAATGCATGTTTTTGCTATTTGTATAGAGAGAGACAGAGAAAAACTTAATGGAGGCTTGTTCTCTAGAGAGAGCACAAGAGACTCTACACTCTTTCACTTTTGCCTAAATGTGATTTTAATGGTAAGGTAAAATGGTACAGCTTAAACATGAAAGCAGAATGAATGGATACAGGAGAGCATGACACCTTTTATATTGGCAGTCTTTGCTGACTGCAGCAAGGTGAAATCAAGGTGGAGGCAGTGCTTAAATGGGACACACGAAGCCTAAAGTAGAGCTGATGGACTGAATTTTGCTTTAATTTATACCTTGTGTAGTTCCATTGAAGTCAGCAGGGAGATGGATCAAAGCAGGACTTTGCCACTAAATAAGAGGGTGCTCAAAATTGCTCACGCTGTCATTTTTGAAACCTTGGTCATAATCCTCAAGTCAAAATTAGAGTTATTTTATCTAGCAAAAAGCAGTATTTTCTGAGGAAAATTTTGAAAATGTTTAGGAAAATAAAAGAAAAAGAAATTATTTCGGCTTTTGACTTGTTCTTTTGTATTGGGAGTGCCACACCTTCAGAGGAAATGGAATGGTGAGTCACCTTTCAACAGTATTCTTTTAGGAGAGGTGGGGTGGAGGGCGGGAATGAGGTGGATCATTTTGTTGCTGTTGACCTACTTCCCATGCTTGCTTCCCTGTGCAGCTGGGAGAACTCTTTCTGAAGTCACTGGCAAGGCAGGAGTGTGCAGAGCAAGGGGTGGTATGAAGGAGGCACAGGTAAAACACAGCATGTTCTGGGTCTGGCTTCAAATCAAGGGTGTGGGTTGGCTGCAGTCTGCTGCAGATCCCATTGGATACTCTGGCCTGGGATCTCTTCTTGGCCGTCCATTGAGTGGGAAGAGAGAAGGACAATGTTGCCCAGTGCAACTGCTCCCACTTTAAATTCAAGTGCCTGAACTGGACCCTGGAGATTTCCTGCCTACCCAGATGAAGACTCCAAACTATTGCACTTCAAGGCCAAGGGCAGCCCTTGAGACTCATTCTAAAGAAGGTGGAACATGAGAGAAGAAAACCATCTTTGGTGAAACAGCAGAAATAATGCTCCAAATCTTTCCCCCTCACGTATTGATTTGCACAAAGATGATAGGAATTTAATGCCTTTAAGAGCCTTGCTTTTCTGCCAGATTTCATTAAAATTGGCCAACCATTTCAGAAGTTATGGGACAGGGGTTGAAGAAAGACTGACAAATAGTGAAATAATTGTTTCCTGGGGGGAAAAAAAAAATAGAAGCCTAGTTCTGCTAGGATATATTGTATATGGAGATAACCAGCTCTGAATGTATTCAGAGACCAGCTGCCTTCTGAATAGGAACTGATGTAGGAGTCAGACAAGGGGAAACAATCTCAGACTAGTGTGCCTGCTCACTCGTGCTGGGGAGTGTGAGAAATGCAAGGTTTTCTATTTCATTTGTTTAACCAGAGGAAAAAGGAAAGCTGGGAAAGAGTATGAACAGTATTACCAATGCTAACCTTGAACATTTGGGCATCCTGAGTTTGATCCTACAGTAGGAAGAGAGCATTTTAAAAATTAATTCTCATGAATGTGTATGAGAGTAAGAAATCTGAACCTGTTGGGGTTTTTTTTTTAGCTTTTATTTGCTCCCAGCAAGGTTTGAAACCTTCCTGAAATGAACAAATGTGATGTTTGTTCCAGCAATGGGATTAGTGAAAAAAAAACACACTGAAAATTTTCTTGTGCTCAGAAAAAAAAGGAGTTGGAGGAAAAAAGAAAAACAACTTTGCAAGAGACATTTTCTCTTAAGAGTATGCTGGCTGGAAGGAGGTCGGGCAGCTGAAGCACAGCACCACTGTCAAAAAGCTGCTGCATCCAGCCATCTTGTTTGCAGCCCCTTCCAAGCATAGGGGGCAGGACTGCTTTGCAGCCTTTTCTGCACAGTTTGCCTCAGGTACCACAAATTTGCTTCACCTCATGTTTTTTTTTTGGCTGTATGTTAATACTCATCACCTGAGTGGCTTTGTTAATGTCATATAGCTTGCTTTGTAAAAGTAATTCTTAAGAGAGCAGCATCACACTTCAGTGGATTTATTTTTGCAGTTGGAAACATCTCTCTGTTTGCTGCAGAGTCTTTTAAACGGCTGTATGGTTCTCTTTACATAAAGGTAGGGCTAATTTCTTACTCATTATACACTGACTCGAAAGGCATATTCCCCACTTCCATCAGAGAAGTGCTGGGAAGATTTTGGGCAATGCTCCTGTCTCCTGTATGCTGTTATGTGATGGTGGATCAACCAAAGGAAACCTGATCATCCAAAGTACTTGCTTGTTCAGGTTCTCCAAAATGTCTTAGCAGTTCAGACTTCAAGAAAGCAGCCTTAGAAAAACAATGAAAGGCTTGAACAACTAAAATACAAACTATATGCCAACGATCCTCTGCTCTCCTACACAGCCTAAGCTCTACTTACTCTGTTCTAAGGACTTCTGAGCAAAATCCCACTCAGCATCTCTCTGTCACCATTATAGTAACATCTCTGTTTCCAGCTTGATGTTTATGGAGATGGGAGGAAGTACTTCTGCATGTAGCAACTGTCAAGGTGATTTTTGTCATACCAAAAACATGTGTGTCAGGTTCAGAGGCTGGTAGCTGGAGCATCTAGCTTGAGAATCAAACAAAACTCTCTTTGGCTCTCAGACCGTTGCCCTAAAGTGCCACATGGAGTGTTTATCACTGATGGCAAAGCATTCCAGTCCTGCCAGGGCTGCTGGCATCAAAGGAAATGATCTAGAGTGCTTACAGTTTTCTCAATCTGACTGTTGAGTGTAGATGGGAATTTATTTCTTTAACACTCCGTAAGTCTGAAGTCCTTTTCCAGAACTGTTTGATTTCTCTTGTGAGAAAACAGATCCCAAAGTATTCCAGAATTTTGATTGCATCTACTTCTGTCCATTAATGAGAAAAGCATCAGCTTCCAACTCTCCCTCTGCTGAGACAGGATGAATAATTGCCCACAGTGGCCAAAGATATTTTAGTCTCTTTTTTTCTTGCTTTCTGAAGTAACAAGGAGGAAGACCATGAAGCTGTGTAGCTGTTAGAATTTTAAGGGGTAAAGGAGCTTTCTCAGGGCTGGTGCTACAAAGTCCTTCCTCCAGAAGAGTCTGTTAGATTGTCCTGCTGTCTCTGTATTCATACAAACAGAACTGTCTGTTTCTGGGCCTGCGTCTCTCTCCTGGCCTGAGCTTGGAGGTATTTTCCTCAGCTTTGACTGCTAACTGATTGTTAAAATCAGCTCTATTTGAAAAGTAATACAAAGGTCTCCCAGGCAAGATTGGATTTTTTTTTTTCTTTTTAACTTAAAATATCCTTCTGTACTTGCTTGTTTCAGCCAAATTTGTGATTTACTGCTTCTTGAAAAGAGTCTGAAGAGACAAGGTTATCACAAATACGATGTACACCCACTCCCCATAAACTAAAATCCTATACAGAATAACACAACTTTCTTTACAAGCCTGCAATAAAATATCTCAAGAGAGGTACATGAACTTTCAGAACTCAATAAAGGCAAGTAATAGTGGAAGTTTATGAAATCTACCCTTCCTGAAAACCATCTATAACACTTGATTATGCCTTGCCTTTTCCTGCTGCAGTTCCATTAATTGTAGTGGCAGAGGACTGTGTGTGAATTGCAGGGGGATTCTACCTTACATAGCACAGAGGAGCTATGGCTATTGCCATATGCCAGATTTCTCACTTTGCCTGAAGGATGGATTAAAATGATTTATTAGACAAGTAATTCAAATCTGTGGGGCAGGTGAAAGTATTTCTAGATTCTCTTGGGCTGTCAATTATAGATCACTGCTCTGATATTGAAAGGGAAGGGGTGGGGCTCCCACACTGTTTTTCACTCTTCTCAAATTCCCTACATATTCTCAAGATCTCCTCAGACTTTTAATCAAAATACCAAAAGAGAATCTTTTGACTAATGATTTCAAATACCCTTCCCTTCCCTTCCCCTCCCCTCGCCTCCCCTCCATCTCTCTCACCCAAGAGGTGTTCCAGTTCATTGACCAAACCTAGGTGGGGTTTCACGAGAGTGAAGTAGAGGAAAACATATTCCCTTGATCTGCTGGCCATGCTTCTTTTCATGCCGCCTAGCTTATGGTTGGCTTTTTGGGCTGCAAGTGCTCCCTGATGGCTTCTGAATAATTTTTAATCTATCAGCTGATCAAGTGAGGGGAAACATCTGGTCACTGGCCTAAGGGCACGAGAGCTCAATACCAGGGGGCTGGTGGAGAGAGGCAGCACTGGATCACAGGCACAGCCATGTTGCTGCTTTGTCTCAGACAAGTGTGGAGGCTCTTCACCACACCAGAAAGAGGGCTGCAAGCACACCTGGCATGGCTAAGCTTCTTCCTCTGATGACCCAAGGAATTAAGTTCAAATATGCTTACCTACAGAATGACACAAATCTCCCCAAGGGGCAACTTAGACACAGCATCTTGGAGAAGATGTAAGAAGAACAACTGTAATGGAACTGTCATCCTGGGGAGAAAAAAAAAAAAAAAAAAAAGCTGACCACTATTACAGACCATAATGTGTGGAATTGTGTGGAAAATTAAGATATTAGATAAAAAACAGAACAATACAAAACAATAAATGCATACATGTATGTTGGGAGAAGAAGTAAAACAGCAAGAAAGAGGCCTGTAAATACTGACAGTGTAGACAGTGATGTATCTAAACTGTTTTAAAGTTTCTGACCTCATGTCACACTGAAGGAGCTGTGAAGGGAAGGTTAAATAAGAAAGCAGAAGGAAATAAACAATGGCAAAGTTTTAATGAGTTCTGCAGTCCTTTAAAACCCATGAAAGACTGCTGGAGATTTAACAACCAACAAAGGCAAGATAGAAAAGGCAATCAGGTGCATGTTAGAGGAGATAAGAGCAGCATGCAGCCAAACAGCACATACTTCACAAAAATTTAGACTTCATTATATTTTAAACCTTGAAGAGAAACTTTGCTCTTTTACACTATCACAATATGAAGTCTAGAAGTAAAATCATGCTTGGAGACTTTAAATAGATGCTGTCTCCCTGGCAATTTTAATTAGCTTGCTTCTGTTTATACAAATGTGTCTGTGGGGAGCTGGTTTGAAGAATGGAAGAATAAGCCTACACGAGTATGTGGAATAATTTTAGTAGCCATAATGTAAGTTTCCTTTGTCTGCCCATGAGCAAAGCTATCCAAAATAGCATAAAATTAATATTTTTAATTTATCCAAAATCCCTGTTCATTTAATGCACTGGTTACATTTTCCTAGCTTGCTCCTGTGCTAATGCAAAGGAAGAAAGGAGAAAGGGAGGGAGGGAAGGAAGAAGGAATTTGGAAGGAAGGAATTAGGAAGGAATTTGGAAGGAAGGGATTTGGAAGGAATTTGGAAGGAAGGAATTTGGAATGAAGGAAGAAAGGAAGGAAAGAAGGAAGGAAGGAAGGAAGGAAGGAAGGGAGGGAGGGAGGGAAGAAGACAACTCAGGGAGGAAGGAATTAGGNACTTACAATAAAAACAGAGACTTTACAAAGGCCTGTAATGACAGGACAAGGGTCAATGATTTTAAATGGAAAGAGAGTAGGTTTAGATTGGACACAAAGAAGCCATTCTTTATTATGAGGGTGGTGAGGCACTGGAGCCGGTTGCCCAGAGAAGTTGTGGATTCCCTCTTCCTGGAAGTGTTCACAGTTTGGTTGGATGGGGCTAACCTGGTCTAGTGAAAGATGTCCCTGTCCACAGCTGGCAGGTTGGGACTAGGGGAGCTAGGAGATCCCTTCTGATCCAAACCAAGACTCGGTGACTGAAAAAAGTGATCTGATCAGCTGAAGATGACAGAATCAGAGACGTGAATCTGTCTGTTGTTCTGTCAGCTGTTGTCTTTTGCAGATAAAGTCGATAGCTTTGGGGTTTTCTGAGCGCACGTCGTGGTGTGGCTGTCGAGGCAGGTTAAGGGCAAGGCTAGGGTCCGGGCTGTGCTGACGCCCGTGTTGTGACCGCCGTTGATTTCGGCAGAGCCTGGTTTGCTGCCGTCCCGATGGCTACGCTCCGTTTGGCCAGCAGGTGGCAGTCTCGACTTTCCGTCTGAACTGGGGGAAGTTGGCTGTGCGCGACACATTCTCTATTCAAAGAGCCCCTCCTGCTTTCAGCCAGCCCTCTGCCTGCGAGCGCGGCGACATCCCCTTCCAAACCTCTCTTAACATTTAAACGCTTACTTAGTCATCAAAGTATTTTTAAAAGCAGAGCTTGGAAATCCTATTGCTTTACAAGTCAGAGTTGTTCCTTTCCCATCTCTGGCTCTCAGTTGCAGACAGGAACTCCCACGACTCCAAGAGGAACGGTAGGGATGGAGTTCTGTGTATCGAGTCACAGACATTCAGCACCATGCCAGGTCTCAGACCTCGTAAACGTGCATCTTTTAGCAGCCGGGCTTAATGGCACTTCCTAATATTTCAAATGACTCTTGTGAGCAGATGATGGAACGAGATAGAAAATGCAGGTATTTTCATGCCTGTTGTTAAGTGTTTGCTTTGCTTATTAGGTCCAAACGATCTGATGTCCTTTCTTTGTGGAACAACTGTCCAGTGACATACCCAAGGTCAGCAAGTCATTGATCTCTGCTGTGCAAGTGCCAGGTCCTGCACAGCAGCTCTAAGGCTATTTCAGCATTGGCATCCCTGCCCAGTTCCGAGACCCTTTTTTGCATACCAAAGTGTACAGCAGTGCATAGTTTCATATGAAAATGAATGAATAGTAATTTTTTCTCCCTTTTGCCTAAGCTTTGTGGGAAATTTGGATTTCTCTGTCAGATTGAGAGACATATGAAGGGCTTTCCACAACAGCTATTTTGATTTGACTCTTGCTGCTATGAGAGACACAAAACAGCTAAAATGCCTTGTTGATTCCTTGTCTATTGGCATTATCAAGAAAAAAATAAAAAAGAGTAGTTTTTCATTGCCTAACTGCCATTTGCCTTGGACTGTTAATACCTACAATCTGCTATTTAAATATAGTCTGTATTCTGACAGCTTGAGGAAATTTGACGAGGCTTATTAGGAAATTAAGTTAAGTTACAGCTAAGTTAAACAATTATGCTGAGGGCATGCAGTCCACCAGGACAAATGAACCTGCAGAGATTCATTATGTCTGCTAGTTGAAAGCAGAGTATGAGACTTTATTTCTGTTCAGTTAAAGAAGTACAGTGAAGGCTTTCTGGAGTTTGTGTAGTTAGAGTAATGGATAAAGAAAAAAGTGCAGGTCATTACATTTTCAAGCCTAACCTCTTAAAAACGAGAGATGCTATTTTTAAGAACCTCATTTTCTTCATTTATGACCTGGCTTGTGTCTCTGCTTGTGCCTAGATGCCTCTGTGTGCTGCTTGTGGTGACGCCCGAGCATCCGCTGGCAGCCTGGGAAGCGCTGGATGCTTTCGCCGCAGGCGGGCAGCTGGAGGCTTTGTGCTGAGGCAGAGTCACCCAGGTTTGGGGTGAAACAAGAGCACGCTGTTAGCCTCTGGCAGCCTGCCGATGCACTGGGCATTGTGTTGCCCTCGAGTCCTCTTAGCTGTGCTGGGAGCTGCCTTGCAATTTCCATGTTGTCCCTTAGGTAATTGTTCCAGGTGCTTGGATACCATGGTGACGACTTCTGTCAAGACAGATAAGTAGGAACGACTGCTGACTTAAAGCCAGTGGGATATTCAGGCCTGGAAAAACTCCTGTTCTGAGGCAGCACTTGAACAACAGATGTTTCAAAATAGATGTTTTGGCTGGATAGGTTCTGCAGTCTGCATAGAATCATAGAATCACAGAATCACAGAATCAACCAGGTTGAAAGAGACCTCCAAGCTCATCCAGTCCAACTTATCACCCAGCCCTAACCAATCAACTAGACCGTGGCACTAAGTGCCTCATCCAGGCTTTTCTTGAATTAGATTCAAGAATCTGAAGATTCAAGCATCTTCAGAGGTGTTTATGTCTCAACTTAAACCTCTGAGCAACCTGGTCTGATCTCACAGGTGACCCAGCTTGATACGGAGGTTGGACCAGAGCCCTCCAGAGGTCCCTCCTCACACACACACAAACTGCTGCAGCATTGCAAGGCTTGAATGTGGTCAAGCTCTGTTGTGTGTCTGCAATTTGTGGCCCTAAGAGTTGCACCTCTGCACATACTGTTCATTTCCAAGGTGTGCTTCAAACAACAGTTAACCCTCAGTAGTTCTGTGAGCTGTTATTGCATATTAGTGTTGGGTAAACCATGGAAAGCGCAGCCCTGGATGAAGCCCCAGGGAGGCCTGCATAAGGGTGGAGATCAGGATTTGGTAATGCAGCTGGAGAGGGAACTGTTTTCCCACCCCAAATTCTTTTCCTGTTACACCCAAGTCTTGCTCTGTTACTGATTCACCTATAGACCTTAATCCTTTAATCATTTCATATGAGAGTAAAAAAGACAAAAGATTATTTTTCTTGTTGGAGTGATTTGCCTGTAATGCAGACCAGAACAACTCCAAACCAAATCTCCTTGTCTTTTTTTTTTTTTTTTTTAATTATTTACTGTATTTTCATTTTGAATGTACTCCTTGTTGCAGGAATATTCCCTCTAAAAAGTAAATGAAGTTTAAATAAAATCTACTCATGTTTTTTTTTTTCCAGCAATTTGTTCATGCAGTTATTCTGCTGGAGCAGTAGATCACAGTCAAAATCTAGCTGTGGTGTTTCAAGACCAGCATCAGGTTCCACAAAGGTGTTTCAAGAACATTGTGACCTCCAGCTAAAATTGCAATGAATGGCTGCAGACTTTTATCCGATATTTGAACCTAAGAAAGGTGAATTGGGTGTAATAAAAAAGGCTGACAAGGAATAGATTCTGCTGGACTACTCTGATGTCACTTCTTGTGAGATGAAAATACTTGGTATGGTCTCAGAGTGGAAGCTGCTGGAGTAGAGGCTACCTAAGGGAACTGGAAGGCAGAAAACACGACAACTGTTGTCAGTGCTGGACAAGGAAATAATCAGAGAAAGGATCAAATATTGTTCATGGGCCTTTTCCTCTTTCATACATTCCAGTGTGACCTACTCTAGGTGATCCTGCTCTGGCAGGGTGGTTGAACTAGATGATCTTGTGAGGTTCCTTCCAACCCCTAACATTCTATGATTAATACCCTCTCAGGGGAGCATTCTGGCAGGCTGCAGTTGGGAGGCACTGGACATAGAGAAAAAGGCTAGAATGTAAGATGGAAATGATGGCTGGGGTGAGAGGAGTGGTTTGAAATTCAGCAGTTCAAAATGCAGTATTATATGATTCTTTGGTATTCAAGTTAGTTACCCTGAGGAAATGCCTGAGGAGAAAGATCTAGGCAAACTACTTGAATGGATCATGAATCCAGTCTTCTAATGTGAGGAATCTGTGAAAAAAAAACCATATGTGGTGCATCAAAAGAGGTGCTTCCAGTGGACAAAGGGGATCTTCTAGATGAGTTAAAGCCTGGAAGGCAATATGATTGTTCTGCAGAGCTCCATGGTTGTAATATTTCTGTGACTGGTTCAAAACTCTGCTGTAGTTTTTTTCCTTCAGAGAAGATACCACTGAGAAGTCGAGCCCCATGTTTTTGCAGGAAGGTTAACAGGGCCAGTTGCCTGTGAAAAGAGGACATATTTGCTCCATGACTTACTATTCTGTTTTTTTGGAGCACATTCAGGAAACTTTGCAAGATGAGCCTTGGAGGGTTTCATGAAAATTTCTGTCCCACAGGAGAAGAGCAGTTTGGCTAAGCGTGAGGTTCATTAACTTCTGGGTGACCTTTTCACAGCAGATACAGGGCTGTTGCAGGAGCTAGTAATGAAATGCTGATCATTTTGCAGAACCCAGAAAACATTCCATAAATGTGGCTAGAGACAACAATGTGAAATCCAAAGAAACAGGTTTCCTAATTCCAACTTATGGTTAAAAATAAAGCTGGGTTCAAAGACAAACCAAATTGTGCAATGTTATGAAAATGATTTAAAGGGAACCAGTGGTTGTTGGAGGGTTGGTTTTGTTCTTAGCATGGGGACACAGTATTTTCATTAAATGGATGAATAATACAGGGATTAACCTGTCAAGGAGGAAAATGGCATACAGTGCTCAAATTCTGCAGCTATTTTAAGGAAGGTGACAAATGTGTGAGTGGAGATTAGACTGTTTTTCTTTTAACCCTTTATTCTACCTCCAGAAAATACCCTGCTACTTCAAGCAGAAAAGACAAGGCAGATGCCTGCAGAATGGCAGGGGTAACCATGAATGTATTTTCTTGTAGTGGGAGCACTTAGTTTTAAGTTGGAGGTGGTATATGATGTAACCTGGGGTCCCAGGAGGACAGGAACAGAACCTGCAGTGCTATGGCACATCTCATTATGTCTTCCTTAGGAAAAACCTCACATATCACAGAATCCCAGAATGACAGGGGTTAGAAGGGACCTCTGGAGATCATCTAGTCCAACCCCTGTCCCAGAGCAGGTTCATCTGGAGCAGGCTGCACAGGATGGCATCAAGGAGGGTTCTGAATGACTCCAGAGATGGAAACTCCACCACGTCTCTGGGCAGTCTGTACCAGTGCTCTACTACCCTCAACATAAAGAAGTTTCTCCTCATGTTTAGATGAGACTTCCTATGTTCTAGTAGGTGTTCTTTTTTTTTTTTTTTTTTTTTTTTTTTAATGCTTTGATTATTTTATTAAAATAATGGCCAGAGAGATCCTTTAGGATCACACATTGCTAAACATCTTCCTTACATTTAAGAGAAAGATGTACAGGAGATATTAATATGATGAATCCTATCAGCTTATTTTATAAATGCTTTGTGATGACATATCAAACATCATTTCTGCATGGCAGCACCTGGATATGAGCACAACCACCTCAATGTGCCAGAGCAGGGAAGTGGAACTGAACTGAGAGTAGATGAGTGAATGGAGAATAGGAACTCATCAAATACTGTGATGTGCTGGTAATGGATAGGAGTTGGGGAAGGCAGAAGAAAGCAGTGAATGACTCTACAAATATAAATCCTCACTGAGGCTCTGCTGTGTGTAACGGGTGAGGGGAGGCTTTTACAGGTCTTGATTTACAGCAAAGAATGAGGAGAATTTTCATTTTACCATGCCATTCCTCAGGTTAAGAACAGAAACAGGGAAGCACATTTTCCTCTTGGAAGTGGATTCACAGCTGAGAATCCACCCTATGGCTCTCTGCTTTGTTCCTATGCCCTCTGATTCTCGTGCTCCAGATTGCAGCCTATTTGCCTGGCTGAAACTGGAATTAGTCCTCTAACCACAAATAATGTCAGGCAGAAAGAGGTTTTGCAGTGTAGTAAACTTACACAGACAGTGCCAGATGGCTTTTACAGTCCAGTTTGGCCCATGAGCGTTTGCTCGTGTGAGTGCATGTGTGTATTTAAAAAAACAAAACCAAAATCTAGTAGCTGCTGGTAACTGGACCATCTGGTAGCTGTTCCATCCAGTATAATGTCATTTAGTTTTTTGCTTTTCAAGCAGGTCTGTTTTTAAATGGCTTATTTTAATCACCAGAAACCACATATGTGCCAGTCAGTCGTCTAGTAGTTCCCAGCACTCTTCCCTCTATGCAACCTCCTTCTGTCAGCTGGGGTTTTCCCCAAGATGCCACTCACACTGATACCAACTTTGTCTTTTCCCCCAGGCACCTTCCAGTTTTGCATATGTGGTGCATTTTTTTTTCCAGCAGAAAGCCATTTCTGTCTCTGTTGTTTGCTCTTTGTAAGAAGACGCCTCTTTATTATTTTTTTACCCCCTAAAATACTCATATCTTTTAGCAACGATTCGTTGGTCTTATTCTCTCTTAAGATGAGATCTGATCTCACCTGACTTTAATGAATGCTTTAAAAATTTAAACCATGAAGCCCAAGTTTCAGATAGCTTTTCTCTTGTCTGGCTGAACTGGTTACAGAGCTGTGCAAGTCCCCAAAGCAGGTGCATGGAAAATCCTCCCTAACTGCCTACATCAGTGGGAAATGCATTTCAGTATGTAGATCAGGAGGAAGGCATAAATGGCTGCTGGCTAGATAGCTTCTCCTCTATCACCCTTGAGCAAACTGAGCACCTGAGGCTTAAGTAAGTGCTATTATTTATCTATTTGTGCCCTTACCTAATGGATGGAGTGGGATTGAGGATCGTGAAGGGAATGGCTAAACTCAGTATGCTCTCCTATTAATCGAACTATTTTCTCTAGCTTCTTCACGTCTTACTCGTGGCTTTGGTGTCTATGAAGCAGTGTTGGGACATACTTCCAAATGGGGCTTCTCCTGTGAACACTTTTGTCTTTCCCACATATAGATAGTGAAAAGGACTCCCAAATTAGTTACTTGCTGTATGTGTGCCTCAGCTCTTTCTCCTTGCCTTTAAAAAGCACAGCAGATTTTAGGTTCTGCTTATCCCTGCTGCAGGAAATTTTTGTTAGCACGGCACAGGGTAATCTATATTTTATTTTATTGCTTTGTCCTTCCTACCTAACCATAATTTGTATTAGTGAAGTACTGTGAAGGGCTTGTGAACAAGGCTGTACCTCTGGTGTTCTCTCACCCTGCAGTACCCCTGCAGTCACAGCGCTGGGCTGTGTGATGCAGTGGTTGTAATGTGCAGTGTTGCTCCTAGGATCCGCTCTCTTGGTTTAACAACTCTGCATTACCAGCTCAGCCATAGGCAGGTGCAGGCTCTATCTGCCACCCAGTATATCTTTCTCAGACTAAAGGTGAGCAGGATGGCTGGTGGGTTGAAGTAGAAAAACAAGAAAATGGAAGCCTTCATTTTTAGACAGTCTCTGTAGGATGGCAGGTAATAATAATCTGAATTTGATACTCTGCTAATATTTTCTCCATTGTAATCTATATAGCTTCATTTTAACATATTAAATTAATTCCTTAGCTTAGTCAAGAGGTAAAACTGTGCCATTTGGACAATTATTCACATGAAATGCATTTCATAACATGCATTTTTAATTTGTGCCTCCTCTCAAAAAGCTAGCCTAACTGTCTGTATTCTAGCAGTGCAATCGAAACTAAAATACATGGTTACAGTTCCACATTTTATTTTAAGCCGTGTAATATTGTATCTTTTTATGTGAAGACAAAGTTCAAGTTGAATGAATGCATGATTAGATAATTATAACTTGAAAAACGTATCCTAGGATGGAGCTGTATGAAGTCAGTTTTATAAGCAGGCTTCTCAGCAACAGCCTTCACTGGCATTAAAGTACCATGGCATTACTGCGAGATAGGGATGCTTTGTTTTCTTACTTTCAGCATTGTCCAAGACAGTCAACTGTGATCAGGAAATTGGATTGTATCTGTCATGCTGTACCACTGTTGAGGCTGAAAATGATGGCTGATTGATTTGCTAATAGGATTCATCAGTATTTTCATAGGTATTAGAGAGATGGCAGTGCTATTTTTTTCCCCCTCTGCCTTATTTTAATTATATTTGTAACTACTAGACAAGAATTTAGACAATAGGCACCCCAGTGTCAGCCATACATACAGATTTCAAACAAGCTCTTGCATAGCAGTGCACTAGCAGGGAACTTTCTACCATTTCCAGCTATCCTGGGGACTCTTGCTTCAAGAGGGGTTGGAACTAGATGATATTTGAGGTCCCTTCCAACCTTACCATTCTATGATCTTAGAAACATCAACCTATTCCCTGTGACTCTGTTTGCCTGTAGGCAGTGGCAATGCCCTAAACCTGCATGGAAAGGCTTGGCACTCTGACCATTCCAGCAAGCTGCACAAAACAACCTGACTCTACACTTTTCTATGTATTTTCTCTCTCCCAAACCAACCTGTAGAGTCCCAAAGAAAATTCAAGGCTATGAACCTCATGCTTCAGACCTCTGATGGCTGGGAGTTCAGTTTACATATAGTCTTAGCTAAAGCTTTGTGATAAGGGCTGTGCTCAAGGCTTCTGTGTCTCTGACACAATAGGACTTCTGCAGATAAAGGTTACATTTGGCTGTGTTGGGAATAGAGGTTTTTTGACAGCTTGTCTAAGATTAGACCAAACACCCACAAGAAATGAGGATAATCCCAAACCTGATATCTTCCCTCAAGTGCAAGTCTTTGTGCTTGTGCAAGTGACAACATGCAGAGGTGATACATAAACTCCTGCCAAAACCAGACACTAAACACACACATACATGTATGTCTGTATGATATTTCAGAGCATGTGTGACTGCTGTCTCTCATGTCACCTCACCCCGGATGCTTCTGGTTGGACCTCCAAGGAGATGATCAGAGGGCTGGAGCAGCTCTCTTATGAGGACAGGCTACAAGAGCTGGGGCTCTGCAGCCTGGAGAAGAGAAGGCTTCGAGGAGACCTTATGGTAGCCTTCCAGTATCTGAAGGGGGCCTACAGGAAGGCTGGGGAGGGACTATTGACAAGGTCTTGCAATGACAGGACAAGGGGCAATGGGTTTGAACTGGCAGAAGGGAGATTTGGACTGGATGTTAGGAGGAAATCCTTTCCAGTGAGGGTGGTGAGACACTGGCACAGGTTGCCCAGGGAGGTCATGGCTGCTCCCTCCCTGGATGTATTCAAGGCCAGGTTGGACGAGGCCTTGAGTAACCTGTACTAGTGGGAGGTGTCCCTGCCTATGGCAGGGGGTTGGAACTGGATGATCTTTGAGGTCCCTTCCAACCTTACCATTCTATGATTCCATGAATACTGGCCCAGCCCAGCTGGAAGTGGAGCTAGAGGGGCTTGGCAAAGAACGCTGACACTAATAAACAGCGTAAGAGAGATTTCTAAAGGAGTAAGACTGTAAGGAATTGAATGTACTTACCTCAAAAAAATGAGAAAAGATATTAAGAGGTCTGGAAAAGAATACAGTGCCTGCACTCCCCAGTGAGTTCTTGCTTCCTTGCCCACAGCAGACCAAACACCCACCACTCTGAAAGATGCTTATTGAAAGTAATAAGCACAGGACCAGCAGAAACTCAGGAATAACAGCATGAGTGGGGTATACAAGGCACATGTGTGGGCAGGTTAATGAAGACTTAGCAGTGTGAAACAGCAGTGGATGTGACACCTGAAACTGCCTCTTTCTGTAATGACACTTGGTAGCTAAATTTTGTAAAAGATTTTGAAGCAGCTAATCCCCAGGCTGCGGATCTCTGTCCATTAGCACTGCAGCGTTGCTGGTGGCTGCATCCAGGCTTTCTCCTGTATCGTGGCAGATTCCTCTCTTTGTTCTCAGACCTCATTCCCCTCAGGCACTTCATGCACATTCTCACTTTCCCACTGAACTCCTGTGTTTGCATTGTGTTTCCAGGCTTGACTTTCCTCCCTCAGGACCCCACACTCAGGTCCTCTCTGCTCTCATGTTCCTCCCAGTCCAGCTCCCACTCTGCAGCCCCAGTGCTTGTTTTCCCCTACCTCTACAATAGTCCCTCGGCCTTTTTTTCCTTTTATGTCCCCAAATCAGAACCTCCCTGCTTTCCCTGTGCCCGCTCCTAAGGGTGTATGTCCCCACAAGAGCACACGGAAGCCCAGGGCATTTTTTTTATCAGCAAATACATGAGAAGAACAACAAACTGCTTGAGTAAGAGGTAGAAGGTAGCACACAATTACTCGCTCCCGAGAGTGCCCCAAAGCAGGCTCTTGGCACATCCTGCAGGATATTGGTGGGTTTAAATTATTTTGTATTTATGTTCCTATCATAACACAGATTGCTAACCCATTGTTAGCTTTCTCACACAAGGGTTTTCCTTCTCAGATGATAAAAAGTGCTGGAATAATTTATATTTCCATAATGAGGTATCATTCTGTTCCATGTCCTGAGGCAGTTGGGACAGTATCCTCTGGGAAAACCCTGCAGGTATTGGTTCTGGGGGTTGTGTAGCCATTTGGTGTAGTCTTCTGAGATTTTTTTTTTGCACTGCTGAATCCCTCCTTGCAGCTTCATGAGGATCACACTTTACCCAGTTTGCACCTTGCTGTAGTTTTTCCATCAGCATAAAGAAATGGGGAAAAAAAAATATGTAAAAGGAAGCTTCCTTTATCCCTTTGTGTATAAAAAAATACCATTCTTTAGAAATGTCTTAGTCTGAAGCACACAAGAAAGGGTTGTTCTAGCCCAGTGGTCACATCCCTATTTCACCCATTCTGTGGATGGTTAGAACAAGGGGAGCTGAAATCAAGCATTTCTTCCAGTGAATTACGAAGAATGTCAGTTCTGAGCCAGCAAGCTATAAAAATGAGCAAAATGATATAAAAACCTATTACAGGTAGCAAGAGATAATGACCATAATATCCATAATGTACTGTTTCTGCCACTTCATTCTGCATTAGAGACTATTGTTGAGAATGATCTGCCTCACCAGGTTGCTGTCTGTCCTGCTTCTTGCCTGGCTGCAGAGACTTGCCCGGCTCAGTGCACCGTTGGCTGGCCAGACGCAGTAAATCAGAAGTGCTCTAGCGAACGCTGTAGGGAGGTGGTGCCAGCCTATTTTTTTCATACAGCATCTGACAGACAAAGGTTCAAAGAGATGAACTGATGGTGGGATCAGTCTGGTCACAGGCCTCAGGGCTCTGTCCCTGCATTCCCACGAGACAGAATGTTCTCTTTGAGCTGCAATGGCAGCATATGTGCCTGTATGCTTCCTTCCTTAAGCCCCAGAACCAGTTCCCTTCCTACTTGGTTGTTTCACAGTGAGTATGTTCTAAGGATCTCAGCTCCACAGAAGCTGGATTTCTCTTTTTCTCCTGGGCAAGGCAGTGTGTGTATGTGCCACGTAGCATGCACACAATAATTATTGCAAATAAGAGAGGTTTTACATCTGATGTGTTGAAGACTAACACTGCAGATAAGCACCTTAAGCAGGCGCTTAACTTTCAGCCCGTTGGAATTAGATAAGGTGGAACCCATCCTAACTGACTAACTGCTTTTTCAGGGGCCCACTGAAAGCATAAAAGAGACAAGTGTAAACTATGTGACTCTGCTCAGGTTTTGCTGATGTTTTTTTATTGCCAGTGTCTAAGCTCTGAGTATTCTGGAGCTGCATGCTGGGGTCCTGCTCTGAGAAATGAGTTGTGCCCGTGTCTGAGATCTGAGTGTGCTTCCCTTGGCAGCCCACCTGAAGGGTAGACTGTCTGGTCTGCTTGGGGTACAGAATGCCAGGATGTGTGACCTTGTGACACTGAACCAGGAGTGGAGACAAAGGACCTTACTGTGCCAGTCCTGCTGGAAATAAGGCATGAGCTCAGTGCTGAGCTCTTCATCTCTATGCATAGCTTTTTGCCTAGAAGCAAAATATTACATGCCATGGGAACTTTACTATTTGCTAGCAGCTGAAATGCCTCAGGACTAGATAAAGGCTTTGAAAAAAATCTGGGTTTTGAGTGTATAAAGCTCTCAAAGGTTGAAGACTTCAGCTGCTTTCTGGGAAGTTCCTCGTGTTTCCACTTCATCCCTGTGTAGCACCTAACATTACTATCTTCTCCCACATCAGACCTGTAGAAACCTGTTGGAGTCTTTATAATAACCTCTTTATGTCTTTTGTCACCTGAAAATGAGTACTGACATTGCCTTTTACTGCTCGCAATCTGAGGCAATAAATCAAGTGCACTGTCACACACACACAAGTCCTTTTGGTTTTGTCACTGTCTGGCTTTTAATTCAGCTCAGACTTGGATATTATTTCTGGTTTTAGACCAAACACAGCAATTAGATGCTTGTCACGTTGCTAATATTTTAAGACTTTCAAATATCAATCCCCGTTTCTCTGGATAAATGTTATTCAGCATGGCCAATGCCAAGGCCAAAATGACAACCTTTTGCAGCAGAGAGCAGCTATGAGACAGACAATACCAGGCTTTATGGCAGGAGAGGCCAGCTGCTGAAGGATCTGCAGAAACACATCAGCATCTAAAACTGCTGCTGTTTAAAGAGGATGATCTGATAAAGCACATTAGAAATGCCCTCCGTTGCAGTCCTGCTGGCTAAAGGCATTTCAAAAATCGTATCACCATACCTGTGATATGTCAGGTCTTCTGCTACTCTGCTTCCCTCTACTATTTTGCTAATGCTTGAAAAGTTGTCAAGATAAAGACACGATGTCCTCAGCTATTCTGGACAAAATCCCGCAGCAGTGGGAGCCCAGACTGCTTTCTTTGGTGTGGCATTGAGCAACTGCAGCTTTTCCAAACCGTTATGTCCTATGGAAGAGAGGCAAACTGCAGCTTACAAAGATCACAGAATCATAGAATGGTAAGGTTGGAAGGGACCTCAAAGATCATCCAGTTCCAACCCCCTGCCATAGGCAGGGACACCTCCCACTGGTGTGGGGTTTTGCCTAATTGAATCACAGACTGGACGTGGCAGTGTATCTTTACAGACTGGGGGCTTCTTTCATGTGTTCTTTTCTATCAAGCATCTGTGGAACAAGATTAATATTTTTAGCTGGCTCTTTTTTTTTTTTTTAATTTTTGAAGAAACGAGTCCTTTCAACACAGTTTCTGATAGAATCACATTGCCTAATTTCCCATCTTTGAAATGACCTTTTTCCTCTGCTTCTCTCTAAATGAAATTACTGCAAATTCATTATTCATAGCATCAAGACAGAGACACAGATGTAGAAAGTCATGAGGTTGCTTTGAAAGTCTTTTGACATCTCCAGATTTACTTTAAATGTGCTAATGTCTCATGATAGTGTCAGCAACATCACTCCAGAAAAGCACATTTTAGGCTAACTTGGGAAGCCTGGGGAAGCTATCCATTATGGAAATCTAGCTGTGACTAAGGTGATAAGTTTTTCCTCTGCCATGATTAGTTCTTGATTAAAGTTTCTGGAAGCTGCACACGCCTCAAAATCAACCAAAATGAATCCCTTGGCCATAAAAAATGATAGCTTGCTGGCATGTGTGTAGCTTTTGCAATGCCCTCCTTTTCCTGATAACAATATTTTAGAGGTCAATGCTTGCTTGCTCTGTGTCTGTGAAGAAAACCCAAACAGTGATTTTCTCTGGTGAATTACTAAACCTTTCACATAGATCATAGAATGGTAAGGTTGGAAGGGATCTCGAGGATCATCTAGTTCCAACCCCCTGCCATAGGCAGGGACACCTCCCACTAGTACAGGGCACTCAAGGCTTCATCCAACCTGGCTTTGAACACTTCCAGGGAGGGAGCATCCATAACTTCCCTGGGCAACCTGTGCCAGTGCCTCACCACCCTCACTGCAAAGAACTTCCTCCTAACATCCAGATGTAGAAGTATGAATATTCTCTAAGTTTATTAATATTCTCAGGCAGTAATATTCTTCAGTTTCAAACATATGTATTCAAAACTGCCTTGTTTCCCCCTCCCTTTTCATGTAGTATGCTGATGAAGAAAAGAAAGTCTCACAAGTTTCATGATACAGCTCAGGAGTTTTGGTTCAAAGGGACAGCCACAGTTTTTAGATGAGGAATAGGCAAGCTTGCCTTCTTTTAATATGTTTTTATCTCTTTTATGAAACTTTTGGGCTGTGAGGTTTTGACTCAGACTAATGTGCTGTTTTCACTCATCTGATGTGTAATAAAGGGAGAGAAACCAAGTCCCTTAACTTAGAAATGAAAGCTGTGTGCTAATGTCAGATCTACAGCTTTCTATTACATATATGTTCTGTGTGGATGGATGAAGTTTATGCAAAGCTTTTCCTGGAGAGTTTTGATGAAAAGTCCCCCAGATTGTTGTCCAATGCTGCAAGAAAATGCATCTTCATTTGCTGTTGCAATTATGAAGCTAAGACTGTCTCATATACGATTGCTTATCTAGGCTGCGTGTTTGGACTGTCTGAATTATTGAAGTTTCTGTTTGTGTGGTAAGCTCTTTTACTCACTTTCTAAGAACTAAAGTCTGTGTCTCAGGCTACTTTAGATCACTCACATCCTGGCTGAATGATCGTAGTGGAAGGGGTAATTAATTACTGCGGGGTAATTAATTACTGCGAGATGATATTTTAAAAAATGTTAATAGAATTTATTAATATTAAATATCCAGAACTGGCAGCACCTCACTCACCAAAATAATAATAGTAACAGGTTCTTGCATCGTTGTGGAAACTATGTACAGGTTATAATAGGATCTAAAAATAACTTAAATATATATATTAATTGAACTCGACTAAACTGGCAGAGAAAGCTTTGCGGTCAGTGTACCGCTTGCGGTCAGTACTCCACTTGCTCACTAGATGGATGCAAGGAGCAACTTTCTGCTTATGGTAGAAGGCAATTAATGATTATTAGAGGCTTTTGGTACTTACTCACAAAAATATTATCTGACAGTACCCAAAGCTCGTGGTGGGGTTGCTGTCGGTAGCCATTAGAGCCTTTAGAGTTTCCCCAGGCTTCTGGGCGCTGGAGAAAGGAGGCAGACGATCTCTGACCTGTTCCTGGCTTTCTGGACCATTTGTGTCACCTCCAGAGCTCCCCCCTGGGCAGAAGGCTTTCAGGTGCAGGCAAATGCCTTGTGGTGTGCAGTCTGGGCACGGTGTCATGCCGGCTGTGCAGGCCGAACGCGTGACAGGGATCAGAGCCTCAGCTCAGGATCAGTGAGGCAGCAGGCAGGGATGCAATAGCAGCCACACCTTGGAATGGCAAAGCACACAGAGTGCTCCCTGCTCATCTCCTTTTATCCAATACAGCCCCAGACTAATGGGCCTTTGGCCACAGGATAGCCAATCCAATGGCAGTTAGCCAAGATGTGACCATATTGGGTGAAGCCATAGGCTTACTTTACCCTTTTTTGGGCAGAACACAGCCTTGCACAAGGCAACTGTGTGCACCTTGTTTACCGCAGTTGCTGGGTAGGCCACAGACACCAGACTTAGAGTCTCCAGGTTCTTTGTCCTTTTTCTCCCTGTTGCTCTCCTCAAAACAGAAGGAGGGAGAGCAGAAAAACGTGCCTGGGCAAGGCAGGACATGTACAAGCCTAATTTGGCCTGCTTAGGCCTACCACGACAATGATCTAACCCTGAGCTAGCTGAAGAAGGGGCATGATGTTGTCAACAGTCACTTCAGAAGTCCATTATGGTGATTTTTCTGTCCAGCAGGTTTGGATCAATTTTGCCAATGTTTGACAATCCCTGAAACCAGTTGTTCACCAATTCAGTGCTAGCTTGATTTTTTTACTTGGTTCTGTTACATGCATATAAGTGAAGGCAATTAGATCTTTGCAATTTATAGCAAAAACACAGAACTGATTTAAAATTTTTTTTTATTTGTTGCTTAACAGAGTAGGTCTATGACAACTGTCAATCTTCTGCCTTGTAACATACACAAAGCCAGTAATATTCTAATACAAAAAGAGTTAAAACTGGTTTAGTATGCCAGGGAAGTGACTGCTCATTTTTAATAAGCCATCTGTTTCATTTAGAAATTGGCTGTTTATAAATTTCCTTTAGTCAGTAAAATATTGGCTGCTTTTAGTAATATTGGGCAAACTCCACGGGATCCAACCAATAAACTGTATTCTCTCACTGTAGGAAAAAAAAAAAAATCACAGATAAATTTAAAAAAAGATTTTTAAAGAGGTGTTCCAGTACCTGAAGGGGGCCTACAGGAAAGCTGGAGGGCACGTGGTGATAAGACAAGGGGCAGTGGTTTTAAACTAGAGCAAGGTAGATTTATATTGGATGTCAAGAAGAAGTTCTTTACTAAGAGGGTGGTGAGACACTGGAACAGGTTGCCCACAGAAGCTGTGAATGCCTCATCCTTGGAAGCATTTAAAAGAAGGCTGCATGGGGCTTTGAGCATCCTGGTCTAGTGGGAGGTGTCCTTGCCCATGGGAGGGTGGTTGGAACCAGATAATCTTTAAAGTTCCTTTCAACTCAAGGCATCCTATGTGATGCTATGAAAAATGACAATGTGAGTTATTAAATATTCCTGGCCAGGTGAATCTGTGAGGGGTGGGATGAGGTGGGTGAGGAAGAGAGTGCAACAGCTGTCCAGCCTTATTGGCAAACTTCCCCTTGCATCATGCTGGTGGGAAGCAGTCATGATTGGGAAAAGTAAGAGCAAGGAAAGAAGGGAATGCAAATGGTGATGATCTGCATCTCCCATGATACTTCAAGGGGAGATCCAGGGCACATTCATGAGGGTGAGGTTTAAAGCAAGTTGATGCTGTTTAAAATAGGCCTGGATATTGAAATTGCTGTCAAAGTTTCTTGTTATCATGCCACTTCAGAAGGCAGAGGAGACACAGCAGGAGGTCATGTTTCAGTGGTTACCAGCTGAGTTTCTGTGAGAGCTTTGCTGGATGGAGTATGCTGATGGTGCATTTGGGAGGCCCCTGGTTGGTGAAGTTTGCAGCCCAAAGGACAGACCCTATGTAAGACAAGGCAGGAATATTATTTCAAGGGCAGGACTGCAAGAGATGTGAAGTAGAGGGGCTGCAAACGAGACCCAGTGGCTGAACCTCAAGCGTCATGATGTGAGAAGCCGCAAACAGATTGAACTCCTTATCAAAGGGAAAGCTGAGAGATGGCTTGAAGGAAGGGTGCTCAGCACATAACAAAAATGCAGCACAGTTCTTCAGCAAGGCTCTTGCTGAGGATTTTTCAGTCTTGCTGAGAAAGGCACAACAAGATGGCTACAAATTGAAGTTAGATAAAATGGATCCGGAAAGAAGATGTGGTCTCTTAGCAGGGAGAAAAGGAATAATTTATCAAGGAATGTGGTAAATTCAGCAGCTCTTGATGTGTTTATGGCAAAAGGAAAGCACATCTTTGAGGAGAATATTTAATCAAGCACTCAGGAGAAGTTATACAACTCGCCTGTGCAATAGGTTATGCTGGGTGGTTATGATTATTTTTTCTTGGCTTTGGAGCCAGTGAACGTGTATGAAGCTCTACATTTATTTTCTTCCACAGAAAGAGAATAAAACCCCCTGCATTGTCCCAGCATATTCATTGCTGCTGCTGTTCTGCATTAACAAATGCCTATAACCCAATCTCATTATTTAAAGTTTCTGACACTTGCCTGCAGTGGTCAGACTTTATTGCCTTTCACTACAGATTTGCTCGGAAATGTTTTATTTGGGGCTGGGCATGACTGGTGGGCTTTTGTTTTGTTTTTTTTTTTTTCCCCTTGTAAGCTAAAACCATTCTCAGTGATTGGTTTGTGCAGGCTTTCACACATTCAGAGTCTGCCTGATGGCCACTTTTGCAGCAGGGAAAGTGTTCTCATCTCACTTGGGTACTGTGGTGCCCCATGCCCATGGTACCTGGGGCTGACCTGCTTCTGTCTGAGCTCCTGCCTACACGCACAAGCATTGCCTCTGGTCTGCAGCATGCACCCACATGGGAATCTACAGGGTCTGTGTTCTGGTTCAGCTTTTTCTCTCACATCTACAGGGTCTGTGCTCTGGTTCAGCTTTTTCTCTCACATCTACAGGGTCTGTGTTCTGGTTCAGCTTTTCCTCTCACATCTACAGGGTCTGTGCTCTGGTTCAGCTTTTTCTCTCACATCTACAGGGTCTGTG
>VWZE01016722.1:243323-288220 GCA_013396675.1 Eubucco bourcierii | reverse complement strand
GTCTCCTGTTTGGGCTCAACAACCCTGGTGCTGTAAGCCTATGGTGAAAACCTGCTTCTGTGGTTAATTTCCCAGTTGTGTTCTTTTGAGGTGATTTACTTACTTTGCCACTTTCTGGAAATAGCCCACAGGTGGAATCACTTGACCTCCACAGCTCTGCATAGATTCAGCTATGAATGCAGCAATCTACAAAAAAAGAGCTGTGTTCATCTACTTGGCCTTTGCACAAATATCTAACAGTCTAGGAACAAATGTTTAAATGCCTGCCTTAATTTTATCATGGAATGGGTTGGACAGCTGAAGGTTCTTGAGAACAGCTATGGCTAAAGAATGGATTCATTTTCTAGTCTGGGGTGCCCAACTTTGCAGTAGCCAGGGTCATCTTTGCAAGCTAATGGTAAAACAAGTGTCTCCAGAAAGGGCTCATCCTATAGCTTTCAAAGTGGAAAACACTTACTGGTGTTGGAGGACATCGAATCAGGCTCCTGAGAGCTCTGTAAATTACAAATTTCAGTTTACAGGAGACACAGAATAGTGTCTTCCCTTTTCCCCAAGAGGTTAATGAAACCTGCTTAATGGCAAGGCTCTTCATTAAGAGGTCTATGTGGTGATCAGTTATTTTGTTCAGTCCTAAACAACGGGTAGAGGTGGGTACAAGTGAGTAAGGTGACCTGAGGCTATGCTTTGGGCACCCCTGCCTAATGTAAACAACTACATAATTAAAATGTCAACATGAGGCACTTGACAAAACAGGAGAAAAATTCTACAGATTAAATAAATCCAGTTGCTAGGAAAGAAGAAGAAAGTTATTTCAAATCAGGAAGGGTGAGAACAGCAGATCAGATACACTGGAACATCAAAATTCTTTTCTTGCGAACAGCAGAGGTCTACGCAGAAGAGGTGATATTACCCCAAGGTCTCAGCACAAATCTGCTATTTAAGGGATTGCATCCCCACAGCACTTGTGAACCCCTCCCTGAGCATCAAGAGGTCTCTCTGGATTGGTGAAGTCTTCCTGGAAACAAGGCCGAGCAGTAACGTGTAAAGAACCATAAATTATATTTGAAGAGGCATGCTATGGCCAAAGAGTACGAAGCTTCCCATAGCAGGTGAGGCTTAGCCTTTAGCACAACTTGTCCTGCCACAGGTCTATGTCACCAAAACCTAAGAAATATGCAAAAGAAGAGAAACAAGGGAAGAAAAAAACAAAACTATGCATTAGTAGAGAATAAAAAAAGTGTTGATGAAGAAACTAAAAGAAGAGTGATGTAAGTCCATTGGACTAGAAGGGGCAACAGGTTATTCCAGTCTCCACTGAAGTCTTCTGTGACCTCAGTGGGCTTTGGCTCAAGCCCTGCATGTCTCAAAATGCTAATGACATCATGCAAAACATTAACGCTCATTTTAGGTAAAACTGTTCAGAAATTGTCTGTTTTTTATCAAGGTCATATTGTATATGATTGAAAGGGATACNTTTTTTAGATGCCTGCCAAGTAATTTTAAGCCACTAGACTCAGAAATGTAATATCAAGATTTTATCTAGCATACTTTTTCCATGTCCTGGAGGCTTTTCTATATCTCTTCTAGAATTTGTGATGTAGTTTCTCGGTTGACCTCAAACCTTGCCTTAAGATAACTGCAATCTACTGATTCAATGCATAGAATGGGAAATTGAACTGCTTTAGTGGTATCTGTTTATTTACAACTATATAATTGATTCTTTCATTGATGCCTACAGAAACATCTTAAGAGCAACAGATAGAAGAATTCTGAATACAGAACCCACCATAGAAAAATGAAGGGCAAGGGGAAGCAAGGGAAACTGAGTAAAGAAATGTGTCCTTAGCTGTTTTATGACCCCAAGCCACACTTAATAGACAAAGCCTTGGCATTTCTAGAGTACAAGACACACACCTTGCGTCCATTCTTCTGTGCCTCTTCAATAATCTGTTTTACCTCTTCAGCATAAGCACTTGCTGGATCTGGGTGGTCTTCTCTGTATTTCCCTCTGTAGATATCTGGAGAAGGAGCCTGAAAAGACCAATGGTTATTTATTTATTTATTCAGTCCTTCTATGAATGATTTACTTTATTTTCTGTTGCTCTGCTCTGTCATCTTTCTAGACAGATAGATGATAGGAGTTAGTACAGCCTGAATTTTTGCAGGGAATTGCAAAAACGCCTGTGAGAGCTTAAACTTAACCCAACCCTGTGATTTGTTCAACATTGTGGGAGGCAACTGTTGAAAGAGCCCTCATCTGCCTTCATCACCTTTCAGGACTGTTCCTTCCCTCCCCCAAGACAGAATACTGTCTCCTTATCCATCATCTTATTTCAGCTTCTTGGAGAAAAATCTATTTCTGCAGCTGGAGGATGAGGTCTTTCAGTATGTCTTTTCTTTTACAGCATCCTAGTCACAGTATGAATCTCTATTGCCCTCCACAAATAGTGCTGGGAGAGGTTCAGTAAATAAGAGAAAGGAAGTGGTATATAAAGGTGGATACTATTTTGGAAATTCAGTTAGTGTAAAGAGACCTTGATAGAAAACACCTGCTCGGTGCGCACCTCTGGGCTGAGAAAGTTTTTTGGCTTTGTAAGATACACAAGTTTGGGCTGAAAAATCAAACAGTATCCTGCTTAGTTGGACATCCAAACTTGTGTGAACCTGTGGCCTCTGCCTTTCCAGTTTTTGCCAGTAGACACCAAAGTCCTGCAAATCTTTAGCCAAACCAAAGCAACAGTTATTTGCTAATTTCTTCAAACTCTGCAACTACACAGTGTAATGACTCACTAAAATTGTAGCACCATGAAGGAAATCAGCCTCACAGCTGAGTACTCTCTTAAAAATCTTAAAGCAAACAATTCTGCTGTATTTAGCCCAGTGACAGCCAAGTGCTTGTACTCCAGCATCAGCAAAACAGAATGAAAGTGTATTTACACCGGAAGCGGGTAATTCAATATGCTGCATAACAGGCATAAAAAATGACAAAAAGCAAAAAACCAAACAAACAAAACCACACTTACCACATGCACAAACTCCTTCTTGCTGTCCTTTCCCAGCTGATTAAATTTATAGGGACTGATGTCAATCAGAGATGTAACATGGCCATGGTATGCACTGCATGAGTGTTAAATATTGAAGTCACTTTCCACCAAATGTAAAGAAGAGCTACATTTACAACAGTGCCCATAAATAATCCAGAATAAGCAACTGTATCTACAACACTGCAGCACTTTGTGAAGAGATCTTGATTTAATCTACTCAGTCTTTGTCTCAAAGGCAATATGAATCATAGAATGACTTAGATTGGAAGGGACCTTTGAGGTCATCTACTCCAACCTCCATGCCATAGGCAGGGATGGTTCTCAAATAGAGGTTGCTCGAGGTCCTGTCCAGCCTCGCCTTGAACACCCCCAGGGGGGAGTCTTCTGCAACCTCCCTGGGCAACCTGTTCCAAGGTCTCACACCTCATACTTCTTAAGAAGTTGCTGCTGAGTTTAATCCATTAGCAAGACCACGATTTTTTTTTTTTTTTTTTTTTTTTTCAAGTGCCAGGATGGGGACAGATCAAGATGACGTTCTCTGTCCAAGCAGCCCTACCTAGCAGTTGTAGGGTAGGAGTCAGCTCCCTCATCTCCAACTGGTGAGCCCCATCCTGACCAATACAATTTTTGCAAGCTATACTCCAACACCATTGCAAAGACTCTCAAGAGCATGCATTGCAATGGAAGGGAGGGGGTCTTATGCAGCAGCAACACACTGCTACTTGCCCTGGAGGACTAAGGACTCTGGGAGAAGCCACTTTGAGGATACAGTTGGATATTGTTTGAATAGAAGAGATTTATATTGCAAAGCATTGCTGAACTTGGTAACTGCTGAGGCCAGTTTGATTAAGAAATGAGGAAACAGTCTTTTGAACTCAAGGCACGTGCAGCTTCATTCAGGGAACGAACACTTCTGATCAGCCAGGAATGTGAAACAAAGGGAACCTCAAACCAAATCAAAGGCACGTCACAATCTCACAGTAGCACAAACATAAAGAGGATGTTTTCAAACAGCTTTGCCTTTGTATCTTTCTACTGGCCAGTAAACAAAATCTGCCACTAGATGCAAAGAAACAGAGAGCCTACACTGAGATGTATGCTAGGGTGAAAGCCTACAGATCCTTGGAACCTGGGGCAAAAAGTACCCTGTGGTGCTCATGAAGACAAAATGTTGCAGAGAAACAGTGACAGAGTCAGCTCCATCCTCAGCCTCTCCTGACAGAAGCTACTCTCAGTGGCTCCAAGTTCTGGCCACAAGTCAAGGAGAGAACATGGGTCTGAGTACTGGCAAGTCAAGCTTTGTGCCATTCAGATAGAGACATGTGCTTCTGTTATTGGTCTTTCTTGGACTTTCTTAATTACAGCCTGAGAAGAAGATCCAGGCCTATATCAGCCTTGCCAACTTTACAGCTGCATATAGGATAGGGAAACCCTCAGAGGTGGTTGGCCACCTTATCCATGGCTGATGGTCTTCTTAGTGCCTCCTGATTTTGGAGCTGCTTGGTTTTGCATGTGTACTTGTGTTCACTGGAGGAGAGCTGATAATCAGGTCAGCACCACTGCAGAGCCACAGGGTCTATCTTTCTTCTTGACCACTGAATTTGTACAAAATTTGTACAAAATTGGTACACTTTATTTGCACAAAAAGAGACACATCCAGCAGAGCACAACAAATAGAAATCCCTTTTCCACGGCAGCCCAGTGGCCAGACCACACATGGATGCTGAACAACCACATTCAGGTCTCTGGCCTGAATTGCTTTGAGATTCTCTGTGGGAAAAGCCCTGTAACAGGTGAGTGTCATTCTGGGGTGACTGACCAACTTGCTTTTCAGACATCTTCAAAACCTGTGTTTATCCAGATATGGAAAAGGGATTTCCTGACCTGCTCTACTATGAAAGCAGCAAAGCTGTTCTTTCAGCAAGCAGTGGAGTACAAACAGCAGGGGGTTGCTGCAAAGATGCCTCAGAAATAATGGCAGGAGCTGTTAGCTGCATTCACATAAGCTGTTCCATGTACTCACTTTTCAAGGGTGATCACATCTTGGTGGCCACGGTACTGCCGAGCCAGCCGTAAAGCAAGATCATTTGCTTCAGACCTGCGTAATAACAGCCACAAAACAGCAATGAAGTACTTCCAATTAAGATGGTATTCTGACACAGAATGGGAGTCTTGGAATTAATGGGTGTAACACATCAACACAGCAGGCTCTGTTACTATACAGATTACAATGCTAAGGTTGAGACCATAAATGCCACGTAAGAGGGCAATGGAAAAATAGTTCTTTGTATAAACAGCAGACAAAGAGATGCTTTCTTTCCCTCTCTCAGTTTGCTTGCAGATATCTACCTCCTCTTTGTACAAATGAGATAGCTTTGCAGCTGGGACCCACAAACTTTCCAAAGGCACCAGCCCATCTCCCACCCACTACCACAGCTCTGTCCTCCCCAGTGCTTGTACCATAAGAGAGCAGAGAATGCAATTCTGCTCCTCAGATGAAGGCTCAAATTTTCAGACTGATCCATAGCAGCCCCTCTGCTCATGAGTCTCTACAGGTTGTCTCTTCTAACAGTGTAAGTGACCACAGACTAAATGGACCGTCTAAAGAAGACTACTCATTTGTCAGTTGACAGATAACATTCACAAATCTGTATGCAATGGTTACCAATTTGCAGTCAAATTTGCTTTCCTTGCACCCCTATCCCTTTTTGTGGATAGCATTCAGCATGTCAGCTTCATTGCTTTAGCTCTCTTGCATTAAGCCATCACGTTAAATAGAATTGTTGTAAACAGGAAGGATCCTTCAATCAGTACTGGAAACACTTTTTTTGCTTATTACTAAGTCCTACTCATTAAGATTTAGACTAAGCTGTTCTGAATGTCCATGTCAAAGAGGAGAAAAATAGTTGCAATGGAAAAAAAATAAACACTGAGACGTACCCAGAGTTAACAAAATAGCAAACAGAGAGTTTCTCAGGCAGGGTGGCTGTGAGACGTTGTGCATACTGGACAAGGTTGTCATGCAGGAACCGCGAATTTGTGTTGAGCAGTTCCATCTGTTTTGTGGCAGCCTTTATCACATATGGATGACTGTGGCCAACTGAAGAGGATAAGAAGGAGTTATTGCTAACAAGTGGTCAGTTATCGAAACACAGGAGGAGATTCAGGGGAGCCCTGTGAACATCACCACTTGGAAGAGGTGTGCTTTGGTCCCTCTTAGCAATGAAGGAATAGAAGCAGTTGTACAAGTTAAACTGCTCACCATGTGCAACGTTGTTGATACAGTCTAAGTATTTTTCTCCTTTCTCATCAAACATATACTGGCCCTGCGCACGCACTATCTTCAGAGGGTCCTTGGCATAGAAAACTTTGCAGGAAGGCCTGAAAAAAAAACCCAAACAACAGCACCTTTTTAGTTTTCTTAGTTATTTCCCCTTCTTTGAGTGCTGATGAGGTGCTTAGGGACATGATTTAACGGTGGGCTTGGTAGTGTTAAGTTAATAATTGGACTTGATGATCCTAAGGCTCTTTTTCAGCCTAAATAATTCTGTGATTCTATGAGCTTTGGCAGCTCAGGAGATAATTGCCTCCCCCTGCAAAGAGCTTGTAAGTGGTTCAGGTGATGGTCAATCAGTGCTCCTGCTGTAATTAAAACCAGCCTGGGCACACCTCCCCAGGCAGAGGGAACAGAAGCAGGGCTTTAATAAGGGGTGTTCTCAAAGCATGACTGTCTGCAAGTGGCTTCACAGGAGGACAGAAACAGCAAGTCATTCCAGGTCCTTATATGTTCTGCTGCATTTCTGGGCTGTAGCTCTGTTTGTTGACACGCCTTACAAACTTGCTTGGCTGATAACTGCTGGGAATAAAGGGGAGATGTTAAGGGTTGTTTTATACTATAGCCAAAAATACATTACGCAACGGGTGGCTGTACTGTATAGAGGTCACAGCCAAGAACAAAACACTAATGCCTTGCAGGCTTTATTTTCAGAGGTGCTATCAGGGTCCTAAAAAAATCTCGCTATCTTATCCAGACGTCTTTGGATAAAATCTTTAAAAGCATCTTTAATAAGCACCTAAATTACAATGGCTTCCAGCAAAACTGGGGCTCCCTGTAAAAGTATTCAAAGCACTCTTTAAACAATTTTATTTTTCCTTTTACCTTCTTAGAGAACATGCCAGCTATGTAATTATGATGAATGATATTACTGAACAGAAGATAAATCCTCTGAGCTTCTAATAATGTTTATATGGTCTTGGATAAACACAGTTGTTTTCTGATAATTCAGAGAGTTATTGTCAGGTATGCTGAGATTATGAGGTTGTAAACCATGAACACGACTCCTAGAAAGCAAAGTCATTTACCTTTTTCCTTCACACTTCTCAGCCTTGTTGCACAGATCTTTTTCTGACATCTTTGGCCATTTTAAAAGATCTTTTCCAACAAAAACGATTTAACAATTCCTTTGGTACACTGTAAAAGCACTGCACATTATCATCATCAGTATTGGCCATTTCTTGACTACAGTTTTTGCTTCAATACTATGTCACTCTGTTCTGCTAAAGTTTTTTTTCTCTCTGCTCAGCACAGCCCACTCCAAGCCCTGCACAGACAGGAGTCCCTTAACATTGATCTGGCCCCTGAAGGTGTGCATGCTTTATGAGTCCACGACTTCTGTGAATCTTTAGTGGGCTTCCTATATATGCCACACACTCAGGATGCAATCAGCAAACAGCCAGCACTAGTTTTAACCATCTGGACTTGTTTTTCACTTGGCGACAGCTACTGAAGAAGGAATTAAAGCTGCACGGTCTGGAGGAACTAATATTGCAACACTGTGGGATCAGATACGTGCACAGCCAGGGCTCTAGCTCAGGTCACAAGTGCTGGCAGGCTTCCTACAGTTCCCCTAGTTAGACTTGCCTTAAGAAATCTCCTCAGCTTCGTTTTTCTCAGGAGTATGCAATTTATTCACCAAAAAACCGCAGCACAGCCACATTTGAGCCATACTCCTGGGTACCACGTTCTGGTTGCTTGCTTTGATCTGTTAAAAGAGCGAAGCAGCACTGGATGTGCTGTGTTGGAGAACAGGTCCTGAGAGGAGCCCCTGAGGGAACTGCGAGTGCTTAGCCCAGAAAAAGGGAGACTGAGGGAACACCTGCTCGATCTCTACAACTCGTTGAGAGGAGACTGGAACAAGGTGGGAGTCGGTCTCTTTTTCCTACTAAGAAGTGACAGGACGAGAAGAAACGCCCTAAATTTCCCCAGGGGAGGTTTCTCAAAGACTGGAACGGGCTGCTCAGGCAGGTGGGTGAATCCTCATCCTTGGAGGCGTTCAAAAGAGGTAGAGATGTGGTGCTGAGGGATATGGTTTAGCACCAGACTTCGTAGAGTTTCATGGTCGAAATGCATGACCTGAAAGGTCTTTTCCAACCGAAACGATTCTCTGATTAAGTGGTTTGTCAGGTTAAAGGGCTGATAGGTTACATACGCCTCGCTCTACTCAGGGCTTGCCGAGGGGCCGGAGGGCTTGCCCCATCCCTTACAGCCCCCGGGCAGTGCCGAGCGCGTCCGGCCGCTCACTGCCACCGCCGGAGACCTCACTCCTCCTCCTCCCCCTCTGCCCTGCTCCCGGCCCCGGCGCCGCTCCTACCCGATGTGCTTCCTTCGCAGGGCGAGGGTCTCCGCCTTACTGTAGCGCTCCTCCATCCCCTCGGCACCACCCGTATGGTATGGCACGGCACGGCACGGCACCGTAGGATACGGCACGACACGACCCGCCCGGGGACTCCCCGCCTCTTATGCCAGCGCCCGCCAAACCCCTCCCCTGCGCCTGCCTCCCTCCCGCCTTCCCTAAGGGGATGGCCCGGCCGCCCCCCACTCCGCCTCCCGGGGATTTTCCTTCTTACCGAGTCACAGAATGGTAGGGGTTGGAAGGGACTTCTGAAGATCGCTAGTTCAACCCCGCTACTGGAGCAGGGTCAGCCGGAGCAAATCACAGGAACAGGTTCAGGTGGATTTGGGATGCCTCCGCAACCTTTCTGGGCAGCCCGTTCCACTGCTCCAGCAGTCTCCTAGTAAAGGATGATTTCCTTCTGTTTACATGGAACCTGCTGTGTTTCAGTCTGTGTCCAACGCTTCTTGTCCTGTGAACAACACCGAGAAGAGTCTGATCTCATCATCCTAGCACTCATCCTCCAGATATCGATCAGGCCCCTCCTAAGTCTTCTGCAGGCTAAACAGCCCCAGGTCTCTCAGCCTTTCCTGGTGAGGTTGATGGTCCAGTTCCTTCAGCATTTTAGTCACTCTCCACTAGTCTCCATTAGTTCCTTGTCCTTCTTGAACTGGGGAGCCCAGAACAGGATGCAGTACTCCCCATGAGACCTCATCAGGACAGAGTAGAGGACAGACTCCCTCGACCTGATGGTCACACCCTTCTTGATGCACCCCAGGATGCTATTTGCCTTCTTGGCCATGAGGGCACGTTGCTGGCTCGTGCCTGCTGTCCACCAACACTCCCAGCTCCTTGTTTGCAGAGCTGGACTCCAGCAGGGCAGCCTGCAACCTGTACTGATACTTCAGACAGAACTCTCTACACTTGCCCTTGTTGAACTTTGTGAGTTTTGCCTCTGCCCAACTCTCCAGCCTGTCCGGGTCTTGCTGGATGGCAGCACAACCTGAGGGTGTGTCAACCACTCCTCCCAGTTTTGTATCATCAGCAGACTTGCTGAGGGTACACTCTGTCCCTTTATCCAAGTCAGTTTTGGGCAACTCGTGCTTATTGTTTAGCTAAGGCTCAGCCATGACTTGCACTGGAGCATTTTCTAGCCTTGCCACCACCCCTTAGATTTGCTCCAGCAACTGAAACCAGCACAAGCTTTCAGAACACCCACCTTGCTAGACAGGGATGGCAGAAGAGTCAGGTGGCCACTCAGCTCTGGCAGCTGAGTATGTTGTGCCTGTGGTTACTCACCTTTTCTTGACTATTCTGATGGCAAAAACACTTCTCCTGCAGCTGTCATAGTTGTGGAGAACCAAGTGTTTGGCTTAATAATAGTTAGGGTCAATTCTAGGACTTTCACAGCTCCTATCTCCCAGAATCCATTTGTAAATGTAGGCTGAGGTTTATACTTGTATATGTCAATCAAAGCCTTTATCTATATCTCTTGTAAAGTGGAGCAGAGCAGCAGGAGCTGTGGGTTTCTGGTTTTACACATGTTAAGCCTGGTGCTGCGATGCATCAGTACACTGTTTTTCAGTCTAGGCAAGGCCGAAGTGTCGCTGGTCCTATTATCTCTTTCTAACCAAAGTGCCATTTGCTTGAAAGTTTTCTTCTTGGTTACCTGTGATAACTCCCTCACCAGACATCAAAGCCCACAAGAAAAAGAGAGGGTGATTTCACGGGGAAGGTCAGAATTCGCATCAAGAGGCACTGCATTTTGAAACAGCAAAGCTCAACAGCACCTCAGCTTTCCTTTCTTCCTATCATGGATGCATCCTCTCCTCATATAGAGGTTGCCACTTGAGCTGTGTGGGCAGAGAGCAGCAAAACCTGTCCCCACACTCCTGCTCTCCATCTGTAGCTTGTCTGTGCCACCTGCAGCACTATGTTTGGAAGAATTTTCCGGGAGCATATGCTGAGTCACACAATTTCCTGTGCTGATGATACTTATCTTTTCTAGAGCAGTAGCTGGCAAGTCATCTCAGATTTTGCAGATCGAAGAAACACACCTCCTGATTTCTGCATATTTTTGTATCTCTGACAGTAAGCCACCTTTCTGCTTCTCTATGCTAAGCATTTGTTTTCCTACAGGCTTTTTCCTGAGCTTCTTCAGACAGTATTAATTTGGAAGCTTTCCCATTCCTGTGCCATCAGAAGCCTTGCCTCACCAACCAGCAAAACAGCCATCTAGCAAAAGTGGTAGGAAGTACTAGCAGCTACACATCCATATGCCAACAGAGACAGCAACTGCCTGTCCAGGCAAAAGGAGGCATAGTCTTAAAAGATATGAGGGAGCTTTCAGAGGTGTTTGCTACAGTATTGTACAGGTGGCCACGGGGTCTTGAGACCATATTGATAGATCTGAAGAAGGAAAAAAGGATTTAGATCTGGTGACATCCAAATGGAGCCTAGGCTAGAGCCTGTCAGGAACAATGCCTGCAATGCTTTTCTGCTCTGCCTGTGTCATCTGAAAGCTGTGGAATGATACTTAGTATAAGGTAGATGCAGTTCAAGTTGTATTCATTACACACTGGAGCTAATTGCAATCCCTTTGTAAGAGTGATGTAAATGCTAGAGCCTAGAGCAGGGAATGGCAGGCAGCAAGCCACTCTGTGAGTCCAAAGGTATTTTGGGAGAGATGATTTTCCCACACCCAGCTGGTGCCTGCCCTCTGCCAGTGCCACACACAGCCTTGGCCCTCCTCTGGGACTGCTGGGCATGCCTGCACTGACAAATGTCAGCTGTTTATGCTGACCTGCCCACTCTTGCTAGCACAGAAACCCTCTGCCACTAACAGATCTAAGGGCTACGCAAGATACTGTAGTCCTGCTTCCTTCCAGGTGTGCATCAGCAGCCAGCCCTACTTATATCAGGGCTTTGTGTTCCAGGTTTAGTAAAAGAAAGTTTGTTTATAGCTAGAGAAGTAACTGCTGGAAGCAAGAGAAGAGCACCAGAAGAGCTCGGAGTGGTAGGTGAAGCAGCATGTAGAAGCAGGGGGAGTGGTGGTTGTGGGGAGTGATGTTACTTCTCTGTTCCTTAAGTCACAGAAAGAGGCTTGGCAATCAAGAAAACATCCCTCCCTCTTGGCTCATAATTCGTGCAGAGTTTTGATATTATCAGCAGGAATAAGCCTGCCAAGTCTCATTTGTAGAGAAGAGGAGGTCTCCCTCCTTCGGTTTAGCAGAGAGATCCTGCCCAAGACACAGGGCTTATCACTTGGCCTTTTTAGAATTCAGCTTCTTCCATATTTTCTTTTTTCTTTTACCTTTTTCTTTTTTTTTTTTTTTCCATCTTCTCTTTTCTTCCCCTCCCCTCCCCTTTTTTTGGTAACACTTGTGGGTTTTGTTTGTTTGTTGTTTTGGAGTTTGGTTGATTTATTTTTCGCTTGTTTGTTCATTTCGTTGTAATACTATTTTTTTCCATCCTGCTCTGTTTGCACACTTGATTAAGGTCTTTGTCCTGCCAGGGTACTGTCAATTAGCAGTTTGGCTCCCTGAATGACTGAAGAAGAGGAGTAAATAACTCAAAATATTATAAAAAGTATCCAAGTAAGGTGTTTCCATCTCCCTATTTAAGGAGTTACTCTACCTTTGAGAACTAGTGTATTGCTCGTGCAGCCTGAGAAGCGAACCCATTACAGTAGAAAATGATCTCCACTGAAGAGCTGCTTCAGTACAGAAGAGTAAAGACGGACAAACTGCACCTGTCTGCACCTTCTCGAGGATCACCAGCTGCATAGTCTCTATTCAGAAAGGGGAATGGACTTGCCTGTGAGCTGTGATCAGGCCCCTGAGTCAGTCCAGTGCAGGATGTGTTAATTGGGCACAAACAGGCCAAGGGGAAGGCAGGAAAAAGAAAGATCATCTTACAACCCGAGCTTCATGGCAGCATAGTTTTCCAGTGCCATTTGCATGCCTGCTGGGTCCTGAATAGCTTTCATGAAGAATCATTTCAGTGCTGAATGTACCCATGGTGTTTGCAGTTCCAGGGTTTAAATGCCAAATTTGTTCCTCACACATCTTTCCGACCCATACTGACCGCTGATGTTTTAGATTTTATGTATTTTTCTTTCTGGCCACATTTACTTTTAGCAGCTTTATCTCAAACAGAATCCATTACCTCACAACAATCTTAAGAAAGGAGAATTCCTGAAAGGTTATAAAAAGTTGCCAGGTACTTGTCAGCTCCTAGAGGGAGCAAAACAGGTAGGGGCGATGCCAGTGAGAGCTCAAAATCACTGTTTAGTTGTTGGCACTTGGAAAACTCAGTTGAGCTGTAACCTGTGCATACAAAAATAATCAGTATCACAGTGTCACAGTATCACCAAGGTTGGAAGAGACCTCAAAGATCAAGTCCAACTCATTACCACAGACCTCAAGACTAGACCATGGCACCAAGTGCCACGTCCAAACCCGCCTTGAACACCACCAGGGACGGTGACTCCACCACTTCCCTGGGCAGCCCATTCCAGTAGCCAATGACTCTCTCAGTGAAGAACTTTCTCCTCACCTCTAGTCTAAACTTCCCCTGGCACAGCTTGAGACTGTCCTCTTGTTCTGTCACTGGTTGCCTGAGAGAAGAAGGTAACCTCCTCCTGGCTACACCCACCCTTCAGGTAGTTGTAGACAGCAATAAGGTCCCCCCTGAGCCTCCTCTTCTCCAGGCTAAACAATTCCAGCTCCCTCAGCCTCTCTTCACAGGGCTTGTGCTTGAGGCCTCTCACCAGCCTCGTTGCCCTTCTCGGGACAGGATATATCAGGGTATATATATTAGTTATTGGACATTGCCTTGTGATGTAAGCACATGAGAAAATCTGCATCTTGGTTGGTTTAATCTTAGAGACAAATTAAAGGCTTGATGGGGCTCTGACCAAGCTGATCTAGTTGAGGATGTCCCTTGGTTAGATTAGATGACCTCTAGAGATCCCTTCCAACCCAGTGCATTCTATGATGGTTCTAAAGCAGCTGGACTGCAGCTAAAGCAGGAGGCTGTCAGCTCTCCGAGGAGGTTTGTATACAGCATTTCCCTGAATGCTGCAGCTTACATGCACATATTTGATGCACACATGTATAGCTTTATATGCATATGCTTATATATATATATGTGCACATAGACACACACATAAAGAGTTACACACATCCATATATAGTTATATACATGGGTCATCCAGGCTCCAAGTTTTCAGTAAGAATCCAGCACCACTGTATTTTCTACTGCAGATAGGAGAAGGAGGAATGCTCTGTGAGTGCTTCATCTGGAAATCAGCCAACAGAAGAGAGAATAAATTAGTAACTGTGGGAAGACAGACTGCTTGCAGGAACATGACTTAAATGTTTTGGCACTCCTTTGTTTGTTTTCGCTTCATATTTATTTGGGTGCAGTTGTTACTACTTGCTGGAGCACGAATGCTTTGCCAGCTCCTTGTTTTGTGTTTTCATTTTAAAATGTTCCTTTGTGTGTGGCTATGACAATTCAACCACTAGGGGAAGCTGTGTGAGAAGGTACAAAAAGCCACCTCTGTTGCATTTTGGGGTTTCTGTAGAGTCGTTGTTTCAAATGGGTAGGGATTAACAGCTTTAATAGGTCCAGGTCCACAAAGCAGAGTTAGATGTGAGTTATGGTCTTTAAGTATTTTTTTAAAAGATTCATGGAAAAAAAAAAAAAAAGAGGAAGAAGTGTCAGGTATATCACATGCAGCCCTGTGCATTCTTTGCCATGGCATAAAATGATGACAGAGATATCTGGATAGGAGGCAATGCCAGAGGAAGGTCACATCCCATGAGTGCAGCAAGATATCACAGTATCACAGTATCACCAAGCTTAGAAGAGACCTCAAAGAGGTCCGTTACCACAGACTTCAAGACTAGACCATGGCACCAAGTGCCACGTCCAAACCCGCCTTGAACACCTCCAGGGACGGTGACTCCACCACCTCCCTGGGCAGCCCATGCCAGTAGCCAATGACTCTCTCAGTCAAGAACTTTCTCCTCACCTCCAGCCTAAACTTTCCCTGGCACAGCTTGAGACTGTGTCCTCTTGTTCTATCACTGCTTGCCTGAGAGAAGAAAGCAACCTCCTCCTGGCTATAACCACCCTTCAGGTAGTTGTAGACAGCAATAAGGTCCCCCCTGAGCCTCCTCTTCTCCAGGCTAAACAATCCCAGCTCCCTCAGCCTCTCCTCATAGGGCTTGTGCTCGAGGCCTCTCACCAGCCTCGTTGCCCTTCTCGGGACACGCTCAAGCACCTCAATGTCCTTCTTAAATTGAGGGGCCCAGAACTGGACACAGTACTCAAGGTGTGGCCTAACCAGTGCAGAGTACAGGGGGAGAATGACCTCCCTGCTCCTGCTGGCCACACTATATCACAGAATGGTTTGTGTCACAAGGGACTTCTGATGGAGATCGTGTAGCCCAACCCTTCTGATAGAAAAGGTTCATCCAGAATAAATCATGCAGACACATGTCCAGGCAAGGTTTTGAATGTCTCCAGAGAAGGAGATTCCACAGCCTCTCCGGGTAGTCTGTTCCAGGGCCCAGACACCCTCAAAGCAAAGAATTTTTCCCTTTTGTTTATGTGTGACCTCCTGTGTTCTAGTTTGTGTCCCTTGTCCTATCACTGGACACTGCTGAGAAGATTCTGGACCACTAGGGTCTTGACACTCACCTTTAGATATTCATAAGCATTACTGAGATCTCACCTTACTGAGATCTCACCTCACCTGCCTCTTCTCTGGGCTTCTGTGTCTCTCAACCTTTCCTTGTAAGGTCGGTATTCCAGTCCTCTCAGCATCTTAGTGGCTGTCCATTGGACTCTATCCAGTACTTCCTTGTCCTTCTTCAACTGGGCAGTCCAGAATGTGACACAGTATTCACACGAGGCCTTACCAGGGCAAAGAGAACCTCCCACTTCTTATTGCCCCTCAGGATGCCATTGGCCTTGTTGGCCAAAGAAGGCTATAGGATATAGCTGAGGTTTGACTTTGGAGGAGTGTGATCCTGAAAAGTAACACAGAGGCAGTCAAAGCACTGAATGTGAAAGCAGTAGCCAGAAGGCATTGGTAGCTACCACACTGGCAATGACACTACCAAAAATACAGACTGCAGGCAGAGCGCTTTTGGTGACTTGGCCAGCATCAGAGTAGCAACAGTGCTGAGAGGAAAAAGAAAGCGTGAGTTGGCCAGGGCATACTTTATATTTGTTTATTGCAGCAGCATCTGGAACCACCTTCCTTCCTCTGTGAAGAAAGGAGAAAGCTGTGCAGAAGACAAAAAGCAAGATCCTCACCTGGGCCAGGACTAGGGAGAGCAGCAGTGCTCACAGTCACACATGCAGCGTGGCAGAGCAGCCTCGCCTCTTGGCATCACGGGTGCCTCCTCGGGGACACCAGGCTCGTTAAGCTGTAAGCACCTCACCGGGGAAAGGGTGCTAAGCTATTTTTAGTCCCCCCAAGAGTCTAAAACAGAGGGAGATAAGATTAACAGACATTTATGGAGATTACTAAGAGTTAAGAGTAGAGGTCAAACACCCATGGTGCTTATTCTCTCTCTTAGACTGGAGTGACTACATTTTTGAGGTGAAGGAAGGGGGAAACAGTGGGGAGTTGTCCTGCTTTGTCTGAAATATCCAGGGATTTGGAAAACCCAAACATTTAAATAACACTTTGAAAAGACTGCAGTTGCTGCCTGATGTTTTATTTTTCAAAAGAAGTCCTTTGTTCAAGGAGACTGCTGCAAAAATGTGCCCCCTTAGACCAGGGTACTTGCAAATACACTATTTTGCAGGACTTATGCTTTACCTTTTGAGAATAAGCTGGATTTGTGGTAAACCAGACCACATTTTCAAGCCTGTACAGGTTAGATTTAGTTTTCATCCCCAATATTACAGAAGAAGGAGACTGGTGATTTTCAGATTTATTTCTTTGGCTCCTGGAGTGCCTGTGGACTTGCCTAAGTTATAGCTTTGACTCTGGTTAGTGCACAGATCTTTGTGCAGCTTTCTTAGAGTGAGGAAAGTCTCTCAGGTTTGCAGCAAAGCTTCTTCCTGACTTTTGTAGTACTGCCTGTTTAGAAAAGATGACTGAACAGACTTGACTTTAACACATTAAGAATAGGAAGAACGAGGTGGTGTTTTCTTACTGCACACTCCACGAAAATGGAACATTGCAAGAGTTCTTATTTTTGTGTGAGTGTGGATACCGATTGATACAACCTGTACTAGGACTTCAAACTACAGATTGGAACAACACTACACACACTTATCATAGAATGGTAAGGTTGGAAGTGACCTCAAGGGTCATCTAGTTCCAACCCCCTACCATAGGCAGGGACACCTCCCACTAGCACAGGTCACTCAAGGCCTCATCCAACCTGGCCTTGAACACCTCCAGAGAGGGAGCAGCCACAACCTCCCTGGGCAACCTGTTCCAGTGCTTCACCACCCTCACTGGAAAGAACTTCCTCCTAACATCCAGTCTAAATCTCCCCTCTGCCAGTTTAAACCCATTGTCCCTTGTCTTGTCATTGCAAGACCTAATCCAATCCCAACAGAACAATTTGGGGTTTTTTGGCAGTTTGGTTTTTTTTTTTTTTTTTTTTTTTTGCACCATGAATTTTATAATGATGCAAAATCAGCACCAATGGTTGGATTAAGATTTTAATAATTACACACTTTTTACATTATGAAAATAAATCATAAATAGTGTAAAAATAATTCTGAAGATCAACTTCTCACAAGCAAGAAACAAACAAACAAAACAAACAAACCCTTCCAAAGTACAAAACTGAAAGAAAACAAAACAGTATTCCACTGAAAAACAAGGAGAAATTTTAATAATAAAAACAAAAACATGCTCTTTGACCAGGTTCAGTTAAGTCAGGACCAGAGGTCACAAGAAAGTGGTAATTAAGAACAAATTGAAATGGGTCATTAAAACCTTGCAATTTTTTACACTACTCATCAAAGGGGTCTCGTGACATATTTACAGTGCTAAGACACTCAACAAAATTCCTGCTGTTGATAATGGATACTGACCCATGTGTTTTCCCTCCCCAAACATTACAATCCTTTGCTTTGTGATCTACTCTGTGATTACTTACAAATTTCCTTTGGAATTACTTTGCCCTGTATTTTTCTCTCTTCTACTGCATTTACGAGACCATTTGCAATACAAAAATAACGGCACATATAGATGAACTTAAAAAAGTAAAAAATACAAATAAAAATATATAGATATATATAATATTTTCCAAAGAAAAAAAAAACAACAAAAAAAAACCCCAAACCAAAAAAGTAAATAAAATCAGATACATACATCTCAGTAACATTTTTTAAATTGTGTGATATTTTCCCAAACATGTACAATAATATAAGAATATCCACATATATGTTAACAGTATGTAAAAAACATTCTTCTACCGACCCAGCTCTTTGTAATACTTCAGGAGAAGTGTGCAAGTACCAATGGCATCTGGGAGATTCATACAATTTTGTTTTTAAATAGCAACAAGTAAAACATTAAAGGTCCCAGGTTAAGTTAAGGCCCCCTGTATTTTAAAAAAAAAAAAAAAAAAAAAAATCAGTTTCCAAGCAGCATTCATAACTGGATGCATTTAAAAGCAAAACAAAATGAAAACAACTCCTCCAAAAAAAAATTTCCCCCCCCCATTTTAAACACAAACTCCACTTGCTTTATGGAGTATCTTTCTCAAATTCTGTCAGAAATGATGGTGGCAGGCACTTGTTTCTAACAGCATTTAATGAATCCAACCAGCGTATCAAATACTTCAGTAACAGAGGGTGCAAGGAACCCTTCATTTCTACGTTAAAACAACATTCAGATCCATAAAAGCAAGTTGCAGAAAGAAAAAAAAAATTAAAAAATCAAGTATTAGTTCTAACTCTGGTCATTGCAATAACTAAAAATCTTTTGACCATTATCTTTGCAGACACTAGTGTTTTGTGTGACTCTCTAGTGTGAAAATTAGAGTCTTTAATTACTAGGCAAAATACAGAGATTTTAAAATGTAGTTTGGGATGGTAAAGCAGCAGAGACCAGGAAATTTGAAAGGTCAGTTTCTGCATGACTTGACCATCTTAATCACATTCAATAGACTGGGAGTATCTCTGCAGTTTTTACTCTCTGAAGTGGTCCTGATTTAGGCAAAACCCCACTGCTGAAGTTAATAATATTCCTGTTGTTACTGAGCACAGTACCTGGGTTCTTCCTTCTGCATGTTTCAAAGCACTTTGCAAGGGAAGGGTTCATCACTTTCCCTGATTCATTGCTGAGGAAAGGGAGGCACAACCAAGCACAGGCTAAGCCCAAGTTTACAATCCCGGTTCTGGAGTGGTCAGTGGGACAACTGTCTAAACCCCAATGAGATCTAGGATCTGAATTGCATCTCCTGACACGGCCTCCAGCCTCATGCAGCATCACTTTCCCACAAGGACCAAAGATCTGCTCATCTCATGCGGGGTTGCATCACCTCTTCCACTGGTGTAATGAGTAACAGATGCTTATGTGCACTTTTCCATGAGCGAAGCCACCAGGAGAGCCAATAACTTTCCACACTGTGGAATATCCCTTTTCAAACTCTACACTTTACACATGTGCAGGAACATGGATTTTGTCATTCTGAATCTCATTCATACCACTTAACACAGTAGTCTAAAACAATATATGAGCAACTGGGTGGAGAGTGTCAGTCTGCCTCTTTACAATATCAGAATGCGACATCAAAGTCAGCAATAAATAAAAATAGAAATCAAAAAACCACATTGCATCATTTCCATGAACTGGCATTTCATGCTTTGCCTCAGGAAAAAAAAATTTAAAAAGGGTGTTCAAAGCATCCTGAAAGAAAGATTCCCCACAGCTAATCTATGAATATGAAGACAAGGACCACATACGTCAGACATATTCCATACAGTGCTTAAAACACTTGCTGCTTCTTTAGCAAGACTTCTGCACAACGTGGTTATAATACACTGGAGTAGCATGATTACAGAACTCTGTGTGAAACAAATACTGAAAACTCTCAAAGAGGAAACAAGCACTAACCATGCCTGAAAAAGCCAGGGACATAGAAACTGAGTAGACTAAAACCACTACACATTTCTACAACTGGTAGAGGAATTACGCTCCCATCTTAAATGAAGCAAAGCAAATCATACCTACGTGGAGGAATGCTACTAAAAGACACAACCAACACACAGGTGGTTCAAACTGTAGCTTTGTAATAAAAAAAAAAAGAAAAAAAAGAAAAAAAAGTCATACTAGCACCAAACCCATTTGATTTTTTAAACAAAATAAACATTTTGCAAGTCTTCACAGGGTGCTTTTCTTAATGAAATATTAAACTGAGTTATTTTTCTTCTTGTACTGAACTTGCAACTTTTCTAGACGCAGCTATGTTTCGTTTCCAGTCAGTCTTAGAGATGCAAATATTACTGTTAAATCTATGTACGTCAAATTAAATTTGTTTCTCTACTGTTCACCCATGGTCATTTAAACGGAATGAACCTTTCACGACATTAAACCATACAGAAGCTTGGTAAAATTAAGTTAAGATTATCTGGGGGAACAATCCAGTATTCCTACCTGGTGGGAATTAATTAAAGAAGTTACTTTACAAGACAGAAAAAGGAAGTGAATGAAGGTGCTTAAGTGTTTCTTCAGCAAGGTCTCAGTGTCAAAGAGTTAAAGGAGAATTGAGTTTTGACTAACAGTATGTCTTCCATAAAGTGTGAAGCAAGCTTCCACTAGCTTTACTGATGCACACAGAAGTGGATGCTATGAGGAGGGTTTGGAAAATACGTAGAATCATAGAATGGTTTGGGTTGGAAGGGACCTCAAAGATCATCTAGTTCCAGCCCTCCCCACCATAGGCAGGGATACCTCCCACTGGAACAGGTTGTTCAAGCTCTCATCCAGCCTGGTCTTGAACAGTTCCATACATATAAATTTCAAAAACTCTGGAAGTGCCAATGACAGCCTGCCCTTCATGGCACCTTACCTTTCACTATTTCTTAAATGAGTTGTGTTTGTGGACACTCACAGTATGAAACATCTATCTGGGTAATAAACATCCTAGGCGGTGTTGCATTTGAACGTGCTGAGAGACAGTTAAAAACCTACAGAATGTTTGCCAGATTTTGGTATTTTATAAAAATGTTTAACTTCACATCTATGGTATACCGAAATCAAATATCAGGACACAGGTATAAAAGACTCTTTTCTGCAAGGCAGGAAGCTTGCTCCTCAGTCTCTTCTATTTTTGAGATGGTTCTTCTTGTGTAAGCAGACTAAAAACTGGCAAGTTGGAGGGCTTATGTGGTGCTCCTCCTACCCTCTTTCTGGAAAGTTTCCCACTCATGTTACTGCTGCAACATTTTGTTTATTAATACTTTATATTTAGTTTATGCCATATGAATGCTTTTACTATCATTACCATGGTTACTCCAACTGATTGATGCTTGCATCTCTGAAAATTTAAGAAAAAAGATTTTTCCTCTAATCTGTGACCTCTTATTTATTTCTTACTGTTGTAAAGATGGAATTAAGCAGTAAAATCAAATATATATTCATTATATATCTCTGTGGAGCTTTAGAATTTGAGGTTTACTAGTAACAGTATTAAGATGCAGGCCACTATATTCATTTTCAGTTTTAAAAATCTGTGGGAAATTTCCTCCCCCACGAAAAGCTGGTTTTGTCTCTGGTATGCCAAAACGGCAATAAAGAGTTAGCAAAATGAAAGATGGCATGAGAGAGGCATTTACAGTGATCTGAGATTGTGAAGCAATACAAAAAGTGCAACCACAGCAGGGCCAAATCCTCACGTGATCCACAAATGATGGAGAAAGGCAGAAAAAAAAAAAAAATGTGCATTTCAAGAAGGGTAGATGGAGACGGGTTATCTTTCTCTTCTTCGGTTTTGGTCTACATATGAAAGACAACCCCCTGAAAAGTAGCTTAAAGAGTTTGTGGTTATCCTGCTATACATTAGGAACGGAAGTGATATAAGAAGAATTTCCACCTGCCAAATATGGCACCATTGCTCATAAACCAACTACAGTGCACCGTATGAAGACTCAAAACCGGAAAAAAAAAAAGTACCTCATGGCAAAAACTGCAAATGTGCACAAATTAAGTACTTCTAGCAATAAAAAAGTAGAGAAGCAAAACTGTCAGCAAACTAGAAAGCTCATCACTGGAACACAAATGCTGAAGTATCAACATCTTTAACAGCGTAGTGCGCTGACAAGTGTGCAGTGGCAATCACACAGACTTGTTTCTCTCCAATGTTTTTTTGAGTAATAATGTCCACTAAGGTCACTGTAACGGCAGAAAAGGAACCAGATGAATAAATCAGTCTGTGAAACACAAAAATAAACTCTTTTCCTTTTTCAGACTCGAAGGCTTCAAAAACTCTGAAATTAAAACTGTTAATAGTGAAAAGATGATTGTGTGGCTTGAAGTGTTTTCTTCAATGCTGTCATCACAAATGTTGAACAGATTGCAGAAATGCAGGCTTTATGGCAACAGTTACAGGAAAAGGAAACAAAATGAACCATTGCTTCCAAAATTCTGCAGAGAAGTTCATCTACTTTTGTGTAACTTACACTGAATCACCTGAAAAACCACACGCTTGTAGATATGTCTCTGGCCAGTCCCATTCTCCTCCTCCTCCTCTAGAGGATGTTCCAATCCATCCCCACCTCAAGAATGCTTTTTTCCTCCAGCAGTCTTAAAACATCAATACGCAGAGCAGAAACTCTGTCCATCCTCGAGCAAGGTTGAGAAACTTCCGGTCTCAGGTGGTGCCTGCCATCAAACGATCCCTGCAGCACCTCTGCTACCTTTTCAAACAACCCACAGAGAAGTCTGGTTTCTTCTTCAAGCTTCTTTCCTTCTCCATTAAGGACTCGACGCAGCCTATCGTGAATTGTCTTCACGGCCACGAGCAGTGCAAGGCAAACCGATGTTGATTAACAGGCAGGACCCTTTTTGGACAAAGGGGCCAGGTGACCTGCAAGACTGAAAGCCATCCACCTGCAGCTGGAACTCTGTTCCCCAAAAATTCAAGGCCTCTTTCTATCCTTCTCTGGTTTATCTCTTTTTAGCAATAAGCCAGGGTGTGACTCCCTTGAGATGACAAAAGGAAATGATTCAGAAGCTGGAACCAAAGGTCACTGTGAGCAGCCATTTAGCACGTGACGTAATCACACAACAGGCAGGTTTGGCACACAAACTCATGCTTTTAGTCCATACAAGCAGAGATGGTGGCATGAATCAGTGAAGTGTTTAAGATGGACATGGAAGCCAAGTCAGTAAACTCCAATGGCAGCTGGTACAGTACGTTTCATAGCATTTTGCTTTTATTTGGTCACAATTTCTTGTAAACTGGTTCATGGCACTCATTGTCCATGCAGGTCCACAAGCCAAAATATAAGTATTTATGGAAATAATCAGATTTCTATTACTGATTGCTGCATTGAGACCTCTCTTTCATTAGAGAGAGAATCTTTGCAGGTTCACCCTGCAGTTATATGCCATCTAACCGCAGATGTAAGCGAAAAAGGAAGATGCACACATGGACTATTGCAAACAAGTAGAAGCAGCTACATGTAAACATATCTCAGACTTGTAAAATCAGATTTTCAGTTTTCAACTATAAATACAAAAAGTGGAGCACTATATACACAACTTCATGCTTGTAAGGTTAGATTCATCACTGCAGAGACAAAAAGAGACACAGATTAATCAAATTAGTAAATAAATCTTTCCGATTTCTACCCCAAAATACATTGAGTTGCAAATACAGACAGTCATCTCGGCACCAGTTATTATTCAGAGTTAAATGCTCCTAGGATTTCACTTATGCTTTGCTTTCTGATGGATTATACACCAGTATTTCTCCACCCACATTATTCAGAATGTTGTATTTTTAAATCTAGCACTGCCTAGATTAGATCTTTGTTAAAATAATACTGACAGTTAACATTAGCATATGATGTAATGACCAGGAGAGTGTAGTGAGGAATAGGAAGGTAAGGTGAAGGGAAGGGCAGGATGCATTTTTCTTCTAGGCATCCCAGAAAAGCAATACCATAATAGATCAATATAATAATTTGATTAAAAATTACATTCCCAGGGGCTTTTCTTTAAAGAATAGTAAGCAGTGATCCTGTACAGAAACCAAAGAATGTGTGACTTTTCACGTGAAGGAGAAAAATCTTGGACTTCCCAGAACTCTAACACCAACTGTTTCTGCAACACTGCCTTCTATTTACATTTCAACCTCATCATACCAAGATATGGTATGATAGGAGAGGTCTTGCTTTGCACTGCTGCACTCGCTTGTCTAAAAGGCTCTGAAGTATAAATTCATAGAATGGTTTAGGTTGGAAGGAATCATGAAGATCATCTAGTTCCAACTCCCCCTGCCATGGGCAAGGACATTTTCCACTAGACCAGGTTGCCCAAGGCTTTGCTCAACCTGGCTTTGAACACCTCCAGGAAGGGAGCATACATGAGCTCCCTGGGCAACCTATTCCAGTGTCTCGGCACCCTCAGAGGCCATTCTCTCTTGTCCTCTCACTGCAAGTCTTTGCAAAAAGTCCCTTCCCAGCTTTCTTGTAGGCTCCCTTCAGATAATGGAAGGCTGCTTTAAAGTCTCCCCGGACCTGTCTTTTCTCCAGGCTGAACAGTCCCAGCTCTCACAGCCTGTCTCCACAGGGAAGGTGCTCCAGCTCACATATTTGGTATATCTTGATACTCTTAGTATGACTGTGACAGCTATCTCTGTGTGCCGAGGATATACTGCCCCTGAAAAGAAAAAGCTCTGCCCATCCTACCTTTTGCCAACAGCCAGGCATTGGTAATCCATCGGGACCCTGTTTCAAGGGGATGGGAGGAAGAAGGAATTAAAAAAAAACAAAACAAAACAAAAAAAACACAGTTAAGTTTGAAAGGATAGATGTTCCATCAATGTCTGCTAGAACAGTTCAAGTAACTCTGACTTTACATCCAATAAGCAGTTAATACTTCCTAACTTATTTCCTTTCCTGTTCTTAAGATGAAGGAAAAGGCAAAGGAGAGAAGGTTTACACTATATATATAAAAGTGCACCTCTCTGACAAAGTTTTTTTCCCCCCCAAACTATTACAACATGTTCATCAGTTTCTTATTGCTGTTAGATCTTGAACTGCATATTATTTTAAATATAGCTTAATATACAAGATTAATGAGCAGAAAAATATTATCACTTCTATCTGGAGGGTACTGTGTCTTGTGGGTCCCTAGTACAAAGTTACCCCAATAAGACAGTAAGACTCAAAGGCGAAAATAAACCTTGACTGTCCTTTTCCATTCTTAGCTTTTGAATGAAACAGCCAAAGTAGCCTGAACACACCTCAAGTGACACAGAGGAAGACAACATCAGTGTTGGGAGCAGGATGGTACAGCAGCACTATTTCAAGGCTTGGACAACACAGCTAATGTAACACAGGTAGTATCTTCCTATGTTATTGAGACTCCATTTCTTTTCTCTCACTGCCCTACTTTCATGTATCTTCATGCATCCAGCAGGATTAGAGACAACTTTTGACTCCAACCATACTGTTTTTTTCACAGAACAAATTCCCACAAATTCCAACTTACATGGCTATACAGGGCTTATTCAGAGGCTCAGAATTAGGAGCACATATCATGTAGTTGGTTTATATATGAGAAAAAAAAATTCAAGCCTTGATATGTTTTAGAATATAGAATAAACAATACTTTTTAATGTGAATTTACACTTGGAGGTAGTGGTGACAGAATTTGTCAGTGTGCTTGCACATTGACTAGCCAAGCAAGTGCTGTTTGCTTGGCATCTTATTCCAGTAATTTCCTATGAACTGGCTATTTCTAATCCACCAAAGATTGTTAGAGAACCTCCAGATATAAGTGATAACGCAGAGACAGAGAAATATTTTCAAATTACAGAAGCATGCTTGATTATCCCCAACACAATATGAGATATGGTTACCATTAACTGGAAACAAACAAAATGGACTATGGAATAATCTTAATGGACTGTGCATTTAAGATTAAAAATCCACTGACTTCAAATTAGAAGTGCTGCAGTTGAAAGAAAACTCTACTTAACTGAACATTCACCTTAGAGAACCGTGCTTAGACACCAAACGGTATCAGAACATGCAGATCAGATTTTACTGCGAGGAATTGAATTCTTCTTTGTAACTTTAGGAAATGTGTGTGTGCTGGTTTGGTGTTTTGGTTTTGTTTTGGTTTGGTTTTTTTAAAAATTATTTTAAAAAAATGGAAAAGAATTTAAACTTACTTTGTCTTGAAACAAAAATCACTGTTGCCAGATTGGTACAAAGGAGAGGGTCAGCAAGTAGCATTTTAGTATAGGTGGGAATCTGAATTCATGCTAACATAGGATGGGGAGTGTCGTGTGTATTGCAGGAAGGTAAGTTCCAAGGGTAGGACGTTAAAGACAGTGAGGGTTTGGGCTGCAGACTGTTATCTTCTTACAAACTTTGGGAAAGTTTTTCATTTCCAGGTCTTTTTGAACACTACTTGGTGAACAGGTCAGATGCTAAAAATGTTACTTATGTAACGTCTGGGAGATCAGGTTCCAGCTTACTGGAAACCTATGACTAGATTTTTAGACACAGTGTTTACATCATTCTGTAGATGACTCTTCTTTTGGTCAGGTCCTGAACACATGCACCTAAGACCACGTGGGATTTGTAAGGAAGTCCAGAGTGTAGAGTAGCTCTGGGACAGACTAGTTTGAGGAACTGAGCTGGTGCAGAGGGAAACCATCAGACTTGATTAGAAGTGGACATTGTGCTGGATTTCTACAAGGACTTGTGGTCAGGGTGAGTAAAGCAGTAGGTATTTTGTGAGGAAAATAGCAAACCAAGAATTCTCAGGGAAAATGTAGGAGGGAAACAAACTTACAGGTTGCCATGTGATGTGGGAGCAGACTGCTGAGCGTTAGGTTTGAGGTGTCACAAAGAAAGTGTGTTCTCGTTGCGGTTAAGATCACTGAAGCAGCTGATTTGTTCATGCACATGCATGTGTTACATGGATAATGTAAAGTCAGCTCAGAAAAACATTACTTTACATTGAGGATGGCTGACTACAAACAAAGGAACCACATGCAGGGTTGGTAGGAAAGAGAAATACTGTACCAATTGGCAAGGGGCATCCAGCCCATCCAGGCCAGGCTGGCCTGGCTCCCCTTTTTCCCCCTTAATTCCACGGAATCCCTGTTTGTAAAGATTAACTTGCAGTGTTACTGTCAAGAAAATACCTTCAGTATTGACTTAGTTGGAGCAATCATATGACAATAGAGAAGCAAGAGGAGCAAGTTGAGCACTGTGATTTGTGTGTTTCAAACCTGTGGGGGCCTGTCTTTGGCACATCCCCAATTTGGTTCCTTTCCAACATATTTGGCAGAAAATAATGAAAAAGACACAACATCACCAAATCCCAGAAATTTAGTGTGAAGATCTTAAGTTTGGCGCTTTCAACGACGTCAAAAGGTTGACAGAAAGATCTGCTCCAGAAGTCATGATAAGGCCAAATTAACTAAGGGCAACAGGTCACACAGTAGCTGGTGCTTGCTCCTCTCCTCATTTCTTTTTCCATCAGTCTACTGCAGGACATTTGATTGTCCAATACACAAGTGAGACGTACCAATGGGCAAGGTGCATCTAATCCAGGAGCACCCTGTTCTCCTTTCTCCCCTTTAGGCCCCTTTTTGCCTTTCTTTCCCTTTTCCCCCTGTGAATACAATGGTTTGGATAAACAAGTTTCATTCTTTTGAAAAAAAAAATTAAAGAAAGGTTGGTTTAAAAGTTTGGGGGTTTCTTTTTAATCCAATGGAGAGCTGAAAGGACACTTACCACTGTGTTCTGGTTTGGCTGGTGCATTATGTGGAAAAATAAATTATATGATCACAAGCAAGAACTGCAATCGGTTGGTATTAGTTTGTGTTGGTAATTCATATCAGTATTCTGAATGTTTTGAATTCTAGAACAGGGCTTGAAATCATTGATTTCTTGAGACAGGCAAATCTGCAAATCCTCCCAATCCACAGGCTGAAATGAGAGGTCTCCTATTTGCTTTAGGAGGTAGCGGTGTTGAAGGGTCTGTGCACACTAAGTTGAATTTGCAAGTTTCCCTAGAAGATTCATCACTAGTCAGAAGTAACTTTGCCAGAGCAGAGTACATCAGCATAGTCCATCTGAAGACAGACTTGTGCCATAGGTGCTGCATGTAGGTGACTGGTCTCTGGCTAAATTCTAATAGTTTCCATGGTGTCACATGAAGGGTGAAATTGCCCCAGAGCATCATTTATTGAACTGGCTCTGCGCTCTGGTATGAGTTTGGAACAGATTCTGTTCTAAGCAGTGTCCGTAGAAGCCCACAGATGTCACTGTGTCCTGTCGCTCCAAACACAACATGATCATTTCAAACCCTGTTATAGGAATCAGAACACTCAAACTGCTTGATGGAGAGGTGCTATGACACTGTCAAAGATTTCATAATGTCTTGGTACAATAAAGTAATCAGAGATGATAGTCAGATTGAAAATTCAATCCCATAAATGTGCAGGCAACATTTCTTCAACTTATTTTACCAAAATTCAGTCCTTAGACTTCATACTGAGTTTTCTTTATAAACATAAAGCTCCAAATGCTTTAATTACTCATGGAAATGAGATGACTACTCTCATAAAGCTGCCTGCAAACGTGACCTCACCTTCAAACAGTATAAGAGGTTTAGAGAGTTCATTTTATAATTTCACACCAGTTGATCACAATGGTAAATGAGTTTCAGGTTTGCTCTCAATTTCACAAAAATCAAAAGAGGTTAAAGAAAAAAAAAGTATTTGGAGTGTGATTGAAAAAAAGTGGGATAGGAAGGATGAGTAAATCAGGAATATGACAAAGAAATGGGAAAAATAGTCATAGGAAAAATTAGTATGACATTGAAGAACCAGCAAGCAAGGTTGTGGCTATTGGGAGGATTTAATTTGTGAGGAAAAGGGTAAAAAAGACAGAGGAATTATAAGGAATGAAGGTAGAAGGAGAAGGAAGGAATACCCCTTTGGAAAGGCAAATGGAATTTGGTCAAGCATAGTAAATAGACATTTAACTAGTTCCACACCAGTACAGAAAGTCTTAATCCATTAACAAGAGAGGAAGAAAAATATGTACACAATGAAAAACAATTCTCTGTATCATACTTGAAAAAAAAGGAAGGAAAGCATGTTATTAATTTACGATCAGAGCACACCTGGCACATTCAGATGGAAAAACCTTTCTCATGAACAAAGCATACTGCACTCACAACATGGCAGGAGCAAAATTTCTTGTCTATCTTTTCTGTGTGCCAAAAAGTCACAGGATAACGTTTAGGGAAACAGTGACCCAAACGTTATCCTCCTTCACCAAATTCTAAGATCGCGACATAAAAAAAATCCCCACGAGCCAAGAACTGCATATTGGCTACGTTAAACCTACAAACATGACTGTGTGACACAGAAGCCCAACAGTTTCAGGGTCCAATCTGGTGTTATGCTCTATGCACCAGCAATGTATTTGCTGTGAGGGTATGGAAGCACAGAGCATGGACATATTCCAAAAACAACTTGTCCCAGATTGAGAACTACAGGGTTAAAAAAAAATCCTCTAGGGACTGGAAGATTGTTATTCAATCCCATAATTCTGCTATCTCTTCATAAACTCAGGGCAAGGCCAGCTCGTGCTCCTTTTCTCCCTCTCCAGCCTTGTGTCGGGCAGGAGCTGCATTGTGGGGACAAACATGTAAGGACAGGCCTGGTTTGGGGCCTCCAGAAGCTGTGCTTAGGCCTCTTGGAAGGCAGAGGTATAGATTGGGGGTGGGGGGTGGGGGGGTTGAACTGGAGCACTGGGGATGATAGATTTAGTTTTGGGTTGGGGGAAAATTCAGGGGGTTCACTTATGGATTCTGTATCTGCTTTGTGATTTCTATCTGTAGCTCTCTAAACATAATTCTGGTTTCTTTCCAATTCATTTGAGAGTTTTGCTCTGTTGGCTTTTTCAAGCCACGACACAAATGAAAATGGATAATGCAGTTTGGTTTTCGAGTCCTTTTTTTTTTTTCTTTTTCATTTTCTTTAACTGGTTGCATTACAAGTCAGCAGATAACTACTTAAACTCCCAGTTCTACAGGAACAAACCTGTGATCTGATTCAAACCAATGCAGCAGTTATCTGTGTAGAGAACACTCTCAGTACTTCATTACTTTTTCTATAGACTGAGTTCTTGTCTCTTAATCTTCACCTCCTTACCCTGAACCGCAGAGATTCATAGTAGCTGCAGATAATCTACAACTGGTGGAGATGAAAAAAATTCCTTCCTGCCTTTCCTCAGTGCCTAGAGAAATACAAATTTGTGGCACTTCTGTAACACCAATATGATCTGAACAAGCTTCAAATCTCACATGCACAGTTTTTCATCAATTCAGAGTGCAGGTGGAAAGGGATGATGGCTTTCCAGCCACTGCTGTGATACATCACAGTCCCCTGCCAATATTTATAACAAGAGGCACAACTGCACATTTGGGATCAGCAAACATCTTTTGTTAAAAGTTATTATTTCTTAAAAGGATTTTTTCCCCATTCACACAACTCAAAAATACAAAAATCAATTTTACAAACCTTCCTCACCCTGAGTGCTCCTGGACTATATATTTTTTTTGATAAGTAATTACAGCTAGAACATTTTGAAAAATTATTTTTACAGCCAAGTTACACAGACATTATAATGCAAACACTGACTTTGACTTGCTTTCACTGTAGCAGAACTACCAACAGGCTAAAATAAAAAGAATCATTTCAAACTGAAAAAGTAAAGATTTCTTCCCTAACACAGCAAGTCTATGAAAAAAAACAAGTGTCCCTGGTCCCCAGGGGTGTGTTAGCAACAAGGGATATTTTTGCAATGCAATTTGAATTGAGTTTCTAAACTGGAAACTCACTAATCTCAACTTGTGTGATGTCAGTCTAACAGAGAACAGTGTAAGGAATATTTAAACCCCAAGAAACCATGAGCTGTGTCCTCGACTTATAAAGTGTTTTAATCTCAGTGGTGGCATTACACCAATTTGGTCACAGATAATTCATTACTTCAAATGAAGACAAAGCATCATAACTGAGAAAATTTGTTATAATGAAAGTTTCTTTTAATTGTATTACTTTGTTTCTTTTGAGAGTTAGTCTTTCAAATGGAAAAGGAACTCCTGATGCAATTAAGGTGGTTTGGTGAAACCAGTTTACTGGCATGATGCAAATTTTCCCTCATTTTATGAAAAAGAAAAAAAAATATATATATTAAACCTGTACAACAGGTTTCTTTCACATCTGTATCTTCCCTGATTTTTCATTGGGGAAGACCTTTCCTTTGCCTTCTAATTTTCCTTGAATGTTGTGAGGATTTTAAAGGAAAAGATTCAGTCTCCATTTTCACTCTACAGGCTTGCTGACAGTACCCTTAATCCACAACTAAGAAAAGACGGTTCCTGAATATCTTTCACATTTGTTAAGTACTTTACCACATCCATTCTCCTCAAGAAACATGTTTCACCTCTTCCTGAACTTTTGGGGAGACAAAGGACTAGGCTTCCTAGGAGATGTATCCTGCAGCCCAAAAGAACAAGGCTACACAGGCAGCCTGAAGAGCATCTGAGCCCTCAAAAAGAATGTGAACATCCCTGATGGTCACACACAATTCCCTGCCTCTTGCAACTGGAGTTCCTGTGTTTGAGCTTTCTGGTCAGTCCCTGGCAATAAGTTAATCTTCTGGACACAACCCTTCTAATGTATCCCAGGAGGAGAACATGCCACTAAGCTAATTCAATTTGTAACTTCCACTTAGCAGAGGCTAGCCATTTTACCAGCCATCTATCAGAGTTTGCATACATCAGTAATACCTTTATACTGATAACTACTCTCAAAAAAAAACCTGTTAGCTTGTGACAGACAGACTTGTGGTCTTCAACAGCAACCAGGAGCTCACCACCCATTGTCATTACTCTGCTGGGTCAGGCACTGCCACTGTAACATTCCTACAGCATCCGCTTCAGCCACAGTTGTTCTGCAGAACCAGTAACTTAAAGGTGATCTCTGAGCACAAAATAAGCAATATAACAAGGGACAGAGAGGAAGATACATTTCAAAGTGCCCTTAGACATTGGTAAGGGTATCCACTGCATCCTTAGGCAATATTTTGTCTGACAGTATTAAGAGACGAAGATAGAACCATGGAATTATTTTGGTTGGAAAAGACCTTTAAGATCATCCATCCAACAGTGACTTTACAACCCTGTTCATTGTTTAAGACATGGTGATGAGAAGAGGACCTGGTATAACCCTGTACAAGTCGGCCAGGAAAAATCAGTTGTCTGAACTAGAAAAAACACCTGCTGTGTGAATGGATTTTCAGATTAAGTGGTTTGATGCAAGTGCTAATCCAGGCCAGTTGGTCTCTTTGTTGATTAGAAATAGGGGAGATTTGCTCATGAGCTTCCTCTGCACACATTTAGCCCTAAATTCCTTCAGACTAAACATGTTCCCAAGTCACTGTGTCTGAACAGTGAAAATTAACTGGGTCTCTTTCTTCACTGTCTAGTTGGTTTACCAGAAAAGTATACAATCTTAATTTCAATCCACAACTATCACAAAGTACCTCATTGTAAATAAGGCATTGGCGAAAATAAAACCATAAATGCTTCCTGTGCTTATCCATTTGGTGTAGGACAAGTAGTCTTGTGGCACATGCATGGTACACTGGCATGAACAGTTACACTGCAAATAGGGCCAAGGAACAGATCCTGAGGTCTTCGGTATAAAATTACTGTCACAATGACATGTTTTAGCCAAGCATTAAAAACTTCAGGTTGGCAGAGGTTTTCAATAAGCATAGGATGGATTGGGGCAAATGAGCCTGAAAACACCCTGTACTTTGGGACATGTTGATATTACTTGTTCTGTAAATAGATTTCTACAGGTTTTCAGGATTTGGTTTTGCACATATCTGTGACCTACCTTTTGGCACACAGTAAAAACAAAGATAAGTTTGAATGGGACAATCTATAGCATAAAGACAGCAGAACTGACTAGGCTGAGGCATCAAGCAACAGTTAATAACACTGTGGTCACCTTTTCTCCCTTTTCTCCTATATCACCCTTTTCTCCTCGAGGACCAGGGAAACCCTATAAAAACAAAATGGACAAAGATAGGTCGACTTTTATTCACATGCAGGTTAAGTTTTCAAATACTCTTGGAAAACATAAAAAAAAAAAAGAAAATAAAAAGATGACAATTTTAGGACATGCTTTCTATGTACATGTGTGTTATATGTGCACATATGCATGCAGGCAAGAGTTTGGGAGACAAACAAGTCAAAGGTGTTTGTGAGAGTGATTTCTCCAGCAATGGAAAGAAATCGCATCACTGAAAGGGCAATAGCATGTATGTTCTGGAAAAGACTTCTCCAAGTTAGAGATTTTGATGTAGGGGTAGAGGAAAAGGCATTTAGTAAGTCATCTTAGCANTATATTTTGAAATGTACCTCTAACATATTATGGGATTCTTCTAATGAGGATAGATTTACTTAACAAAATGTTAGCGACTGCTTGTTCTCCTACAACTGAGTCACAAGTCTCAGCATTTCTCACCAAGTGCAGTTTTTCAGCCTACTGACTTCCAAAGGACCAACTAGCTGTGTTACTAAGCACTCTATTTGGTGGGGTCTGTTGATAAGGGCTGTGCATTGCATAATCTTTGTCCTCTTTATCATAGAGAAAGAGCAAATGCAGCATTTGTCAGGCTCTCTGTATGCACTGCATGCACACTAAATGGAAACAAAGGCATTACATACACTCAGTAAACTACTCCTTGAGAGAGGCTTACCTACCATTAAGAGTGTATTGGTCAGACATATTACTTACATCAAGGCCAGGCTCGCCATCTTTGCCCTGCCAAAGAACCATATAAGCTACGTTAGTGTCCCTAACCTGTGACACCAACAGTTGCCTTCGTGCCCAGGTTCTGTGCTCCCTCTACCTTGCGGCACCCTGTGTTGCAAAGGCTGTACACAGCATTGCCACTAGTGAAGGACTTTTCTGTCAGTGTTGGACATTTCAAGGAACTGATAACTTGCCTGACAAATTTAGTGGCTTTTTATGATGAAGTCACAGTGACAGTGGACAAGGGAAGGGCAGCTGATGTCATCTACCTGGACCTGAGTAAGGCATTTGACTCTGTCCCACATGACATCCTGGTCACCAAACTGGAAAAACATGGACTTGATGGATGGACCACTCGCTGGATAAGGAATTGGCTGGATGGTCGAACCCAGAGAGTGGTGATCAAGGGCACAATGTCCACCTGGAGACCAGTGACAAGCGGTGTCCCTCAGGGGTCAGTGCTGGGACCAGTGCAGTTTAACATCTTTGTCAGTGACATGGACAGAGAAATGGAGTGCACCCTCAGCAAGTCTGCAGATGACACCAAGCTGTGTGGCACAGTCTACTTGCTAGAGGGCAGGGATGCCATCCAGAGGGACCTGGACAGGCTGGAGAGGTGGGCCCAGGCCAACCTCATGAAATTCAATAAGGCCAAGTGTAAGGTCCTGCACCTGGGTAGGCACAATCCCAAGCACAAATACAGGCTGGGTGGTGAATGGCTGGAGAGCAGCCCTGAGGAAAAGGACCTTGGAGTCTGGGTTGATGAAAAGCTCAACATGAGCCTGCAGTGTGCACATGCAGCCCAGACAGCCAACCGAGTCCTAGGCTGCATCAAGAGAAGCGTGGCCAGCAGGGCAAGGGAGGTGATTCTGCCCCTTTACTCTGCTCTCGTCAGACCCCACCTGGAGTACTGTGTGCAGTTCTGGAACCCTCAGCACAGGAAGGACATGGAAGTGTTGGAGCGGGTCCAGAGGAGGGCCACAAAGATGATCAGAGGGCTGGAGCAGCTCTCCTATGAGGACAGGCTGAGAGAGTTGGGGCTCTGCAGCCTGGAGAAGAGAAGGCTTCGAGGGGACCTGATAGTAGCCTTCCAGTATCTGAAGGGGGCCTACAGGAAGGCTGGGGAAGGATTATTTACAAGGTCCTGCAATGACAGGACAAGGGGCAATGGGTTTAAACTGGCAGAGGGGAGATTTAGACTGGATGTTAGGAGGAAGTTCTTTGCAGTGAGGGTGGTGAGGCACTGGAACAGGTTGCCCAGGGAGGTTGTGGATGCTCCCTCCCTGGATGTGTTCAAGGCCAGATTGGATGAGGCCTTGAGTAACCTGTACTAGTGGGAGGTGTCCCTGCCTATGGCAGGGGGTTGGAACTAGATGATCCTTGAGGTCCCTTCCAACCTTACCATTCTATGATAACTTGACTGTAAAACTTTGCTTGACTCTAGAATTTTATCATAGGCAGATTTCAGGAGCAAACTAGAAGTACAAAAAAAGTCTAGATCTTGTAATTTTTTAGTTCACAAGAAAGGGAAACAGGAACTGAATTGTTTGTTTGTTTGTTTTTTAACTGAACTCACAAAGTGACCCTTGGATAAATGGGTGCTGCAAGCTCATTTTACACTCCATGGAGCTTGAAAACTGTCAGTAGTCATTGACTCTGGATTTAATTAAATGAATCCAATTAAACCACAAGTCTGTATTCTGCTTAAATTAATCAATTGGTTTAGACTGGGGAAGGTATGGAAGTGTTGCAAGTGTCTTGCAGAGGCTGGTTGCGCCTGGCCAAGCACCTTTACTCAGCTTTGCTTGTGTCTAAGTAGAGAACAAATGTATTCATGTACACAGCCAACCCAGTCATCAGCAAAGTCAACTGATGTTATTTGGGCTAGCCTCGTTAGGTCAAAGGAAGCTCTCATTCATATTTTACAGAATCACACAATTGCCTAGATTAAAAAAGACCTTGAAGATCGTTGAGTCCAGTCATTAGCCTAGCACTGACAAGTCCTTGACTAAACCATATCCTCAAGCACTACACCTACACAACTCTTAAACACCTCCAGGGATGGGGACTCCACCGCCTCTGTAGGCAAGCTGTTCAAGTACCCAAAAAGTCTTTCGGTGAAGAAATTCCTCCTAATGACCTAAACTTCCCTTGGTGCAGCTTGAGGCCATTTCCTCTTGTCTTATCACTTGTTACTTGGTTGAACAGACCAACCCCCACCTCTCTACATCCTCCTTTCACATAGTTCTAGAGAGTGATAAGCTCAATCTCCTTTTCCCCAGACTAAACTGGCCCAGTCCCCTCAGCAGCTCCTCGTAAGACTTGTTCTCTAAAACCTTCACCCCTTCTTAAGGAAAGGGTAGTAACATTTGGCTAATTTAAAGTATACTGTCTCCACCTATGATGAACTTCCTGAATTGCTTCTAAGCACACAGCATGGAAATGAAAACAAAACTGGTCTCTGAAGTATCAAACAAGACAGAAATATAATGGTGAAGAAGTCTTGTAGCATGGAAATCCAAGCATCTATTGAGAGTAAGAAAATCACAGCTTTCCACAGTCCATCCTGGACTTCTGTTACTCTGGCATGGTTCCCCAAGGCAACTGACATCCACAGGGTGTGGAAACAGGAGCACTTGGATTCTGCATTTCCTCTTTCGTACTGGTTCCTGTCAGGTCTGTTTCATTCCTTTTGCATGACCACATACAAGGGGAGGAATCCGAGTCTGAGATACAAAGCAGTGACCTTGCATTGCCAGGGGACTGTTCTCTGTCTCTACCTTTTCCAAATGGTCATATTGCTAGGTGAAAAGCAGTCATAAAGCACACAAAGTTTAATCAACAGGTGATGAAAAGCACAATGTGTACAAACTATGGGCAACTTACAGGCAAGCCATATGGTCCTCTGGGTCCAGGGTCACCTACAGTTCCCTTTTCACCCTAAGAAAAGATTACAGAACAAACAAGCAAAAACATTGTCTGTCTTAGAAATGATCTATACAAAGTGCTTTAGGTTAAAGTTTATGCATTTCTAAATCCTTTGAGTTAAAAACCATCCAGGCTTATCTGTTTTCAGGAAAAGATGAAAAGGGTGAAGAGAAGATGTGTGTTACCTTCTAGGGAAAATTACTTTTCAGGCATATACTATTGCACTTGGTTTAAAATCAACTAGTACCTGAAAAATAGTTTTCAAACTGGGATTGCACCAATTTTGCTTTGAAGCTTGTAATAGCTGCAACCTCACACTCGGTAAAAATTCACTGTTTTAACAAAAACTGAGAAAATACAGCACTGAGCTCCAGCAGAGCAGCCCAGGTGTGACACAGTAACAAGTTAAAACAAATGTGCCTGTCAGTCCAGTTTGTATTTAATGGTGACATCATGAACATTTTCCCACATACTCCACTGTGTTACTAAATGCACTCTTGGATTCTATATTAGCGGTGCAAATACCATGGTTTATCAAATCAAAACTATATTAATGTGCAAAGCAAGCAAGTACAGAGATTACTTCATAAGGTTGGTCTCATCCTACATTAACATCCACAGAAAAATTACTTCTTTCTGGAGGAATGCTATCAAAAGCGTTCTGTAAGCTTAATATAGAGCAAACTTTTACAGATTATTGAAATTTCAAGGCAACAAATTTCAGGCTGACAGCAGCAGTCATCCTTGCTCTCCCTCCATATGTTCTTCCTCAAGACTGACATGGAGTTAAACTTCCTGAGTCAGGCAACATGAGTGCCTGTAACTGTGTGCACAGTCCTCTGTGAGCTTGTTAGGGAGGCAGGGTTGGTAAGTAGGTGCGGGCAGCAGTTCTGTTTCAAACTCTGGTGTTCTTTTTTTTAAATAAAAAACAGCAGAAAATGTCACATTCTCTTGAGAGAACTAAACTGCTCAGCATCTTGATGAGATTTGGGAAAAAAATGTCCTGGCTACCTCCAGTTTTCAAAGCTCATACTCTGAAGTTGTTAATTAGGGCTATTTAGATCCCTTTTCCACCTCTTCTCCTTAACACAGTCTAATGCAAAGCTTCATGCAGGGCTCCTGGCATACAGAAGTGCTGTGTTTCATCCTAGTGATTGCTGCCCTTAAGCACTTGAGATAATTCTGTGTCTAAGATCTTCTAAAAATCTGGGGTTTTACTAGGCATTAGCAATTCATTACTCTGTTATCAAATGTGATGCAGATGTGTGATCACCCACATAGTCATGTCCTGTAGCACAGTTCTGATAGGCTGCTAAGCCTCAGTCCTATTGACTGGATAATACAAAAATTAGGTGCTAGAACAAACTGAGCCTGAATCTGTTGAATAGTAAGGAGAGTAACTGGCATTTGATCTGGTTTAGATACTTCATATTTTTAGAGGTGGGCACTGTATATGGAACTTCAGCCTAGCAGTGATTAGATGTGTAATACCTGATCTTTCTGGATTCTGTCAAGCTCCAGCCACTTCTGAGCAGCACTTGGGCTGGATGCTCTTGCAGTACAACAGGAAGGATTGGGAAATAACATCTGATTTTCAAAACAGTAAATCCCTTGCAGCTTTAAAACTATCTGCTGAGAAGAAACTAATATGCTGACCTATGTAAGCAATAGCCACAAAACTGTTTGATCAGTACCTGAAGTATGTCAAGACTAGTTAAGCACCTCTTTTTTGTTTAAACCTTCAGCAGCAAAGATGACTGTACCAAGTCTCAAGACAGGCCTGTAACATTGCTAACCATATGGTAGACATAAAGATATTGCATGTATCAGTCTAGGAAATAATCTGCTTTGTAAGAATATGCTATGCACATCTGCTGTGTAAGAAGGTATTTAGAGAAATGTATCTCACAATTCTTTTGCCTCCAGTACAAAGCACATGCTGAACAGCGTTTGGAATATCAGATGAGGTCCTGAGTGTTTCTAATGTGTATGTATAATGTTTATGTAAGACTGACGAACTCTCAAGGGCATACTCAACCATCACAATAAAGCATTTCCTTCAGGGAAACAAACATTCACAAACTTCAGATATACTTCTGATTTTTTTTTTTTCCATAAGACAATTTGCCAATGTCCAAAGAACAAAACCCACAGCCATTGTTTTTACCTCCTATTTCACTTCACTCTCCTGAATCAAGGGGTGAATATGAGCTACCATCTGCATGAACAAAGCTGCGTAATTGTTGTCTCCACTACCATTTGTAAGGGGATGTCACAACACTGCTGTAGTGACAAACACTTTAACCAAATTAAAGAGAACATCCCTTCTCTCTCAGGACACAATGTGTATAGTGATGACTGTCACATAGGCTACACCATCTGAGAGCCAAAACCAGGTTCATGACTTTGTCTTTGCTATTAAGGCAAGAGTTTCAGTACACTGGAACTTTAGTTTTTATTTATTTTTATCTATCTATCTATCTATCTAAAAATATAAAAAATTATATATATAAATATATAAAAAATATTTATTTATTAACGCTATCTTTCACCTTCTTTCATATGGACGAGGGATTGGATACACATTATGCCAGTCCTAACCCTTCAGGTTTAGAGATGCTTTCAGTGGTAGTAGGTTAAGATGTTTATCTGTTTTGCTTTCAGAAAAATATGCAAGTGAGATTAATAGGTGCACAGCCAGATTCAGGGGTCTGTTATGATCAGCTCCTCCATTTAATGAAGGGAGTTTCAGTAAAAGCTTTCTAAGCATCTAACAGAATGGTATTTTCAATAGCCAAATATTAAGACTTGTAAGACCTGAAATTCATATTTTCCTGATTTCTGGTGATGTGCACTATTTTCCTAGTCTACTCTCTCATCATAAAATCATAGAATCATAGAATGGTAAAGTTGGAAGGGACCTCAAGGATCATCCAGTTCCAACCCCCTGCCATAGGCAGGGACACCTCCCACTACTACAGGTCACTCAAGGCCTCGTCCACCCTGGTCTTGAACACCTCCAGGGAGGGAACATCCACAGCCTCCCTGGGCAACCTGTTCCAGTGCCTCACCACCCTCACTGCAAAGAACTTCCTCCTAACATCCAGTCTAAATCTCCCCTCTGCCAGTTTAAACCCATTGCCCCTTGTCCTGTCATTGCAGGACCTTGTAAATAATCCCTCCCCAGCCTTCCTGTAGACCCCCTTCAGATACTGGAAGGCTACTATCAGGTCTCCTTGAAGCCTTCTCTTCTCCAGGCTGCAAAGCACCAACTCTCTCAGCCTGTCCTCATAGGAGAGCTGCTCCAGCCCTCTGATCATCTTTGTGGCCCTCCTCTGGACCCGCTCCAACACTTCCATGTCCTTCCTGTGTTATCATCTAAATAAGTTCTGTATAAAGACTGTCTGGTGTTTCCTATTTGAATTAAAATAGATAAATTGGGGAAAAAAAAATACAACCAACCCTAATTTGCAGAACAGTTGTTCTTATCTAAGAAGATAAAATCAGCATTGCCTTAAATGGAGCCTGTGCAACAATGGATCCAAGATTTATACAGAACAAATCTCTATTCTTGTTTGATTATATTTGCTTTCCTAAACTTTTAGGGAGACATAAAGGATGCTCCCTACCTGAAGGTGTTCAAGGCCAGGTTGGACGAGGTCTTGAGTGACCTGTACTAGTGGGAGGTGTCCCTGCCTATGGTAGGGGGTTGGAACTAGATGATCCTTGAGTTCCCTTCCAATCTTACCTTTCTATGATTCTACATAGATTCTTTTAAGGTGAGTTTGCTTTTCCAGTTTTGAAATAAGGTGGGCTCAAGAACATGGCTATGTTTCACATTAGGATTCCCTAGTGTCCTTCCTTAGGAAAAGACTCCTGCAAGTGAAGAGATTCCAATGCAGGTTTCCTAACCTATCCCTAGGTTAACATTGGCCCAAGGTTTTTCTTATCAGTATGAACAGGGTGTGATCATGTCCAGCAATAGTGAACAATTGCTCCATGCACCATTTTTAATTAAAAGGCATAGTTTGAAATCTGGAGGCAAAGCTGTTTTCCTCCTGCTTTCACGTAACAAAGTTCAACAGTTGCAAAAGCAAGCTGCAAAACTGCATTGAAAACACACAATTTGCTATTCAGATAACAAGACATTTATCATTGCCAGGCATATATCAGATAACTACACTACAAACAACTCCTCCCAAACAGTGCTGAGTAATTCAATGAACAATTCCAGCAATAATCTTGCTACCTGATGGCTTGTAAAAAAATAACTTGTGAACTTCCTCTCATCGTTTTACCCACACAGAAAATAGTGAGTGTGCAGGAATTTCTTGTACACCTTAGTTTCTATAATTTTGCAAATCTATCCCTCTGTGCTCTCGTCATTACTGAACTGATTTACAACACAGCAATTGCTATCTTCTTTGTAATTACTATTTGTCAAGAGCCATGGTAGGGCTGATTCTAGATCCAGCTGTATGAATTACAATCACAGAATCACAGAATGTTAGAGATTAGAAGGGACCTCCAGAGATCATCGAGTCCAACCTCCCTGCCAAAAGCAGGATCCCCTAGGGTAGTTCACACAGAAATGCATCCAGGTAGGTTTTGAAAGTCTCAAGAGGAGACTCCACAACCTCTCTGGGCAGCCTGTTCCAGGGCTCCATCAACCTTGCTGTAAAGAAGTTTCTCCTCATGTTGAGGTGAAACTTTCTATGTTCAAATGTGCATCCAGTGTTCCTTGTCTTATTATGGTGCACCATCAAAAAGAGATTGGCCCCATCCACTTGACACCCACCCCTCAGATATTCATAGACATTGATCAGATCCCCTCTTAGTGTTCTCTTCTCAAGACTTTGGATACTTTCATGGAAAAAAACCAAACACAATTGTAGTCATCTTCTATATATTAGGAGAATAGTTTACATTACAGCACATTGTTTTAGAAAGAAATTTCAACTAGTAGTACACACCCATATCCTTCAAGATAAAAGTTCATCAGGCAAAAATAGAATGTACAGTATTTATTTCTGCTTCTAAATATATATCTAAAATATTTTCTGAAGTCCAGAAGATGATGTTCAGCTATTTTTTTCATAGAGCTTATAAAAGTTAAGAAAAAAGACTTGAATTTGTAATCCCTTAGGAAAAAAACCTCAAACAAATCCAAAACCAAATAAAACCCCGACAAAGTACCCAAGTCCTTCAGACAGTCTGAGTGGTAACTAGAGTGTACTGCTCCTAACTTGGACTCTGCTGCGTGTCTTGTTCTTACTTCTCAGCACACATCTCTGTACAAATGAATCACCAAGTCCTACATAGCTTTCTCAGAGGCACTGCTGTTAAAGCTAACTGGACTTCTGCCATATGGCTGCCTCCTTACTACAGCAAGTCTAAAGTCGTTTTAGCACAGCTGTTTTGTTAGAGTGAGAAATTCAAAGAGACAAAATTCTGGGCTGGCAGCCTCTTGGAGGTTTTAGTTAGTCTAAAGTATCATCTTTTGTTGTACAAGTTGATGGCTGTACTGTTAAAGATGACAGGCTCACAGATTAAGGTCCCTATCTTATTGAAGAAAATTTGCTGGGAGCATTTCAAATGAAATTAGAGGGCTCCTATCTTCTAAGTTTTTCTATTTTTCTTTTTTAGGGGAAAAAAAACCACAAAAACATTTAAGTTTTCTAGAAGCTAGAGATAAAAATACTTAAGTGCAAAGAAGTAAGAAACAGTCATTTTTTGGCCATTGCATACATAGATAAATAGATCACAGTATCCTCTTTCTTCTCAGTTTGGTCTCTCAAGTCATTTACACAAAAATAATGAAACCAACCAAAATTACGTTCTGTATAGCATTGTGAATTTGAAAGCCTTTTAAGTTTCTTATTGAGCAGCCACGACAAAATGCCAGCTCCTCTGAAGTGAGTTACAGAAGCGACACTTAAAGAGTTAAAAATGTGTGTCAATGGAAAGTATAGACAGCTCTAGGTTTGTCCATAAACGGATGAGATATTGTTATGTTTGGTAACATCCAGGCACACTGTAAGTAGCCACGTAACACTTTGCTTTTGCAACGGCTGCTTTGCAAAGAGAAACAGTAGGAACATAGACTTACTCTGTCTCCTTTAGGACCTGCAGGGCCATGGGGACCAACTGGGCCATCTATACCCTATGAAGGGAAACAAAAAGGGTAAGAGAGAGGTCTTGCTCTTACAAGTCTTTAGATTTAATAGTTGTCTTCTAAGGCAAGAACTAACATGGAATCAGTCTTTGTTGATTGAAAATTCAGACTTAAGTGTGATGGGACCTGGCCAAGTGGATCCACAGAACTTTCAAAATTCTGCCTGTGTCCTGTTATGAAGTCACCCATCTTTCTTCTCATAGGGTTTTACTTTAGGCTATCAAGATTTAAAATTTATTAACAGAAATTTTATCAGGAAAAATGAAACAGTCAAAGATTATTAAAAAAAATAATTGTAAATTAAAAATTGAAGGTGTAATTGCCTGTTGCAGTGATCAGTGGGAATCTCACATAACTCATAACACATAACTCCACTCCTCTTTTACTGTATCTATTTCTTCATCACTACAAAAAGCAACCAATTTACCACTTACGTTTAATATGAGAATGCCTGCAGCAGAACCCAAGTACATCCATTTCACTGATTCCATATTAGCACTTTCCTGGATAAACCAAATCCCTAATCTTACTCAGGAAAATGAGCACCCCAATCAAGGCTGTTGTCCAAACAAAAATGAAAACCTCTTAAAAAAGATTTAGAGCTCTTTCTACAGAGACTAACATTTTCCTTCCCACACACATTGTCCTACAAGTCTGCTCAAAGCCCGCTCTTACAGAGTGTGAAGTTTTCCTGGGGCTTTTGGCCTTCCTTCCTCCATGCAGTGTGTGAGGGAGGCTGGTGAGCTGCAGGAAAGGACTTGGACTCTTAACGAAGAGTGACACAGAAAGACAAGGGACTCACCCGGGGTCCTGGCTTTCCGTCTAAGCCAGATGCTCCCTGTGTGGTTAGGTGGAAGCATGGATGATGGGTACAACACGAATGACAAGAACGTGAGATTAGTAAGTGGTGCTGATGAAGAAACATAATTCAAACGTACAGTAGAAGTTGTGACACAGGGGTCTGGGACGGGCACCACGGCACTACAGCATGTTAGTTAAAAATCCACACAAAACCTCAAAAGCCTGGTCCTCTTCTCACAGCACTGTAACGTCACTGACCTGCTCCTGCCTTTATGTCACGCTACATCAGACCAGGAAAATGCTACAAACACCAGCTGTTAGGGTGGGTTTGAGCCTTTTCTTGCAAATATTGACTTTGCAGTTCTAGTCGTACGCTGTCTAATTTGTAATTAACGACAATACTGAACACAGAAAGAGAGAAATGTATGCTAACCCTGATAGGAAGCATTTAAGTGCAAGAACGCTGCATTATGCAGCCAGCAAAATCTGGATCCTGACTACAATGGTTTCATTCATTTCCCAGAGCCCGGGAGACAATCACATTTCCTGTTTTCCCAGTACGCTCCCAAGTTCAGAGCACAGTCAAGGGCTGGAAGTGGGCAGCACCCGGCACCCCGGGCCATTCATTTCAGCATCCTTGGGGACGGGATGACCTCTGGTGGGCTGATAGAGAATAACAGAGGACCAAAACGCTCTGCTACCCCGGCACTGCTGGCAGGAACGCTGGGGTTAGAGAGACCGACACTATTTTGGAGATAGGGAAAAATCTAAGGAAAAAAAAAATTAAAAATAAATAACAGCCCTCTATCATTAGCGGTGAAAAGGAGACTTTTTCAGAAGGGCAGACACTTGGACTTTGCTCTTTAAAATGACATTTTGAAATAGTAAGCAGGAGCAAGCCAAGATCTATATAATGTGAAAAACTAATGGCATCTTTTGCTCTGGGTTAGAACAAACATTTGTGGCAGGACCGAAATATTCTTCTTCCTTTTGGCCATTTTCGAGAGGTTGGACCAGAACTCCAAAGCTCCCTTTTTACACAGCTCTCGCTGTCAACTTGAAAATTTTCTTTTGTATTTTTTTTCCAAACAAATAAAAATTCTCAGTGAAGCTGACCTCTTCCAGAGGCCCTGCACATCTCTTTTGAAAATATTAATCAGAGAGATTTGAGTCAGTTAAGTCTTTCCTCCAC